>CM027406.1:756979-790560 GCA_015711505.1 Sylvilagus bachmani | reverse complement strand
TTTGTGTTGCTATGTGAGGGCAAACTGTTGAAATCTTTACTTAATATATACTAAACTGATCTTCTGTATATAAAGAGAATTGAAAATGAATCTTGATGTGAATGCAAGGGGAGAGGGAGTGGGAAAGGGGAGGGTTGTGGGTGGGAGGGAACTTATGGGGGGGGAAGCCATTGTAATCTATAAACTGTATTTTGGAAATCTATATTCTTTAAATAAAAGCGTTATAAAAAAAAGAAATTTTTCTTTTCAACAACCAAAAAATGTAGTTATTTAGATTATGCAATGCTGCTCACAGATTATACCAACTGTGACTTAAAAAAATCATTAGAACTTAAGTTATTGTTCACAGATCCTGAGTAGGGAATGTGAGAGAGGACTGAGTAGCTGTATGGTGCAGGATCTCTCCTGAGGCTGAAGTCAGACATTCACTGGAGCTGGGCTGTATTCATCTGAAGGTATGACTGAGGCTGACGGGTTCACTTAAAGTTCATTCACATGATTGACAAGTTGTCACTGGATTTTGGCTAGACCCCAACTTTGACACACATGTGCCTCTGCACAGGATTTCCTGACCTTGTGTTGTGCCCAGATCATTAGATCCCCACAGAGACCCCCAGAGAGTCGATCACACCAAACTGCAAAAGCAAGGTTTATTCGGGAGTACAAGCCGCGACAGGGACCCCATCCAACCAACCAGCACAGCGTAGGAAGGAGTGAGGCCTCGGTCTTTGTTTGAGAGAGTTTTTAAAGGGAAAAAGGGCTACATCAGCAGGAAAAAAGAGTTACATACAGCATGGAAGCTTTGGGTACAGGGAGTTACAGCGGGGGCTTACAGCACAGAAGTTCTGGGTACAGGGAGTTATAGGGGGGTTTACAGCATGAAAGCTCTGGGCACAGGGAGTTACTTTGTTTAGCAATCTCTACTGCACTGTCCTTTGTCTACCGAGCTAGCTGTCCCTGGTAAGCTTTGCTATCTCTGGAATGCCTGAATGCCTGCTTTTACAAGGACTTGGGTCTGCTGTGGGAAACGGAGGATGCTTTTTTATTGTTTTAAAATGGATCACTTTGGCTCTTCACTTGCAGTATGGGGGTTTACCCTATATGAAATGGCCCAAGGCAGATGGGAATGATTTTTATAAAAGCTTCAGAAGTCAGACATCATTTCTTTCATGACATACTACAGTTTCTACAGGGCTATCTCAGATTCAATGAGTATGCAAAGGGTGTGAATCATGATAAGGATCATTGGGAATAATCTTAGAGATTGGCTGCAAGAGTATTTAAAAGAACAAGAAGCATTTCAGAAAGGAAATACAACAGAAAGAGGGAGAATAGGAGAGGAGGAAATATTTTGATTCTCAAAAGCTGAAAACAGAAAGAAATAATGTACCCAGCTTTTCCCTGAGACCTCTAAGGCCATCTTGAAGTCTCCTCACCCTAGGATGCCTGAAGCAGGTCCAACATTTAAAACAGAGATTCATGATGAGTCGCAAAATGTCAGGATGCCATGAGAAGCTCCTCAGTGTTCCAGAAAGCACAGCTCTTCTCCCTTCCTTTTTTGCCTATCTCAACTTTGCCGAGGCTATGATGTGACAGATAGATACCTGAGGATGAATCTGTGGCTTGACACACATGATCTCAGCATTAAAAAGTAGTGATGCCTCTGGGGAGGGAAGAATGCTATTGTTACCATGCATTGATGCCATGGCTTCCAGCTTTCTATTGAATATGGAACAGAAATCTGGAACACCACAAGAGAACATAAATGGAAGTCTAGCACTTTCCTTGCTCTTGAAAGTAAACATAAAGATGTGGAACTGCTCCAGTCTGTAAAGATGGGAGAATGTACCAGCCAGATGCATCTAAGTCTTAAGGGAGGAAAATAATAATAATAATAATAATAATAATAATAAACTTTGTTACTCTCCTTCTACTATATCTACTGTTGCCTTGTTCTAACAGTGGATAACAGTATTCAGTAATATCCATGAAAAACCTGCCTCTCCTGTGTCTTTGGCCCCCTCTTCTAAACCTCAATATTCATTACCAAAGTTCAAGGCCACGATACCAGTGTATGATGCATTATTTCATCTCTGAATCACCCAAATCATTTTGAAAACAACATACAACACTGGTCTTCATTTGAAGATGGAGCTCTGAAGGTCAAAAGAGAGAAGGGAGAAAATCTGTGGACACTTTTTGGGTGGTAACAGTTCACATTAAAACTCAGAGGAGCAGTCCAAGACTCTCCTCTGCCCCTGGCTTTCCTATCTTGATTTGGATATCTCTTCACAGCATCTTCTCTTCTCCAAATGTGAAACAGTGTCCACCAGAGAGGAGTTTGCTCAGGACATTCTGACAATTTCCCAACCGCATACACTAGGAGAGGGCCCCCTGGAAAACTGAACTAGGCCTAAAGATCTTAAGTGACCACAATCTTAGGCCTTTTCTTTTGCCATCTTCAGACTTACTCTCCCCTAGAGGCCCTAAATCACTACAGAACTTTTTAAATAGGGCAAGAAAAAGAGAAAACATAAATGTAGTAGTAATGGGAACACTACTAAAGTCTAGAAAAGTTTTCTGAACATGTGAAAAATGTTATTTTCTCTTTACATTGCTATTTGAAAATTGCATGATATCTGATCCTCAGAGGTCTAATCAACTGTTAGAAGCAAGGTGTAAGTTTTACTTACAAATAATGCAAGTTTCCTAAAATAAATGTAAATAAAATAGAAAATAAAGGTAAGGCAAAAATTCTGTCTTTCTTCTTTTAAAATCCAACACTTGGCCAGCGCCATGGCTCAATAGGCTAATCCTCCACCTAGCGGCACCGGCACACTGGGTTCTAGTCCCGTTTGGGGCGCTGGATTCTGTCCTGGTTGCCCCTCTTCCAGGCCAGCTCTCTGCTGTGGCCCAGGAGTGCAGTGGAGGATGGCCAAAGTGCTTGGCCTCTGCACCCCATGGGAGACCAGGAGAAGCACCTGGCTCCTGCCATCGGATCAGCACAGTGCGCCGGCCACAGCATGCCAGCCATGGCGGCCATTGGAGGGTGAACCAATGGCAAAGGAAGACCTTTCTCTCTGTCTCTCTCTCTCTCTCACTGTCCACTCTGCCTGTAAAAAAAAAAATCCAACACCTAAAGTTCTTACTACTTTAGTCTTCAAATGAGAAATCTCACTGCTCAGTAGAAAAGTGGCCTCAT
This sequence comes from Sylvilagus bachmani, assembly GCA_015711505.1. Taxonomy (NCBI): domain Eukaryota; kingdom Metazoa; phylum Chordata; class Mammalia; order Lagomorpha; family Leporidae; genus Sylvilagus; species Sylvilagus bachmani. The sequence continues at coordinate 787,358 of CM027406.1, read as the reverse complement.
CTCACCAAATCCAAAAGCTTGTCTCTGAATGGCTGCCAGTGGGCACCTAGCTACTTGCATCCAAGCTAGAGGGGATAGAACCCAGTGAAGTCCACAGAATGTTTCAAAGGCAAACACTACCACCTGCACGGAATGAACAATGCCAAGTGTCATTTCTCTCCCCATCTCTCTCATGCCTCTCTGAATTAGCCACACTCACTCACCTGCATATTGAGTAAGCTATGTACTAATGTAGGTCCTAAAAGTATCTAAATTTATATTTGAGAGCTTATATGGATTCCGTGGTGGTAAGGCTGAAAATTGTGATAAATTCTTTCTGGATCTTCCGCAAGCACAGCACCAGTTTTACCCACTGTGTTATAGCCCCTCCAAAAACAACCAAAATCCCTTTGGCTGGGTAGACAAAGACCACCTTGTGTTTCACTCTGAATCACTAGGTGAGGCCAAAGGAGCAACATCCCTTTGGAATACAGAAAGCAAAATAACTTTACATCATCTACTTCTGAAGATTAGCTGAGATGGGAGACCACAATATTCTCAGATTTCTTTTTTTATAAAGATCTATTTATTTATTTGAAAGAGTTACACAGAGAAAGGAGAGGCAGAGAGAGGGAGAGAGAGAGAGAGAGAGAGAGATGTCTTCCATCCACTGGTTTGCTCCCCAATTGGCTGCAATGGCCAGAACTGCGCCAAGCTGAAGCCAGGAGCCAGGAGCTTCTTTCGGCTTTCCCACGCAGGTGCAGTATTCCAAGGACTTGGGCCATCCTCCACTGCTTTCCCAGGCCATAGAAGAGAGCTGGATCAGAAGTGGAGCAGCCAGGTCTCGAGCCATCACCCATATGAGATGCTGGCGCTTCAGGCCAGGTTGTTAACCCGCTGCACCACAGCGCTGGACCCTCTCAGATTTCTTATTCAAGGTGTGATGCAAGGTCCTCTCAGGCCTTAAATTCTTCTCTAGCCACCCCAATTTAGGTCATATATAAGGACTTTTGAAAGTCTTAACCTTGGGCCAACACTGTGCCATAGCAGGTAAGCCGTCACCTGCAGCTCTGGCATCCCTATGGGCTGCGGCTCCAGTCGCAGCTGCTCCACTTCTGATCCAGGTCCTTGTCGATGTGCCTGGGAAGGCAGTGGAGGATGTCCCAAGTGCTTGAGCCCCTGAACCTAAGTGGGAGACTCAGAAGAAGCTCCTGGCTTTGACTCAGCCCAGCTACAGCTATTGTGGCTATTTGGAGAGTAAACCAGTGATAGAAGATTCTCTCTCTCTCTCTCTCTCTCTCTCTCTCTCTCTCTGCCTCTCTGTAACTCTACCTTTCAAATAAATAAACCTTTTAAAAATAAAAAACAATCTGCAGTGTGTAGACAGTATATACAATCAACCAGATTCTGACAAATCCAATCACAAATTAACCATCATCATTAAGAAATGCTTCCAGGTTTGAATGCTGGCTTTGCCATTGGTTAGCAATAGCATCTTGGGTAATCTCTGTTCTTCATCTGAAAAATAATGTCAATAATAGTGTCTAGTGCTTAAGCAAAAATGAAATGGGACAACACATTTAAAACACTAACAGCTTAACAGCCATGTCTGGCATTACTCAACAAATACTAGTTTACAATCTTTACTACCACTGTCCTCTCAGACTGTATCCAATGAGCCACTCTTGAGTTCCCATACTCTGAGCTTATAAGCCAAATCAACACATGATGCAGTCACAAGAGACATCGATGCCTCCTGTATTCCTCCCTAGAAGGCTCGAGCCCTCACAGAGGGCAAACTATATGAAAGGAGACTTTAAAAAGTTCACGGGAAATATGGAATTAAAAGGTAAGTTAATACTGTCACAATTTTTTAAAATCCATACCTAGTTTTTCCCTGACACACATTTTTAATGGAAATTTTGAATACTCACGTACTCTTGTCTCTATAATGTACATATTAATTGCCAGAGTCCTTTGGCTTGTACACTATCCTTTCTTACCTGATTTCACTCACATAGAAAAGCTGTAGGAAATCATGGGAGTAGCCATTAGGAGATCAGGCCTCCACATATCAACAGTCACTGGGTTCCACACTCCCCTTCCTTTTCACAAGTAAGTTCTGCTAAGTCAAGGGAAAAAAGGGTAGCTCTATTTCTTCCTTTTCTGAAAACATCAATCATAAAAAATTAAGTGAAATCCTCTTTAGAAATTTCAAGTTGGAGGGAGAACACTTATCCAAGGTCTATAATTGAAGTAGCTGATTATTTTTAGCATCTTTAAGCAAAAATTGTTAATGAGATTTTAATTTGAAGGGGTTAAATCATGGTGTTCCAAGCTTCAGTGAAGCACCACAGAATTCATAAAAGAAACCTCACAGATCCCTTCACAACAGCTCACTTCCTGACACCCGCCTCCCAATAAAAGCAGCCAAGAGAATTTCTAAGATCATACATACAGATTAGTGGAGCCAATTCCAAGTTCTTGTTATAAATTGGCTTTTAAATGGTAGGCTATTGAGGTTGTATACTTAAGTCTCTAAACACAAGCCCACAAAACAACACATGCTATGTGTCAGGAAAGAGGAGACAGCATGAAGCTGAAGTAAACACATATACAGGTTAAAATTTATTAGGTTTGTGTGCTAGAAGACCATGCCCTCACCATGCCCCTGTGTGACCTCACGCCCCTACCTGGCCACACCTGTGTACCCACTGGCCAATCAGGTTAATCAACCACTCCGCTTTAAAAGTGGATTAAAAGCCTGGGATACGGTATATCCACACCTTTTCCTTTCCCTGGCCTCTTGCCAGCACTGGGCTGGCTGCAGCCCTGTACCTTCAGGGTATGTAGCCTTTGGGCCTCCCACCCCATGCTTCCTGTCCCAGATGTTCCTCCACATGACTGGTTCCTGGAGTTTGGTGTGAACCCAGACTTACCTCTCTCCTTTAGACAGGGCCCTTATTCTTCTATGCATCTTTCTCCTGAATAAAAGCTTAAAATGTACCATGCTGCCTCATTCATTTATGCTGGTATTCAGAATTCTTTTCTGAATATTAGGCAAGAATGCACATGGGCTTATTACTCTTGGGGACTTATTAATAAGCATATGGTGATATCATATGGCACCCCAAATTCTGATAACTTACATGGCACCCATATGGGACTTTTGAGAAACTCTTAGGGGGCCATATTTTGATATATATTTTAGGGGGTCAATGTCAATAACAAATCCATGGCTAGACCAGATTTATTCAGATGGTTTATTCACTCCAAAGTGAATGCATGGCAGAAAGTTTCCAGCAAATACACAGCAAAAAGAGAACTCCCTCCCTTACAGACTATTGGTTTATTTAGTACAATGTGGCTGGGAGGGGCTTGAAGGGCTGAGCTAAAGCAGGGCTGCTGAGACAGAGGGAGTGTTTAGGCTGGATTCAAAGGTCCTTTGAGATAACAGTGTGAGCTGGAAGGGGTTTGGGCTGAGGCTGGACTCTGAGGCTGAGCTCCTGAGACAGAGGGAAACAGCTTGGGAGGAGTGAGAGAAATCTCAGGCTGATAGCAGGAGTCCTCAGATAGTGCTGTATCCAACAGTTGAGGCAGGGCAGGGCTGGTCAAGGCACAGTGGGGCTGTATTAGCAAGACAGACAAACAGGGAACTGCTTGTTGTGTAGGTGAGAGGTCAACATGGATGTAAGGATTTTTGTCCTTCCTCTATTATTGTATACAATAAAGTTAGAATAAAGCAGACTTTGATGGATGCAATTTCTGGAAAATTCTATAGTAAAAATTTAGCCAATCACTATTTATTGCAGTTAACATAGACTTCAGTCTTTAGCTTTTGGGATTCATGTTTGGCTGCCTTTCAGCTGGGCATCTGAGGAAATGTATAACAAGGATAAATGCCATAAGCGTGGCCGAAGACTGTAGTAGAGAAAATGATGTGCACCATCAATGGCAAAATCCAGCTCTAATTATAGAACTCCAAATCCTTGACAAAGGGCCACATATCTAGCATTTTTCTTTTTTAAATTTTTATTTAATGAATGCATTTTTACATAGACACAACTTTAGGAATATAGTGGTTCTTTCCCCTAACTCCCACCCCCACTCCCATACCACCTCCCATTCCCTCTAACATCTCCTTCTTCATTATGGATCATTTTTAGTATGACTTTGCATACAGAACACAAATTCTATGCTAATCATAGACTTCAATAATTTGCCCCCACACCCACACACCACATATAGAGTACAGTTTCGGGAGAGAATTTGCAGTTGATTCTCATATTACAATTCAGTAGGGACAGAGGTCCTACCTAGGGAGCAAGTGCACAGTCACTACTGTTGTTCATTTAACAAATACTCTTTTATGATGTCAGTGATCATCCAAGGCTCTTGCCAAGGGCTGACAAGGCTATGAAAGCCTTTTGTGACCACAGACTCCTTCAGTATTTGGACACAGCCATAAGCAAAGTGGATGTTCTCTTCTCCCTTCAGAGAAGAGTGTCTCCTTCTTTGATGACCCTTTCTTTCCTCTGAGGTCTCACAGAGATCCTCCATGTAGGATATATTTTTTTTTTTGTCACAGAGTACATCTAGCATTTTTCAGTCATCAGGTAGTACTTATACTTTATAGGAACTCTCAATCAAGTCTCAAGATATGTACATGCCTATTTTTGGATTAAGAACATATTATTTCTTGAACAATTTGTAGGAAAGACAAACAGAAAGTTAGCCACATTAGGCCCTTTATTCACAACTTCCAACATTATTACCACCACCAATTCAGGTTTAAGAGGAATTAACTGCTAACCTTGAGTGTGAATCTTGGGGAAGGAGTAAAGAGGATATACTCTTTCTCTTTGCTGAGTTCCTAGACTACAAACCTTTCTTCCCCTTCTCTAGTAGTCCCAGGTAAGAAATCAGCCTGCTTCACTCACTCACCAATATGTCTTGAAAATCCCATGGCCCACTCTCCTTCTGTCAGACTCTTATGCAGATCATACATATAGGTGACCACATTGGCCAGCACCCAGCATTGCACATACTGTTGGCATTATGACCCACAACCTGCATACATAAACTAGAATCTCATCTGGTGGCCTCTCAGTATTACCCACCCAGGTTGTTGCATGCAACTCAGGCTCATCTAAGTTCAGAGGAGCATAAGGGGAAGGGTGCATGGTTAGGAGGCCTCCCTGCCTTCCTAAGACTGCCCCTGACACATCAACCCTGAAAACAACTCCAGTTACCAACCCTGTTACCAACTCCAACCTTGAGGCCAGTGCTTCAGACTTCTGACTACAAGTCTCCAAGTAGCCCTTTGTTTCAGCAGGCACTCCAAGAGAGCAGACTCATTCCATGCATATGGTAATGCTGACCAGGCAGAGGCAGAGATAGCTCAAACCTCTGCCTACCACCCATTTCTGATGTGTCAACAGCTGCAGTCAGTACCATAAGGCCACAAACCATAGCACATCTTCAGGCCCTCCGTGCCTACTCTGTGGGCAGTTGTTCAGTGCAGCAACCTTTGAACCATCCACTGAATCCTTTGACCAATAGGCTCTAGTGGGGCAGAGCTTCTCTTCCTCAAATGCTTTCTATGGTGTCAAGATTGTACCTGCCCATCTCTGGTCTTAGGGGATTTGTCGTTTTCCAGGAGCATGTACCCAGGAAATGGGTGGCAGGGCACTTCTGAGTTGTGAATGGGATTTGGGATTATCTTTCTTTCCTTCTTATTTATTTATTTAGCATTGTAAGGAGGACTCTAAGGTTGAGCATGACCAAAGTCCCCTGCCTCAGTTTTCTCACCTTGAAGTACACCCATAAGATGAGAATAGATTCATAAGTCTTCTATTTAGATGACACCTCAATATTTTGTTCACTCAACAAGTTATTATCAAATCTGCCCTTTGATGTGGGTTTGTGGGAGATCTGGTGGCAGGAGAGGTTTATGCTAAGAAGGCAATGATAGAACAGAACCTTCCTATGAAAGAGGAAACCTCAGGGTTTAAAAGATTCTGGCCTCAAATGTGGGGAGCTCTCACAGTCCCTCCAGTCAAATCCAGAGATGAGGATCTTTCTTGGTTATGCATCTTTGTAGAAACATGGGCATTATAATAGAAGCTGAAAGACCTCAGCCTCGTCCAGAGTAATGAGAGGTTTGACAGCCTCCCCGTCAGTCAGGATGCATAGTCCGGGCCCAGCTTCAGTTACCAAGCCTCTGCCTACCACCTGCCTATTTTCATTTTAGACAATGGTGTCATTTCTGGGCTCTGCTATCTCTGAGATTTTATCTTAACTCAATAGTTCCTGCCTCACATGGGCATGGCATCTAAAAATGATGTAGGTGATTCTATTGGCATCTACAGCTTTTATCACATCATTTTGTAATTGTCTATGTCCTTGTCATCTATCCTAGGACTGAAAAAGCCTTTAGGGCAGGCATAATGCAGCCAAGTCATTTGTGTCTCCCTTCCTCCTCTGTTCCTTATCCCCACAGTGCTGGGGACTCTTGCTCTCCTCTTCCTCCTCCTCCCCTTCCTCTGCACAGCCACCCCACACATCATGCTCCTCTACCCTCTCTGACTCCATGTGCTCTCCAGTTCCAGTGGCTCCAAACAGAATGATACATCAAGTGTGTAAGGTTTAGTTGTACACATGAAGCTAAGCTACAGTGTTCCATTATCATTAAGTGACTTGTGAAGATTAGCCTTGAATGCTCTGATTGTTGTGCTGTTCTTCATTCCCCCTACCACAGTATCCTGGCTCAGATCCTATTAAATTACATTTAATATATTTTTTAACTGACCTCCCTGCTTTTTGATTTTCTTACCTTTGTGTCCAAAGCCTTTTGTGATTCAACACACTTTCCTTGCATTTATTGGTAATTCAGTATCTCTCATTCAAATTACTGGGGAAATCAAGTGGCTGGTAGTTCTTTCCACCCACTGAGCAAAAGAATGATTAATAAATGCTTTATTAAATAAATGAATGGAATATCTTACATAGCTAGGGTTAACATTTAATCTGCTTGCCCCTGGATGGCTCCTGTTTATACACTTCATCCATGTATAGTTATTAATAATCCCCTTTTGTCATCAAACCTGTCTCAACAACAAATTGTATATTGTGGCAGTCATCAAGTAGATTTCTACTTCATTGTCTCTTCTACTAGGTAGTTTTTGGGTATCAGAAATTATATTTGTTTAGTTTTTATATCCTCAATTGTTCATTCAACAAGATACTCTATCAAGATACTGAGTTTTAATGTCAAAGGAAACATGTTTCTTGCCTTCATGATGTTTTCAGTCTGGTAAGAAAGAGCAATCTACCCAAAGAATATTGCCTGACATGGTAAACACCAGTGTGAAATGAGTAGATAGATTTAAGCATTCCTAATCCAGCAACTCTAATCCCATGAATTATAATTGATAGAAGTAAGCACAAATATAGAACTCCATACCATCCAGCTACCATTTGCATTTCTACTTAAAAACTTAAAAATCCAACAACACATATATACCTAAGAATGTATAATATTTATGTGCTATATTGATATTAAACATAAGAAAAAATAATTATGGAGTAATATCAACTTTGAATCTCCTTCCTTTTTTATTTGTTAAAGCATTTATTTATTTACTTGAAAGAGTTACACAGAGAGAAGAGAGGCAGAGAGAGAGAGAGAGGTCTTCCATCCGATTGTTCACTCCCCAATTAGCCACCACGGCCGGAGCTGCGCCAATCCAAAGTCAGGAGGCAGGAGCTTCTTCTGGGTCTCCCACGTGGGTGCAAGGGCCCAAGGACTTGGGCCATTTTCTATTGCTTTCCTAGGCCGTAGCAGAGAGCGGGATCAGAAGTGGAGCAGCTGGGTCTCAAACTGCTGCGCATATGGGATGCTGGCACTTCAGGCCAGGGCATCAACCAGCATGCCACAGCACCTGCTCCTCCTTCCTTTTTTAGACAAGTTATAATCTTATAATCCTACAGTGTACATTATCTTTGTAGATACTCTTTCACTCATTTTTTATTTTCCAGATGAAAAATACAGAGTTTTAGAAATTGGGCCTCCAGATAAAAGAAGGATTTCTTAAACTAGTATTTCATTTTTGTTGGCCTTTAACCTAGACTTTTTAACCATATGGCCATGGGCAAATTCAGTTGTAAACACTTTCCACCTCATTTTCCTCTTTGTAAATTGATAATTCTGTCTCCAGAACTAATCTAATGTATAAATATTATGATGTAGAGCATTTAGTCTCTTAACCTGGCTCCTAGAAGATACTAGGCAATGTTAGTTCTGCACCCAGTTCTCCTGTTTGTTTCTGTACTTGGTGAATTAATGGATGGTGTACAATGATTTGAAAAAAATAAACACCAATAAAACACAAATAAAAATTGTATTCTCAAATTTGGATATCAAACTATGCTATCTACACCTCTGCTGAAAGTTATATTGTATTCATAGTCATTTATTATTTGAGAGATGTCCAGGAACAAAGCAGCCAGTAAGCTTTTTCTGAAAGAAGACAGACTTTATGAAAGAATCACGTTTGGGAGCAGCAGTTTGTGTCATTTTTTTAAGACTTTGGTTCAAGAAAGGAAGAACATCAACTCATCCTTGAGATTTTGGGGTGGGAACGAAGGGAAAGAGGGGTGTAAATAAAAGGAAACGCCCTCTGCCTCCCAGTCTGTCTCCGCCACCCCGCACTGAAGCCCTTGAGCAGGGCCCGCGAGTCTCCAGGGATGGCCTGGTCTGGACTCCATTTCCCAGAATCGCCAGCGGCTCTGACGTTTTCCGTGCTCCGAAAGCCAGTGCGTGGGAATGTGGGAGAACGTGCCCGTGCGCACGCGCATGCGCATGCCTGTCCCTGTGGGGCTCAGCTGGGAACGGAGGAAGTTCGCTTAGGGATCAGCGTGGGCCCTGAGAGGCCGCGTTTCTTCTCCCACATTAACTGCGTGTCTTTCTCTGCAAGTGCAGTCCTAGGCGGTTTGCGAACACAGACCCGGAGCCTGCCACCCGCTGCATCTGCCGCCCGTGGGGCCCACGAGCCGGGGACTTTTCCCGTCTCACACTCCGCTTTGCTGCTTGTGTGTCCTAAAGAGGACGTGCTCCCAGGACTTTCCACGGCAAGTACTGAGAACAAGAAGGGGCGTGGATGCGTCTGTGTTGGAGAGGGGAGGGTGAGAGGGCGGCTGGCGGCTCCGAGATGTCTCGTTTTCTTCTCGGCGGTCCTGGCAGCTGAGACCTTGGCTGTCCTGTTTCCCCTCCGCCGCTTCCCAGCCTCCCAGCGCCCGCCAGCCCTGCGCGGTACCTCGTTCAGATTTTCCTTAATGTGCTTTATTTAGTGTTTACAAGAGAGGTCACCGGATGTCGGAACTGCGCAAGCAAGGCAGGAGAGAGCACAGTGAGCCAGAGAGACTCCCCTTCTCTGTATTTAAATTAGCCTGGTTCTCACTTCGGGTGGGTCGAGTAATGCTGTCTGGCCGGGCCTCCTGCAGTATCCCGCGATGGTTCCATCAGTGTGGGGCTCCTTGGCTTTCAGCGGGGAGCCGGAGGGCTGAGGAAGGAGGATCAAACTAGGATCTGCCCCGCTGCCCCCATCCTGAACCTCGTCGGCCCCGTGGGGTTCCCGCGGACACACCTGTCATCTGGGTCCCTGTGTGTTTGGCTGCCTTTTTCCCAGGGCGAGTAGCGTGGGTGATGTACAGTAGCTTTGTGTACAGGACCCTCTTCCGTGATTAGTTAGCGCGAGTTTTGCAGTCTGGAGTGTGAGGGCGGGGAAACGTAGCTGACTTGTTTTGCTGCTTTTTGATTTCTGTATCCATCTACCGCACACTGAAGCTCTTGGGCAGGGCCGTCTGGTCTCGCTAGGAGTGCCCTCGCCTGGACTCCATTTCCCAGAGTCGCCAGGCGCTCTGACGTTTTCCGTGCACGGAATGCCCCTGCGTGGGAATGCGGGAGAACGCGCGCGTGCGCGTGCCTGCCCGCCCTCGTGGCTCCTGTTGGGAACGGAGGGAGTTCGCTTGCTGATCCGCGTGGGCCCTGACAGGCCGCGCTGCTCCTTCTCCCACATTCACCGCATGTCTTGCTCTGCAAGTGCAGTCCTAGGCGGTTTGCGAACACAGACCCGGAGCCTGCCACCCGCCGCTTCGGTGCCGCAGCATCTGCCGCCCGTGGGGCCCACGAGCCGGGGACTTTTCCCGTCTCACACTCTCCCCTTGCTCCCCTTGTGTCCCCCAGAAAGGGGTGGTGCTCTCAGGACTTTCCGCGGCAAGTGGGGTGAGCAGGAAGGGGCGCGGATTTGTGTGTGGGAGAGGGGAGGGTGAGAGGGGGACTGGCGGCTCCCAGACTTGGAGAGCTTGCTTGTCAGAGATCCTAGCAGCTTCTGCACAGGCCGGGCTGGGACCTGGTGTCCTGTTTCCCAACGCCACTTCCCGGCGTCCCAGCACTCGGCCAGTACCGCGGGCAACCTCGCTTAAACTTAGTGTGCACCGGCGGGGGAGCTGCACTAGCAGAACAGGTAAGAGCGCAGGAAGGAAGGCAACGCGACTCCCGTTCTCTACATTTGAATAAGGCCGGTTCCCACTTTGGGTGGATGGCAGAATGCCCTCCCGCGGTGATTCTGGCGGGGAGCCCAAGGCAGCAGGGGGGTGGTGATGGAGGATGAGACTAGGATCTGCTTCACTCCCTCCATCCTGCACCTCTTTGGCACGGTGGGGTCCCCGGGGACACATCTGGCAGCTGGGGCCCTGAGTGTTTGGGTGACCCTTTCTCAGCGGGAGCAGCATGAAGGGTGCTCAGTAGCTTTATGGATTCTCCCTCTTTCGTGTTCAATTAATTAATTTCTTGCTTAATTTAATTAATTTTTCGATCTGGAGCTTGAGGCCATGGACATAGTTGGTGATTTATTTTGCTGCTTTTTGATCTCTGTCTTCAGCCCTTCTTTCTTCTGTTAGCAAGGGTGTCAACTGCTATTACCTGCTGCTCATCCCTTTGCAAAGTGAGAAATGAATTGAAACTAATGCAAGTCTACTGTGTGAGTCAATAATGAGCTATTTTAATATGGATTAACGTAAAGAGAACAATGAAAGCATAAATACAGAAAAGTAACAATTTTTCTCTTCGCAGTTCTTTACAGTCACCCAGTGTTCCATCATGTTGATTATCTTATAGTCCATACTGTGTTAATTAAGAGGGCCAGTTACTTCTCTTATTCTGGGTTCTGTGTTTAGCCTCATGACATTTTTAACATGGGGGGATATTAGTTATAAATTTTCATAATGGCTGTGGGCTGTGGAAGCCTTTGTACAACTTGTTAATTTGAGGAGGGGTAAGAAAGAAGAGAAAACAGTGTCCCTCCCCTGCCCAGAGATGCCCACATAGAATAAACGATATAGTCTTAAAAACTATTGCTATAGACTAACTTTCAGTGTAATGAAATTTTCACATGAATAACTGAGTGATTCACACATTCTGTTAGAGTGGTGTTGTCACCAGATTACTAATTTATGAAATTCATTTAGCATAATGAATTATCTAGGAAGTAAAAATAGAAACTGAATCCTGGGGTAGCGAGTATGAGGGTGGCAGCATTTCTCCTCTCAAACTCAGTGTCTTGTTTTGATCTTATCTCCAGTGTACTTCCTATCACAGTGTTTATGAGTGGGTAAACATTTATGTGTTTCTGGTGGGAAAAGCTGTTTCACACCTGAGAAACAACTTTAAGATCACTTTCTTTTTTTTTTTTAATTTTTAATTTTTTTTTATTTTTTGACAGGCAGAGTGGACAGTGAGAGAGAGACAGAGAGAAAGGCTTCCTTTGCCGTTGGTTCACCCTCCAATGGCCGCCGCGGCTGGTGCGCTGTGGCCGGTGCACCACACTGATCCGAAGGCAGGAGCCAGGTGCTTCTCCTGGTCTCCCATGGGGTGCAGGGCCCAAGGACTTGGGCCATCCTCCACTGCACTCCCCGGCCACAGTAGAGAGCTGGCCTGAAGAGGGGCAACCGGGACAGAATCCGGCGCTCCGACAGGGACTAGAAAGTGGTGTACCGGCGCTGCAAGGTGGAGGATTAGCCCATTGAGCCATGGCGCCGGCCAAGACCACTTTCTAAGCAACCCTGTTGTGTGTCCATTAAATATGACTTGGAAACAGCCAAAAACAGGATTCCTAGACTCATCAGGATAACTGGCTGTCCTTGGCACATCATTCCCTGCACTGCTCTAAGTTTCTGGCAAGTTCTTTACCATTTTTAAGAGAGAAATGTTTTATGTGAGGCACATAATCTGGTAATGTAGCAGTGATGTCCTTAAGGAAAGGTGCCATGTGATGAAGCAATTTGATTGTGTCTAGCCATCTTCCCATTAATGGCAGTCATTGATGTCTTTCACATGTTGGGAGTAGGAAATCCTCTCTGAATTGCATTAAGCCATGAGGATTCATCTACAGTTTATCAAATGTTTCTCTGTGTGAAGGAATAGCTAAAATATTACATTGTATAGGTTTTTTTTTTTTTTAAATTTATTTTATTTACTTGAAAGGCAGAGTTACAGAAAGGGAGAGACACAGAGAGAAGTCCTGTATCCATTGGTTCATTCTAAATGGCCACAATGTCTTGGGGTGGACCAGGCTGAAGCCAGGAGCTAGGAGCATCTTCCTAATTTCCCACTTGGGTACAGGGGCCCAAACACTTTGGCTATCTTCCACTGCTTTCCCAGGTGCTTTAGCTGAGAGCTGGATTGGAAATGGAGCAGACAGGTCTTGAACCAGTGCCCATGTGGGATGCCAACACTGAAAGTGGCTGCTTAACCTACTATGGCAGTCCCAGGTGGGTTTTTTTCAAACGGGGGGTAAATTTTTTCTGATATGACTGTCTATATAAAGATTATAATCTGTAGTAGATAATGATTTTGGTTATATTTTGTTTCAATTTCTTTTTAGTGTATATTTTTGAAGTTAATGAGTCCTAGTATTTATCTTGTTATCCTGGCTTTGATAAATAAGCTTTCTCTCATCTCATTTAAAAGAATTTTAAAAAGAGAGAGACCAGTTTCAGTTCCCAAATGGCTGCATTGGCTAGGGTAGGGCCAGACTGAAGCCAGAAGCCTGAAACTGCATTTGGAACTCCCATGTGGGTGGCAGGGACCCAAGTGTTGTGCCATCTTCTTCTGCCTTTTACAGGGGTATTAGTAGGAAACAGGATTGGAATAGAGCAGCTGGGACTTGAACTGGTGCTTGTATGGGTTCTGGCATTGCAGATGGTAGCTTAACCTAGTGTGTTGGAATGCTAGCCCAGCAATAGACATTTTGAAGTGGCATCAGTGGCTATGAAAATGCACAATCTAAATTCACAAGGGAAACGGAAAGAAGTTTCTTTTAACTCCAGTTCATTCTGTGGGCCTTTATTGGACATTATCTCTGGCTGGGCCAATAAGCAAAGCAAAAGAAGTCAGAGCATTAGTTAATATTTTGCTCTAAATCAGGGGTGGGGAACCTCCAGCCTGGGGGCCATGTAAGGTCGATGAAATCATTTGTTCTGGCCCTGCCAAGACAACTGCAGGTCAGACTGGATAATTAATCTACAGCAAGCCGATTTTTAAGTTAATAGTTTTGTATGGTCCAAGAATAATGTTATAAATGGCATGACAGAAAAAAACTTTTCCACCCCTGAAAAATGTTAGTAGCAAATCCAATGCAGTTTATTAATCTGTATATGAGTTAATGAAAGGGGCTGGTGCTGTGCCCTAGTAGGTTAAGCCTCTGCTTGTGGCTCTGGCATTCTATTTGGGCACTAGTTCATGTCCCTGCTGCTCCTCTTCTGATCCAGCTTTCTGCTAATGGCCTGGAAAGGCAGTAGAAGATGGCCCAAGTGTAGGGGCCCCTGGGGAAGCTCCTGGCTTTGGGTCAGCCCAGCTCTGGCTGTTGCAGCCATCTGGGGAGTGAAACAGTGGATGGAAGACCTTTCTGTAACTCTGCCTCTCAAATAAATAAATACATTTTAAAAAAAGAGTGGATGATTAACTATTATTACCAGTCCTATGGAAGAAAACACATCTAGGCAATATATGCCAATACCAATTATGTTTCTAAATACTATCAGAGATTCTGGGCAGATTGTTGAAATGGCTTTATTCCTTCTCAGAACAGAGAAATTGGAATCCTTTGTGATGAGAGAGGATGAGAGAGGCATGTGCATCAAAAATAATGCTGCTGCTTTGGCTCACAGAGAACCTGTTTCTGGACATGCATGTTTATCACCAGTGTGCATGAGGTATCTACATGTACAACTGGTACCAACTCAGTATGTATAAATGTTCTTTTCTAGATGTGCATGATGGGCTTCTTCACTGCCTGGTCCTTGTTGGGGGAGATGATCAGAGGATATATTTGGGGGAATTGCATAGCTCAAAACTGGTCTCTGAATATCAAGTCTGCCATGAGTAGTGCTGCATTAATTTATAGAGCCCCCACCTACTGTATTGGGTGGCTTGATTTTGCAAGGTCAATAATGAAAAATCTTTCTCATTCTCTCCCATCCTCTCTGTATTTCTGCCTTCCAAATAAATGAATAAATCCAATCAAAGAGATCTTCCATCTGAGATGGCTGCAATGGGAATAATGTATTTCTCAAGAATTGTGTATTTGAAGGTTTTTGTAAGCCTTTTTCTTCACTTGTCTGTGGTGAATTTAACCTGGAATGTGTATAGACCAAAATCAGCTATGTGTAGACTACAGGAAATTGTTGATTTTTCTGAGTGATCATGGTGTGCTGCTGCTGCCCACTGGCTCCTAAGGCCTGTGGTGTCTCTCGTCTGAGCAGCTGTAAGTCAGAAATATGGAGTCTCCACCACTTGGGAATTCCATTTTTTTCCTCCTGTTTCTTTTCCCTTTTTTTTTTTTTTTCCTTTGCTGTTTCTGCTGGTTTGCAAAGGGCATGATTGCCCAGAAGTAATCACTGCCTTGTTCCAAGATGCCACTTGGCTTCCTTCCCTGGGAAGACTGCTTCCTGTGTGACAGTGGCCATTGAAAGAGATTGATGGACTCACATTGGGCATTTTCAAGGTGGATGACTCATCCTACCTTCCAACCCTTTGGCAGTGCAATGAATGCCACTACATTAGCAAGTGTAAGTTCCTAGGGAATTTGATGGAGCAGAAGGGCTGAAGAAACTCATCATCCTTCATTTCATTGCTTTTCTCATTATGTTTCTCTGGTCTTGGTATTATTTTTTAGCTTTTCCTTTGGTTCATATCCAGCAGACTGCATGGGATTCTATTTTCATAACTGCCAGCCCTTTTCCACATCCGGCTACTTTTCAGAGAAGGACAACAATGATATCAGTCACCATAAAGTGCTAGACACAGTTGTTTTGTGTGGCTGCTATATATTTCAGGTTCCTGCTTGTGGAAAAGTTTTTCTCATGTTCTCTGATTGCCTGGTTGGGCTACACCTGCCTATAGTAGAAACTAAACCTTCATTTGGCACTTGGAAACTCAGAGTGCTGAGTCCTGTAATCTTCTGCATGAATGTGTTCAAAATGTATTCAGAAAAATGTGTTTTGAAACATTTGGGCTGTGAGTAGGCAGGGCAGTTTTTCTGGATCCTGGTAAGAATTGATGAACTGATGGTGTTTTCCTGCACCACATTATGTTCTGAAATGTAAGAAAACTATATCTGAACTTTGATCCCCCTGTTCCAGAATTTGTGTGCTTCCATCCTTTTTCTTTTTTTAAAAAAATTATTTTATTTATTTGAAAGGCAGAGTTATAGAGAGAGGTAGAGCCAGAGAGAGAGAGAGGTCTTCCATTCCATTCGTTAACCCCCGAATGACCGCAATGACCAGAGCTGAGCTGATCCAAAGCCAGGAGCCAGGAGCTTCCTCTGGGTCTCCTACACGGGTACGGGGGTCCAAGCACTTGGGTCATCTTCTGCTTTCCCAGGCCATAGTAGAGAGCTGGATTGGAAGAGGAGCAGCTAGGATATGAACCGGTGCCCATATGGGGTGCTGGCACTGCAGGTTGGGGCTTTAACCCACTGTGTCACAGTGCTGGCTCCTGTATTCCATCCTTTTTATAACCACAGACATGAATATCCTTTTTCCTTCTCTTTATATTGCTAGAAGAGCAAAGGAGACATTGCAGTTCTCTCTGCTGTCAGCATATCTTCTTCAGTCTATCTCTTTGAATTATGTACTGGGTTAACTTTGCTACACTAAAAGGCAACTATCTAAACCCAGTGTACCTTTTCAATAAAAGTCGTAAAATCAACCTGCCTTCTATACCTCTCTTTTTTTATCTGGAAACATGTGTTTGTCTTTTATGTCATTGTCTATAAGCTGGAGACCCCACTTAAGGCAGAAGGCTGCTGAGGGACAGCACAACTGTAGCCTTGCTCTGTTATTTGACTGTTGCTCCTCTTCACCTGTTCCTTTTTTTTTTTTTTTTTTTTAAGATCAAACATTTTTATTTTAAAGACAGAGTTACAGAGAAAGAGGCAGAGACTGAAGGATGGGGCTCTTGCGTCTGCTGGTTCATTCCTCAAGAGACCACAATCAGCAGGACTGACCCAGGCTATACACTGGAGACTGGAAGTCCATCCAAGTCTTCAAAATGGGTGCAGACGTCCAAGTATTTGCACCATCTGCTTCTGCTTCCTAGTTGCATTAGCAGAGAACTGGATCAGAAATGGAACAACTGTGGCTCAAACTGGTACTCGTGGGGTTGGCATTGTGGTACAATGGGAAAAGCCACCACCTGCAATGCCAGCTTCTTATATGGGTGCCAGTTCATGTCCTAGTTGCTCCATTTCTGATCCAGCTCCCTGTTAATGGCCTGAGAAAAGCAACAGAGGATGGCTCAAGTGTTTGGGCCCCTGCAACCCATGTGGGAGACCCAGATGAACCTACTGGCTTCTGGTTTCTATATGGCTCAGCCCTGGCCGTTGCAGCCACCTTAGGTGGACAGTCTCTCTCTTTTTTAGGATTTATTTATTTATTTGCAAGGCAGAGATACAGAGAGAAAGGGAAAGAATGAGAGAAAAATTTTCCATCTTTGGGTCTATTCCTTAGATGGCTATAATGGCCAGGGCTGGGCCAGGTCCAAGCCAGGTCCAAACCAGGAGCCAGGATCTTCATCCAGGTCTCCCACACGGGTGGCAAGGACCCAAGTATTTTGGCTATCTTCTGCTTCTCTGAGACCAGTAGCAGGGAGCTAGATCAGAAGTGGAGCATCCGGGACATGAACTGGTGCCCATATAGGATGCCAGCATTGCATGCAGCAGCTTTACATGGTACTGTACAATGCTATCCCATCTGTCTTTCCCTACTCTCTGTAACTTTTTTTTTTTTTTAATGATTTATTTATTTGAGAAAGGTAGAGACAGAGCGAAAGATGTCTTCTATCCACTGGTTCAGTCCCCAATGGCCAGAGATGAGCTGATCTGAAGCCACAAGCCAGTAGCTTCTTCTGGGTCTTCTAGGTGAGTGAGGGGCCCAAGGACTTGGGCCATCCTCTGCTGCTTTCCCAGGTACATTAGAAGGAAGCTGAATTGGAAGTGGAGCAGCCAACATCTGAACCAGTGCCCACATGGGATTCCAGTACTTCAAGCCAGGGCCTCGACCAGCTGTGCCACAGTGCCAGCTCCCATAACTCTGACTTTCAAGTAAATAAATATATAAACTTTTTTTTTTTTAAATGGACACTTAAATTGGATGCCAGCATTTTATTTAGTGGTGGCTTGATCCCCTGTGGCACAAAGCCAGCCCCTCCCTTTTATGTGTGTCAAGATCTTTGTGATATCTGCTGAACAAATATTGGCATTATGTTGGACTGTTCTACTTTATTTTGGTTCTTGTTTGGTGAGTTTATGTTGGTTGTCATTTTTGAGTAGCTAGCTATAATGTCATTAGTAGCTAAAGCTGCCATGCTTAAGTTGGTACTGATTCTTTTTTCTCTTTTTCAAAGATTCACACATTTAATTTTTTTATTTTTTAACTTTTAAGTGATTTATTTATTTATTTGAAAGTCAGAGTTACAGAGAAGGAGAGGCAGAAACAGATTTTTTAAAAAGATTTATTTATTTATTTGAAAGGCAGAGTTACAGAGAGACAGAGGTAGAGAGAGAGAGGTCTTCCATCTACTGGTTCACTTCTGAAATGGTACAATGGCCAGAGCTGCACTGGTCCAAAGCCAGGAGTCTAGAGTTTATTCCAGGTCTCCCATGCAGGTACGGGGCCCAAGGAGTTGGGCCATCTTCTGCTTTCCTAGGCCATAACAGAGTGGGATCAGAAGTGGAGCAGCCATGACTTGAATTGGCACCCATATGGGATACTGGCACTGCAGGCAGAGGCTTAACCTGCTGTGCCACAGTGCTGGCCCCTTAAACTGTTTATACCTTTTTATTTCTTCAAATATAAGTGGAAAATGAAATCCTTTCAAACCAATATGCTACGAAATAGTAATTGAAGATCAAGCTTGCTTTCTTCTCACCTAACAAATCCACGAGGTCTCTGTGTTTCTCATTTTAGCCTAAACCTATGTCAGACTCCTGGAGCAGGAGGAAGCTTATTTTTCCAGTCACAATAAGTCACAATAAGTCACAATAAGTCACCTCTGAGGACTGAAGCCATAGTTCTGCTTTTTGCCTGGTTTGCCATTTGTGATGGCATAATCTCCCACAGGGAGATGGATCCTTCACATAAGAATACACTCAGGTGGAAGAAAGTTTATGGAGTCTGTTTTCCAAAGTGAAATGGAATTCTGTCCTGGACATTCTTGAGACTGTGGTCAGCAGTGGGGGGATTCTTAGCTATACACATTAACATCCTTTCCTTTTTTTCCCCGCAATGTATTCCTCCCTTTTGGTACACTCTGTGCTGTTGCACACACAGGGAGTGTCTGTAATTGAGGCTATTTGTTCACCACTGCAGCATCTGGAGTTGCCTTTGAAACCATCTGCAATCAGAAATTCAGGTGCAAGGTGAAGAGGGGACTGGCATCCTGTAGCCACTCAGGTTTGGTCCTCTTGCTCCATTTTTTCCTTCAGTACTTGAGCAGCCTTGGAAGTTGTACTGAATAGCATTGGTTCTTTTGATTTTGAGTGCTTGGATAACAAGAGAAATAACTTTTTTTCTATAAGAAAGGATTGAGGGGCTGGTACTGTGGCATAGCAGATAAAGCCACCACCTATAGTGCCAGCATCCCACGTGGGATGAGTTTGAGTCCTGGCTGCTCCACTTCTGATCCAGTTCTCTGGTATGGGCTGAGAAAGCAATAGAAGATGGCCTAAGACCTTGGGCCCCTGAACCCATGGTGGAGACCCAGAAGAAGCTCCTGGCTTTGGATGGGTACAGCTCCAGCCATTGCAGCTAATTGGGGAGTTAATCAGCAGGTGGAAGACACCTCTATCTCTCTGCCTCTCCTTCTCTCTCTGTGTAAATCTGGCTTTTAAATAAATAAATAAATAAATCTTTTTAAAAAAGGATTGGGGAAATGCTACACAAAGTCAGCAGCAGCTTTCTTGGCCACTGTCATATGTCAAGAGGAGTCAGAATATTTAGGGCCATTTGTTAAATTTAAAAAAAAAAATTAAAAATATTTGAAAGGCAAAGTTCCAGAGAGAGAGAGAGTGGGGAGAGGGGAGACATTAAAATATCCGTCTGCTGGTTCATATCCCTAAGGTCAGAACAGCTGGAGCTGGACTGGGTTAAAGCCAGGAGCCAGCATGTTCTAGATTTCCTATGTGGGAGCAGTAGCCCAAGTGTCATTCTTTGCTGCTTCCCCAGGCACATTCTGGAGTTGTATCAGAGGTGGAGCAGCTGGGACACAAACTCATGCACAATATCGGATGCCAGCATCACAGGCAGCGGCTTTTCCACTATACTCTGTTGTCTGTTTATGGAAATTTATATATTTAAGGGGTATTAGGTCATTCAGGCCCTCCCTATGAAACCATTTTGAAGTAATGACTGAGTTGCAATCTATAAAATTGCTGCCAAAGAGAGAGCTTCAGGGACAGAGAGGGTAGTGATATAGAAAGGATATGAAGGACAAGGGAGGTGGAGAGTCCAGAAGAAATCTTGGAAAATATTCAAAGCACAAAGTAATAGGACATAGGTCATTTGTGCAGATCACCAAAATTAACATTATTTTAGAGTTCCCTTTTTGTTAAATTTAGAGATAATTCCTAACATAGTTTCTGATATACTTGGCTCACTTTTCAGTTTTCTTCCAGTGGTTAAGATGTGCTTATAAGATATAGGGAAGTGGTGTAATTAAATGCAATAGTGCACTCCTAAATGTGCAGTAAGCATTAAAGTTTTGTTGAGAGGGATGAGCATGGCTTCATGTGTGTCTCTTGCTTAGAACAGAAAGTTTTATGACTGAATTTGAGATAATTAAAAATCAGTTTTATAATTGAAACATTGACCATTTTTCCTGCTGCAGCCTCCTACCTACACTCTGTATCCCTATGCAGATAGTCCACATGAGAGCACACCAGAAAGAGAAGCCTGCAGATTTGGAGTATTGCAAGTTATGTCCTTTGCTTAAACCAGGGGATTGATCGACTGGGGTTCTTTGTGATTCAGTTTGCGTTTTTCTGTAGAGTGAAATTTAGCAATTTGGGTAAAGTATCTTGTCTTCTAGTAGATGATTCGAGTTGGCATTCTTACCCATCTACCTGGCATTACAGGTGATTCGCAAGACAGGTATTAGGCTCTATGGAAAACAAAAATAGCCTTTTCAAGGTTGACTTATTTCT
This sequence comes from Sylvilagus bachmani, assembly GCA_015711505.1. Lineage (NCBI taxonomy): Eukaryota > Metazoa > Chordata > Mammalia > Lagomorpha > Leporidae > Sylvilagus > Sylvilagus bachmani. The sequence goes on along the minus strand of CM027406.1, from coordinate 766,617 downwards.
CCTGGAAAGTGAGAGAAGTGTTTTGTAAGAAGCAGTTCATGGAGGATGTATACTTCCCTGAAAAGGAAACTGAAGTGATTACTTTTAATGGCCCCACCTTGAACTAGTTCCTGAGGCTCATTGATCAGAGAAAGAATGCTAATATTTATAGAACAGTTATGAATAATCCACATTTGTTTTACATGTAAGATGTCTACAGATATGTTTCTCAAGACCCTTAAGATAAAGTAAGGAAATTTAACAAGAGAGAAGGTTAGCATTGTCTGTTGCCTTGGGCTAGGGTAAACCCATTTAGCACTCTGTTGTGTGAATCTCCTGATGGTTCTTTTTAGACCATTTATGTGTCCAGATTCCTGAATGGGTGACACTATATTTAGCTAGACTGCCAGTCTGAATTGCAGTTGGCTAGTTTGTTTACCCATTCTAGGGTTAAGGGGGCCCAAAACTGCTGATGTCTGGGCTGTATTCATGCTCACTTGAGAGAGAGACTCTGTGCACAGGTCCCAAGTGGCTTTGCTTGGCTCTCTTTCCTTGGTCACCCTGGTGACTCAGCTGGTTCTCAAGTAGTCAAGAAACCTGTTGGCTTACAGCAACCTCTGTATTTCTGTTTCACTCTCACCTGCACTGTATTTAAAATTTTCTCTCAGGTCTCAAATGTCCTGAATAGGGAGTGTTACTTTGTATTGGGATGTGTTTTTATAAAGACAGGTCTCACTGAGTGAGGACTGTGTGTCCTCAGAATCAGCTGAACTCACCCAGGCCTGAATGAAGTTCCAGGATCCTGGCTTCAGGGTGGCACTTTCCCAGCTGTTGTGAGCCTTTGAGGATGTACCAGCAAATGGAAGAAATCTTTCTTCCTCTCCATCTTCCCTTGCCTTTAAAATGAAATGAAAAACTGATAGATTGAAAAAAGAAAAAAAAAAGACTCTTTGGCCTTGTGTCCTAAGGGGGAAAAATTGCTGCTATATGTAGAACTCATTTGTACACTTTGCAAATAATCATAAATTCAACTTATAGGTTTGTTGATCACTACTGGCTGGACTTTTCCACTATACTCTGTTGTCTGAATAATGCCTCATTCTTGGATCCATCCCTTTCATTCATCTGCACGTCACTGTAGGTGTTTATAAATCACCAAACTGCCTCCCAACTTTATATCCTTGTGTTCTTTATATATATCTTAAGCATAGTTTTTTTAAAAAAATTTATTAATTTATTTATTTGAAAGAGTTACAAAGAGGAAGGAGAGGCAGAGAGAGAGAGAGAGAGGTCTTCCATCCGCTGGTTCACTCACCAATTGGCCACAGTGGCCAGAGGTGTGCTGATTCGAAGCCAGGAGCCAGGAACTTCCTCCTGGTCTCCCACACAGGTACATGTGCCATCTTCTACTGCTTTCCCAGGCCATATCAGAGAGCTGGATTGGAAGTGGAGTAGCCGGGTCTCGAACCAGTGCCCATATAGGATGTCGGCACTTCAGGCCAGGGTGTTAAGCTGCTGCGCCACAGCACCAATCCTGACTTTTTTTTTTTTTTAAGATTTATGTATTTATTTGAAAGTCAAAGGTCAAAGTTACACAGAGAGAAAAGGAAATGCAGAGAGAAAAAGAGGTTTTCCATCTGCTGGTTCACTCTCCAGTTGGCTGCAATGACCAGAGCTGTGCCAGTCCAAAGCCAGGAGTTTCTTCCAGGCCTCCCACATTGGTGTGGAAGCCCAAGGACTTGGGCCATATTCTGCTGTTTTTCCAGTCCATAGCTGAGAGCTGGATCAGAAGTGGAGCAGCTGGGACTTGAACTGGCGCCCATGTGGGATGCCAGCACTGCAGGTGGCAGCTTTATCAGCTCTGCCACAATGCTGACCCCAGGCATAATCTTTCTTCAGCAGTGTGCTAACTTCTAAGATGCTTTATAGGCAAAGAGATAGTGGGGTCATTGATTTTCTCTGAGCCTTTACCCTAAGTGCTTTATTTTATGAAGCTGATTCTGGGTGATATGTAAACTTTGCCGAATCAGAAGTTAAGGCACAGAGGTTGATGTTAGAGAAGTTGGGTTGTCACTGCCACTTCTACTGTGCCCTTCCCTACAACCCATGCCTGCCTTTGGGTTCTGTTTTTAGTCTTAGAGTGAGGCAGTAGTGATGCAATTAAGGAATTAACTTTTAATTTTTAAACATTTTAATTTTATTTTTATGAATATAAAGAGAATGGATTCCATAAGAATATAATTCCATAAGAACATAACCATACTTCACTATCAATTTCCCCCTCCTTTCTTTCTTTCTTTCTGTTTTGACAGATTTAAGAAATTGGCTTTTTTTTTTCCGTAATCTAATCTCTACCCCTTCACCTCTAGCCTTTGTGTCCATTTGTTCCTATTTTACAATCTGGTACTTTAAGCTCCTCCCCTCCCCTCTTTCATCCATGTTTTTGCCTGCCTCACTTCAGTTCCAAAGAAGGAATAATGAATAAAAATCATAAGCTATTGATTCAATGACAGAACTCTTATCTAGTATGTAATATAGAAAGAAAAACTAGCTGTTTTTTTCTTTTTTACTAAGGATTTATTTATTGATTAACCTTTCTGGAAGGTGCAGCAGGCAATTCTGAGGTCTGTCCTTAGAATGTGAGGGAAGTCACAGAGATATTGTACAGACTCTTTAAAGTCTATTTTACTCTGAGAGCTATTTCTCCACTTTACTGAGACAGAAAAAATGGAATTTCAATGATTCTTTTCTGTGTTACTAATTTTTATGATGAGTCTTCTTTTTATCAATGGATAGAGACTTGTCAATTTGGTCTTGAGAAGAAAATTTCACAGACACAACTGCCTCCAGACGAGATGCATGCTTCTCCACTCCTACATGACCTTCCTCTGAGATTTCCAGCTTGCCTCCCTGGATCTGCCTGAAGAAGCAGAGGAAAGAGAAGATTCCAACCACATAAAGAACCTCACTAGAGCAGTGGTGTGGTTGCTTGGAGGTTCCTGAACAAAAAGTAATCATTTAACAGCACCAAGGGCTTTTTATTTGTTTCACAGGACTCTCTTCCTGGATTTGCTGTACAGGAAAAATCACATAAGTTAAAACAAAAATCCTCCTCCTTTCCTGCACATTGTTAGTGTTATATGGGTTCGAAACAAAAAAATACCACTTAGTGTCTTAGAACTCTCTGATGTTAAAAAGTGCAACAATTAAAAATTTTTATTTTATGTTCCTATAAAGCTCAAAACCACTAACATTGTGTATTTGTGAGTGATTTAAAAAATTTTAAATCAATTTCATCGATTGACTTTGCAGAGTAGAAAAAAAATAATTGGTTTGTTAATTATTTATATAGAGAGACCATGAGAGAAGCCATTCATTAGTACCAATTGTCTATGATAAGTTTTAGTGTGTATGAAACTATATACTTTTGATTTTATGACCTATGTCCACTTGATGTTTTGAAAGAAAACATACAATAATGGTTGAAATTTTTATTTTATTTTATTTTTTTATTTGAAAGGTAGAACTACAGAAGAAAGGCAGAGGCAGAAGCAGAAGCACGGAAGTCTTCCATGCACTGGTTCAGTCCCTAGATGGCTGCAACAGCCGAAGCTGAACCAATCCAAAGCCAGGAGCCAGGAGCTTCCTCCAGGTCTCCCATATGGGTGCAGCAGCTCATCTTCTACTGCTTTCCCAGGCCACAGCAGAGAGCTGGATTGGAAATGGAGCAGCTGGTACCTAAACCAGTGCCCACATGGGATGCCAGCACTGCAGGAGGTGGCTTTACCCACTATGCTATAGTGCCGGCCCCTGCAGTTCACTTTACAGCAGAAACATTTATTTCTGAGTCTTTTCATATATTTTTGAGAAGATGATGTCTGACTTTTTTGGAGTTCTGTTTTGGCTCTTGGCTATTTTGTATGCAGAGTTTCTTAAAAGGACCTGCAATGTTAACATACATACTTGGGCCAATAAAGTCCTAACAGGAAACATCTGTGTTTAAAGTTAGACGCATGCTCATCATTCTGATAACGTGTTTTGCTGCTGTTCAGTCTGTGACAGTGAGACATTTATATAAAAAGTTTAGTATGTGATTACCCCACAGGAATCTAATCTGAATCATTTTGATAGCCACTTGTTCTCAAGCTGCTAAATATTCTCTTTATTTGTATTTATAGACTATTAGTGCCTCAAAATTTTTCTTACTATAAGTTGATTCCAGATAAGAAATTTAAAAATTCATACCTTGACTAGATGTTTTACTTTGTAAACATCATAGACTAGGGGGAGTCATAAACATTAACCCTTATTTTTCTAAAATAAGAGACTGGAATTAACATGAGTATATAAGGAATTTAGAATACAACATCTACCAACATAATGGAGTTTGTCTCCACTTCAAAACTTTTAATAACTTAGAGATAGGAAATGCTGTTTTGAGGCAATATAATTCACACACAAACAAAAGATATTTTAGGATATTTTCCTTCAATATAAGTTAGATACTGTTAGGAAATTCTAAATTATTTTGTGAGTAAATTGTAATTCCTTTTCACCACTGCATTTGAGTAGAAACATAAGGGTTTTTTTTTTAAATTATTTAGTTATTTATTTGAAAGTCAGAGTTACACAGCGAGAGGAGAGGCGGCGGGGGTGGGAGGGTGGTGGAGAGGGAGAGGTCCTACATCTGATGATTCACTCCCCAATTGGCTGAAAGACTGGAGCTGTGGCAATCCAGAGCCAGGAGCCTCCTATGGGTCTCCCACATGGGTACAGGGACCCAAGGGCTTGGGCCATCTTGTACTGCTTTCCCAGGCCACAGCAGAGAGCTGGACAGGAAGTGGAACAGCCAGGTCTCAAATCAGCGCCCACGTTATTTTATGAAGTTTAGATATATCTTGTTCAATACAAGCCTATGCATTTTTCAAGTACATACTCTTACATTAGAACAGTATAAAATAAAAACATAATTCCCTTTTTCTATACTAGTCATACTTCCCAGAACAAAGTACTCTCGAAAGTTTCATACATTCTCTTCTGAAACTTCTATACACCTATATTCAAGGGTACTTAGGTGCATCATGAAAAATTGAATTTAAATGATTAAGTTTGCTTTGCTGTAATAAATTTTGAAGGCCATGCATACAAGAAAACTTCAAAAATGTTGGTAGAATGTGTACTTGAATGGATTTCAATTTTTCCACCAAAATAATATCATCTATTCTACTTTCCATGAACCTTTTGAAATACCTTTATGGAAATATATAAGCATGGGGCTGGCATTGTGGTCTATCAGGTTAAGTCTCTCGGGGCTGGCAGTACAGCATAGCAGTTTAAAGTGCTGGCCTACAGTGCAGGCATCCCGTATGGGCACCAGTTTGAGAACCAGCGGCTCCACTTCTGATCTAGCTCTCTGCTGATGTACCTGGGAAAGCAGCAGAGGATGGCCCAAGTTTTTGGGCCCCTGTACCAATGTGGGAGACCCAGAAGCTCCTGGCTCCTGATCAGCTCAGTACTGGCCATTTTGGCCATTTGGGGAGTGAATGAGTGGATGGAAGACCTCTTTCTCTGTCTCTATCTTACCCTGTAACTCTTTCAAATAAATAAAACAAATCTTAAAAAAAAAAAAAAAGCTGCTAATGGGTTAAGTCTCTACTTTGATGCTGTCATCTCTTAATGGGCACCAGTTCACTTCCTGGCTGCTCCAGTTCTGATCCAACTTCCTGCTAATGTGTCTGGGAAAACAGTAAAAAATGGTCAGTCCTTGGCTCCTGAACCGATGTGGGAGACCAAGATGAAGTTCCTAGCTCCTGGCTTCAGCCTAGCCCAGCCCAATATTGGCCCAGTTTGAAGAGTGAGCCATCATATGTAAAATTTCTCTCTGCCCTATGAATGAAATGAAAATGAATGAATAAAATTTTTAAAAAGATATTATGCATGTGTCTTTTTTTTTTCTTTACAAAGGGGCATTTTCTTCTGTACCTTGTTTTACATAAAAGCACTTTGTTCCTAAATCATTTTCATACCATTAAATATTTAGTATTCTATTGTATAGATAAACCATAATGTATTTTACCAATTTCCTACAATATATATTTTGGTTGTTTCTGTCTTATTACTATCATGAACAATAAAAACTTACAGTCTATGTATTTGACCAAATATATGTAAAATAAATATTCCCTTATGGGAACCCAGATTGAGTTCTGGGCTCTTGGCTTTGGCTTCACATCCTCAGTCATTGCAGCTATTTGGGGAGTGAACCAGTGGATGGAAGATCTCTCCCTCTGTAAATCTGCCTTTCAAATTAAATAAATTTTTTTTAATCCATTTTTTGGCAAAAGCTAGTTCCTGAAAACCCAATCCTGGTTTTCCATGCATTTCCTGAACCTAATCACTTGAGCCATTCCCACAGCTTCCCAGAGTCTGCATGAATAGGAAGCTGGTACCAGGAGCTGTATCCATATCCAGGAACTGAACTCAGGTACTCCAGTAAAGGACACATGCTTTCTTCATATTAGGCTAAGTAACCCACCCCTAATCTACATTTCACTGTGAGACAGGTACAAGGTTGGTGACCCTGTATGTAATTTGACAGTAGTATTAACAATGAATAGACTAGTATAAGGACCCTTCCATCATAGTTCAAGTTTAGTTTCTCAACAGTGGTATTTTCAGAATACCAGTTTATCTGATAGTAAATCATATAAGGGCTGATCAAAAAGTTCAGATGGAAAGACCACGTTGATTTGTTTTGTTGATTGTTGGGTTAGGTATTTCATTAATCACTAACAGTGCTGGAGGATATTATCTCCTGTTTTTTATTGTGTTATACATGGAACTGTTTTCCCAATTTTATTTTCAGATAGTCCATGTTAGTAAATAAAAACAGTTCTGATTTTTAAAATTTCATTTACATAACTTTTAATTAATCTGTACTAGTGATATAGAGTGCAATATTTGAATATATATACACAATAGAAACTGATTAAGCTATGCAGCTAGTATTTCCATTTTTATCTTTTTTTGAGGAACAACCATACTGTTCTCACCCACAATGTATGAGGGTTTTCTTTTCTTACATCCTTTCTAGCATTTGTTATTTTTTTTATCTTTTTGGAATAAGATGACATCATATTATAGTTTTTTTTTCTTTCTATTAGTTTATTTATTAAAGATTTATTTGTTTATATGAAAGGCAAAGTTACAGAGAGAGAGGGAAAGAGATCTCTCATCTGCTGGCTCATTCCCCAAAGAGTCACAACAGCTGGGGCTGGGCCAGGCTGAAATCAGGAGCTTCATCCAGGTCTCTCCTATGAGAAGCAGGGTCCTAATTTCTTGTGCTATCTTCTGCTTTCCCAGGTGCATTAGCAGAGAGCTGAATTGGAAGTGGAATAGCCTAGACTCAAACTAGTGCTCACATGGTTCCTAGCTTAACCCAATGTGCCACAGTGTCAGCCCCTTTCCCTAGCAACCAATTTCTTCCTTCCTTTCCTTTCCTTTCCCTTTTCTTTTTTCCCTCCCTCCCTCCCTCCTTCCCTCCCTCCCTCCTTCCTTCTCTTTCTTTTTCTCTCTTTTGCTCTTTCTTTCAAAGATTTACTTATTTTATATGAAAGAATTAGAGAGAGGAGAGGCGGAGGTGTGGGGGGGGTCTTCCATCTGCTGATTCATCCCCCAATTGGCCACAATGGCCAGAGCTGCGCCGATCTGAAGCCAGGAGCTTCTTCCAGGTCTCCCACATGGGTGCAGGGGGCCAAGGACTTCAGCCATCTTCACTGCTCTCCTCAGGCCTCAGCAGAGAGCTGGATTGGAAGTGGAGCAGCTGGGTCTCAAACTGGTGCTCATATGATTTGCCAGTGCCTCAGGCTAGGGTGTTAACCCGCTGTGCCACAGCACTGCCCCCCCCCATTAATTTAAATTGCTCCAAATAGCCATTAATGTTGGCATCCACTTCATTTCTTTTTCTCTCTTGTTTTATTCAATTCATTGAAGTTTATTTTTGTTCCCACTATTCCTCTCAAATGGCTTTTCCATTAGTGATTATTGTGTTGGTTAAATACAATTTATGGGGGCCGGTGCTGTGGCATAGGGGGTAAAGCCGCCACCTGCATTACTGGCATCCCATATGGACGCCAGTTTGAGTCCTGGCTGCTCCTCTTCTAATCCAGCTCTCTGCTATGTCCTGGGAAAGCTCCGACTATTGTGGCCTGTTGGGGAGGGAACCAGTGGATGGAGAACCTCTCTCTCTCTCTCTCTCTGCCTCTCCTTCTCTTTCTAACTCTTTGAAATAAATAAATCTTAAAAAATGCAACTTATGCTTTTAATTCCTCATATACTGAGTGCATGTCATTCACATAATATTTTATTAAAGTTCTATGTGCCAAACCCTCTTCTAGGTACAGAATCCAGGCATTTTTTTAAGGGTTAATACAACAACTTGGTAATAAGAAAATATAAAATATAATTTCATTAAGTGAATTATATTATCAAAGTGAGGCAGAATAATGGGATATAGAACTAATGAGAAAGAACTAATGAGAACAAAGAACGTGGTTAGAAGTCAGCATCTGACACATTTCCTAGCTCCCTCCTCAGACACTGCCTTCCTCAGCATACATTGTGTCTCATTTCCCTGGCTTTTCTCTACATTTCTGATTACTCCATTTCAGTTCATCTGCAGTCTCTTCTACCTAAAATTAAATATTGATATTGCTCTTATGTTTACTATTGCAGTGCTTTAATACTAGCTGCATAGCTTAGTCAGTTTCTATTGTATATATGTATTCAAATAATATAGTGCCTAAGTAATCTCTTCTACTCCTCATGACTTCATACTTTATATTATATTAAAGAAATTTACATTTCTTCTGAGTATAGAACTCACATATGCAACTGTAACCTTCCTAGGGCTCCTCAAAATCAATGCGGGAAAAATTAATAGTAAGCTTGTCTGTCTGAAAATTCTTATATCAGAATATGTCACCAACATTCAACCTCCTATGCAAAGCAAATATTTGGGAATCATCAGTTATTCCCTTTTTGTCATTCACTTATCCATGGCTGGCCAATTCTATTCCTTAGGTGTTTTTCAAATCTCTTCATTCCACTTGCCACCTCCCTGGTTCCACCTTCGTTATGTCTGCTGTCTCCTACACAATTGGAAAAATACTAATTATCTAACATGGTTCACACTCTTACTCTCAATTTCAATTCATTTGCATACAGAATGTAAAACTCCATAGCAGTCACCTTATTTCATCTTCATACCTTCACCTATGTCACATGACTCTGCCTCATCTCACCTCTGCCTGCTTCTCCATCTTCATCTTTGTCATTGGCCTCTGACCCCAACTCTGCTTTAATCATTGAGAACTTTGCTCTGTTCCTGGCCTATGCCTTGCCTTTAACATACTACTTGGCATGTAGTAGCTCATGAAAACTGCAGACTGCATAAATGAAAGAATCATTTGAGGGTTGTGATTCCTTGGAAGAACTTAGTAAGAAACAGAAGGAATTAAGTGATCAATTTCAGCTCACAATTGATCACACTGATAGGTCTAGGAGCCAAAGGGATCACACAAGCAAGAATAGTGACAGCTAATACTAGCAGATAGAACTAAAAAAAGGGAGAGACTGATCCAACATGGGAAGTAGGATAC
>CM027406.1:725496-741482 GCA_015711505.1 Sylvilagus bachmani | reverse complement strand
ATAGTACTAGAACAAAAAAAATACTAAAATGGATAAAGTATTACATTGTACATCAACAGTTAGGACAAGAGCTGATCAAGTCACTGTTTCTCATAGTGTCCATTTCACTTCAACAGGTTTCCCCTTTGGTGCTCAGTTAGTTGTTGCCAATCAGGGAGAACATATGATATTTGTCCCTTTGGGACTGGCTTAATTCACTCAGCATAATGTTTTCCAGATTCCTCCATCTTGTTGCAAATGACTGGATTTCGTTGTTTTTGACTGCTGTATAGTATTCTATAGAGTACATGTCCCATAATTTCTTTATCCAGTCTACTGTTGATGGGCATTTGGGTTGGTTCCCGGTCTTAGCTATTGTGAATTGAGCTGCAATAAACATTAATGTGCAGACAGCTTTTTTTGTCTGCCAATTTAATTTCCTTTGGGTAAATTCCAAGGAGTGGGATGGCTGAGTTGAATGGTAGGGTTATATTCAGGTTTCTGAGGAATCTCCAGACTGACTTCCATAGTGGCTTAACCAGTTTGCATTCTCACCAACAGTGGGTTAGTGTCCCCTTTTCCCCACATCCTCTCCAGCGTCTGTTGTTCATGGATTTCTGAATGTGAGCCATTCTAACTGGGGTGAGGTGAAACCTCATTGTGGTTTAGATTTGCATTTCCCTGATTGCTAGTGATCTTGAACATTTTTTCATGTGTCTGTTGGCCCTTTGGATTTCCTCTTTTGAAAAATGTCTATTGAGTTCCTTGGCCCATCTCTTACATGGGTTGTTTGTTTTGATGTTGTGAAGTTTCTTGATTTCCTTGTAGATTCTGGTTATCAACCCTTTATCTGTTGCGTAGTTTGCCAATATTTTTTCCCATTCTGTCGGTTGCCTCTTCACTCTCCTGACTGTTTCTTTTGCAGTACAGAAACTTCTCAATTTGATGCAATCCCAACAGTTAATTTTGGCTTTAATTGCCTGTGCTTCCAGGGTCTTTTCTAGGAAGTCTTTGCCAGTACCTATATCTTGCAGGGTTTCTGTAATGCTCTCTAATAATTTGATGGTGTCAGGTCATAGATTTAAGTCTTTAATCCATGTTGAGTGAGATTTTGTGTAAGGTGAAAGGTAGGGGTCTTGCTTCATGATTCTGCACGTGGAAATCCAATTTTTCCAGCACCATTTATTGAATAGACTGTCCTTACTCCAGGGATTGGTTTTAGATCCTTGATCAAATATAAGTTGGCTGTAGATGTTTAGATTGATTTCTGGTATTTCTATTCTGTTACATTGGTCTATCCATCTGTTTCTGTACCAGTACCATGCTGTTTTGATAACAACTGCCCTGTAGTATGTGATGAAAACTGGTATTGTGATGCCTCCGGCTTTGTTTTTGTTGTACAAGATTGCTTTAGCTATTCGAGGTCTCCTGTGTCTCCATATGAATTTCAGCATCATTTTTTCCAGTTCTAAGAAGAATGTCTTTGGTATTTTGTTTGGTATCACATTGAATCTGTAAATTGCTTTTGGGAGAGTGGACATTTTGATGATATTGATTCTTCCAATCCATGAGCATGGGAGATTTCTCCATTTTTTGGTGTCCTCTTCTATTTCTTTCTTTAGGGTTTTATAATTTTCATCATAGAGATCCTTTACGTCCTTGGTTAAGTTTATTCCAAGGTATTTTATTGTTTTTGTAGCTGTTGTGAATGGGATTGATCTTAGAAGTTCTTTCACAGCCATGGCATTGTTTGTGTATACAAAGGCTGTTGATTTTTGTGCATTGATTTTATATCCTGCTACTTTGCCAAACTCTTCTATGAGTTCCAATAGTCTCTTAGTAGAGTTCTTTGGATCCCCTAAATAAAGAATCATATCATCTGCAAAAAGGGATAGTTTGAGTTCTTCCTTCCCAATTTGTATCCCTTCATTTCTTTTTCTTGCCTAATAGCTCTGGCTAAAACTTCCAGAACTATATTGAATAGTAGTGGTGAGAGTGGGCATCCCTTTCTGGTACCAGATCTCAGTGGAAATGCTTCCAACTTTTCTCCATTCAATAGGATACTGGCCGTAGGTTTTTCATAAATTGCTTTGATTATATTGAGGAATGTGCCTTCTATACCCAGTTTGCTTAGGGTTTTCATCATGAAAGGGTGTTGTATTTTATCAAATGCTTTCTCTGCATCTGTTGAGATAATCGTATGGTTTTTCTTCTGCAGACTTGGGCCATCTTCTGCTACTTTCCTAGGACATACCAGAGAGCTGGATCAGAAGTGGAGCAGCCAGGTCTCGAACTGGCACTCATATGGGATGCTGGCACTTCGGGCTAGGGTGTTAATCAGCTACATCACAGCGCCAGCCCCCTAGTCTAGGTTCTTAAACAAACCTCTAAGCATTTTTCTCAGTGAGTCACAAATGCAGAGTGTACTGCAGATTTTCCCAAGTTTTGTTTTTGGGCAAATAATTCCATTGTTTTCATTTTAATTTTGTATAATGTTATTTCAGTTCTTCAGATTTTTATCAGTGTAATCAGAAAAAAGCCAAAAGCTGGTTTTTATTTTTTGTCTTACTTGAATTTTGTCTCTTATTTAAAGATATTTATGAGCTTGATCTAGAAAGAAATTAATGGACTAAGAGATAGCTTCCACATACTTATTCACTCTCTAAATAACCATACCAAACAGAGGCAGAGCAAGACTGAAGTCAGGAGTGAAGAATGGAGGCTAGGTCTCCAAAATTGTGGCATCACCACTGCTTCCCCAGGTCTGCATTAGCTGGGGGCTCAAAGCTGAAACTGGCACTGGAAATCCAAGCAAGGTAATCTGTGTGTCTAGTAAACACTAAGCTAAATGCCTGCCATGTTTTTTAAAATATTTTTTTTCTGTGCCATATTGGAAGTGACTGTGAATGGTGCTTTCCTGGAAATTCTCTGTTTAGTCCCATCATAATTTCACTGATAGTTTCTTGCCTTTTTCCCTGAATGCTTCTACATTCTTCTCCTTAAGATTGCTCATTCCAGAGTCAATCTTTTCCCCCTTTCAGCCTGCTGCGCAGTTCCCTTTGACAGATATGGCCCTTTGTGTTCTCAAGCTTCTGTTTTCCTCCAGCATGGGCATTTTTCATAGCCGATAGACCATAGGTTTAACTCTGTTCAATTCTTATGTGTAACTTTTTAAACACTCAACAAATCTAAAATGAAACCACATCCTGCCTTCTTCCTTCATATCCATACACGAGATACACAACTATTAGTGTTGGTTTTGTGACAGAGTTGATATGCTGACCAGAAACATAATATTGCAGGTGATGATACCATTTGAAGATCTAGCTGTGTACTTTACCTGGGAGGAATGGCAGAAAATGAACAATGCTCAGAAAATCCTGTACAGAGATGTGATGCTGGAGACCTACAGCAGCCTGTTCTCCTTGGGTGAGTGACACCCAGCAGATGCCCAGTGGTACATTTTCTTGCTATTTGACAAATCAGTGAACACTTTACAAAGGTGAATGATGGACTGGTATAGAATTTGAATCCATGAATAAACTACCATCGACGAAAGGATTCAAATTGGAACATTTGTTACATAGCTTCTGAATCAAGTTGTAGTACTTTAAATATCCCAAGATAATGATTTCACAAAGTCTCAAATTTTTTCCATTAATAGGGTCCTGCATTACCAAACCTGACTTGATCATCAAGTTAGAGCAAGGAGCAGAGCCATGGATGGTGGAAGAATACCTAAATGAGAGCCTTCCAGGTCAGTGTCCACATAATGGGCAGGGAAGTCAAGCAGAAAGCCCAGGTTGTTGCAGCCACTTGTGGAGTGAATTAGAAGGTAGAAGATTTCTTTCTCTCTGTCTCTACCTCTCTTTGTAACTCACTTTCAAATAAATAAAATAAACGTTTGGAAAAAAAAATCATAAAACTACACATGAACTTGTATAAGAACATGAAAAATAGTAATAATAGACTCAAGCAGAAAGTCATGAGATTCTGAGTCCTAAGGTCAAGTAACCTCATGGGTTTTTGTTGTGGCTCAGATTTCTTTAGGACTGGAATTTGGAGTATGAATTCTCTTATTTTTCAGTATCATTGACAAACAAAAAGATGAGAAAGGCAAAGGAAATTAAGTTTTCTGTGAAAATAGGAGATAGTTGATCAAAAGTCTTATGAAACTCAAATTATCAATTAGCAATATTTATACAAAGATTTGAGAGGGGATAACCAGGCATAGGGGTTTCATAATGAGCTAGAAAACACATTTCAAAGAATGTGAACACATCCTTGTTGGGAGTTATACCCATGGTTGTATATTAGGACTTTTCTGTATCTGTTGTAGTTCAGAGAAGCTAAAGATGTCAGATTTCCTTAGAATGTGAGGGAGCTGTCATAGAATGGAGATAAAAGCAGAGTTTTTCATATGAAAAATCCCACAAATGCTGTTTTCCTAGGAAGACTGAACAAGAGGCAACCATAGATTCAAATCCTCTTCCTTAAATGTGATCCTGCTTAGAGTAATATAAACACATTTCACTTTTCTCCATCTGCAAGTAAATGATCCAGCAAAACTCACATTCTTATGGTTGAAATATCAGAGGAAGACAAAACTCACTTTTTTTATAAAAGTATACTGGAAAAAAAAAAAGATGGGAAAAACTAGTTGCTATGCAATAGGTGAATATTTTTACTAAATATTTGTCCATTCTTTAAATCTTATATAGTTGTTTCATGTTTATGAACAGCAGAGTAACAAGGGAGGAGAAAAAGAAAGAAATCTTCTATTAACTCACTTGCCAATGCCTGCAACACTTAGATCTAATTAGTCTGAAGCCAAAAGACTGCAGTTCCAGCTAGTCTTCTCTGGTCTGTCACAGGGTCCAAAGCACATTAACCCTCATCTGCTGGCTCCGAGTTTACATAAGCAGAGAGCTGTATGGAAACAGAATTGCCAGGGCTCAAACTTACACTCTTTTGGGATGCAGGCATCCCACACAGTGAGTTAACACATCTTACAATAAAAGCAATTCTGCCCTACTTGAAAAAATTGCAGGTAGTGAGCACATGCATGATTGAAATGGGAAAATCTATTGGTACAATTTAATATATTAATGTATGAAAGAGGAAAACCATAAAATGGTCATAAATAAGTATATTGATTTCATGAAATCTTATGCCACTTGGATAAAAAGTAACTTCATTCCTTTTATATGAGTATACCAGGAGAAACAGTATATGTGACTCAGTGACTTTTTTTTCTTTTTATTTCAGTTGCCATGAAAAGGGATGACATGAATACAACCAACCAGGAAAGTCAGGACAAAAATCTGAATCAAGGTGTTATGAAAAATAGCAAGACATCAGCTCCCAACAGAGTTGAATTAAGAAAAACACTTAATTTAAGTTCAAGCCATATTCCAAAACTGTTTATCAAAAAGGGAAACTATTCAGGATTAAAACCTGAGGAATGCAAAGTATGTCACAACAGGTATCTCCCCAGTGGGCCTGATCAACTACAGGCTGGAGAGACATTTGATGCAACTAAAGTACCCTGGGACTGTCTCCAATTCTATGAGTCTGTCAGTCAGCATCACAAAATTCATAATGTGAAGCAGCCATTTGAACCTATGGTACAAGGAAAAGTCTTCACAGAAAAGATGTTCTGTAAATCTGAGAGGGTTCATATGGAAGACATCTGTAATAAGTCAACTGTCACTGTTGGAGAGACAACTCAAATAGAAAGAGCTTCCCATGAAAATTCCAACCTCGGTATGCATCAACAAACCAACACAAGGGAGAAATTTTATGAATATATTAGGTATGTTGAACCTGTCATTTACCAATCACATCTTGCAATAAATCAGAGACTACATATAGAGAAAAAACCCTACACATGTAAACTTTGTGGAAAATCATTCAGTTCTAAATCCTGCCACACCATTCATCACAGTACTCACATACAGGAAAACCCAAATGTGTGTAATGAATGTGGAGAAACTACTTACAAGAAGTCAGATCTAATTACACATCAGAAAATTCACACATGGAAGAAACCTCATGAATGTACCGAGTGTGGAAAAGCCTTTTTCCAGAAATCATACCTCATAGCACATCAGAGAATTCACACAGGGGAGAAACCTCATGAATGTAATGACTGTGGAAAAGCCTTTGGCCATAAGTCAGATCTCATCAAACATCAGAGAATTCACACAGGAGAGAAACCTTATGAATGTAATGACTGTGGAAAAGCCTTTGGTCGTAAGTCATACCTAATAAGACATCAGAAAATTCACACAGGGGAAAAACCTTATGAATGTAATGACTGTGGGAAAGCCTTTGGCAATAAGTCACACCTCATATCACACCAGAGAATTCACACAGGGGAGAAACCTCATATATGTAATGACTGTGAAAAAGCCTTTGGCAATAAGTCACAACTCATAACACATCAGAGAATTCACACTGGGGAGAAACCTTATAAATGTAATGACTGTGGAAAAGCCTTCGGCCAAAAGTCAACCCTCATCATACATCAGAGAATTCACACAGGGGAGAAACCTTATGAATGTAATGACTGTGGGAAAGCCTTTGGCCAAAAGTCAGCCCTCATCAAACATCAGAGAATTCACACGGGAGAGAAACCTTATGAATGCAATGACTGTGGAAAAGCTTTTGTCCGTAAGTCACAACTCAGAATGCATCAGAGTATTCACACAGGAGAGAAACCTTATGAATGTAATGACTGTGGAAAAGCGTTTTGCAATAAGTCAAAACTCAGAATGCATCAGATAATTCACACAGGGGAGAAACCTTATGCGTGCAATGACTGTGGAAAAGCCTTTTGCTATAAATCATACCTTGTCTCACACCAGAGAATTCACACTGGGGAGAAACCTTATAAATGTAATGACTGTGGTAAAGCCTTCGGCCAAAAGTCAACCCTCATCATACATCAGAGAATTCACACAGGGGAGAAGCCTTATGAGTGCAATGACTGTGGCAAAGCCTTTCTGTGCAAGTCAACCCTCATGAAACATCAAAGGATTCACACAAGGTTGAAACCTTATGAATGTAATGTCTGTGGAAAAGCTTTTGCCCGTAAGTCACAACTCAGAATGCATCTGAAAATTCACAGAGGGAAGAAACCATATGAATGTAATGACTTGGAAAGTCTTTTACCCTCATTTCATATCATCTAATTAAATGAGAAGAAATCCTATGATTGTAATGTATTTCAAGAAGCTTTTATTCAGAAGTAACACTTCATAAAAATCGAGAATTCACATGAGGGAGAAACCTTATGACTGTAATGATCGTTGGAAAGCTCTTTGCCAAAATCACACTATACGACATCAGAGAACTCACAAGGTGGAGATTTATGAATGTTATAAATGTGGGAAAGGCTTTTGTCAGAAGTAATACCTCATAACACATCATGGAATTCAAACAAGAGAGAGACTTTATGAATATAATGAATGTGGAAGGGCTTTTTTCTAAAGTCAATGTAACCATTGTGACTAAGCCTTTTTTGGAAATCACACCCCATACAACAGGGATTGCCATAAAGTGGAAAGGTTATAAAGTTTATTATTGTCACAAAAAGCCATTTGTCAGAAATCAATCATTATAAATAAGAGCATTCACAAAGCATGTTTCTTAGGAGTGTAATACATGTAGAAATTATTTCCCTGGAATTCAGGCTTGCATAAAATATAGAATTCACTAAAGTTGATGTCCTTCAAATGAAGCAAATATGAGAAAACCCTTACCCAGAAATTAAACATCAGCAACACCAGAGAATTAATAAAGAAAAAAATCAATTTAATGAATGTGAAAAAATTTCTCTGCCACAAATCAGTTGTCAATTCACATGAAGAGACTCAGAAATGAGAAAACATTCATACATAGAAAAGTTTTGTACCATGAGTCCTTTCTCAATTTTTAACTGAGAACTTGCACAAAGGAAAAATCCTATGAATGCATTACAATTGGAAAAACCTTTACTGTAAGGTAAACTTCCACAAAACTTAACAAGATTACAGAGAAGCTCTGAAAATGTAATGTGTTTAGAATTCTTTGCTGGAATCACACCTTAGCAAGTATTAGGCAATTCACATGATGAATTGTGATATAGAGTGGTTAACCATTCTTCAGAAATTCTTTTTCATATGCAACCTGCAGTTTTTGTTTCTCATTGTGATTGGAACCAAGTATTTGAACTGTGCTCTCATGTATAAATTTTGATTAGAAATATTAAAAAAATTGCAACAGTTGAGCAACCATTATTGCAATATTTATTTGGAATACCATCTTCATCAATTACAAAATTTTTTGATGAATAGCAGTTTTGTTGTCTACCCAGGATTCTTTCCCCACATTATTGTAGTGCAAACCACTGATGTGTCCATAGGCATGTCAACTGACA
Organism: Sylvilagus bachmani; assembly: GCA_015711505.1. NCBI lineage: Eukaryota > Metazoa > Chordata > Mammalia > Lagomorpha > Leporidae > Sylvilagus > Sylvilagus bachmani. The sequence goes on along the minus strand of CM027406.1, from coordinate 733,081 downwards.
CAGGTTGCAGCCATAATACTGTACTCCAGCCTAGCATGGTGAGTATCATGTCCAGCAAAAGGGAATGAGCTTGTGGTGACCTGTGTACTCATGAGAAATTTCAACTTATCTGTAGGCACATCTGGATTAGACTACACTACCCAAGGTCTATTTGAATATTCAAGTAGGTATTGTTGCACACATAACCCTCATTCTTTACAGGGACAACCTCAAGTCTGGTGAACCAACAGCAAAGGAAGACCTTTCTCTCTGTCTCTCTCTCACTGTCCACTCTGCCTGTCAAAAAAAAAATTAAAAAAAATTGCAATACTCCTTATCTCCTGAATCTTCCTGTATTACGGAGTATATAATCCCTTTTAAGTCTTTCATTCCTGTTCCTCCTCTTCTAATTTTATTTCCTCACTTCCTTATTGCCCAGAGACAAGAACTTGGAATAAATAAATAAATCTTTAAAAACGAAAGGAAAAATATTGCATGTATACTTGCAAAAATTGTGCATTCTCTTTCTGAATGAATTGAGGTGAGTGAGTGTGTGTGTTCTATGTTTTTTCAGTGTGTTTTACTTGTTCTGTCCTTTATTCCAAGTGGTATATTGTCATGTTCAGGTACTGCTATTGTCCAGTCCACTCTGTTTATCTTTGTTCTTTTTTCATTAACTGTTCAACATATTTCCTTAGAAATATGTGTTTCTGTAATTGTATTTTGACCATATTTGTTGATGCTTTTGTTAGACAAAATGTCTTATTTATATCCAGTAATATCTTTTGTTTTCAAGTCCATTCTGTCCAGTATTGGAATGTTCAGATAGTATAGGCAGTACTCTTATCATCATTCAGATTTTTAAGAGTTATTTGTTTACTTGAAAGCCAGAGTTACAGAGAGAAGCAGAGGCAGAGAGTGTAATGGCATTAGAGAGTGTGATCTGTAATAGATTAGTAAAATGCCCACCAGTACCAACACTGAAATTAACAGTTTCTTCTGAAACAGTCCAATGTTCAGGACAACTTCAGATACGCAAGACAAATAACTTCTTTTTTAAATCTTTTTTTTAAAATTATTTATTTGAAAGGCAGAGTTGCAGATAAGCAGAGGCAGAGAGAGAAAGAGATCATCAATGTGCTCGTTCAATATCCAGATGGACTTAATTGCTAGAGATGCACCTATCCAAAGCCAGGAGCCAGGAACCTCTTCTGAGTCTCCCACACAGGTGCAGGGACCCAAGGACTTGGGCATCTTCAACTGCTTTCACAGGCCATAGATCAGAAGTGGAGCAGTCAGGTCTCGTATTAGCACCTGGTATAGGATGCCAGCACTGCAGATGACAACTTTACCTGCTATGACAGTGCCAGCCCCATCATTCAGTTTTTTTTTTTTTTTTTGACAGAGTGGACAAGAGAGAGAGAGAGACAGAGAGAGAAAGGTCTTCCTTTTACCATTGGGTCACCCTCCGTTGGCTGCTGCAGCCGGCACGCTGTGGCCGATGCACTGCGCTGATCCGAAGCTAGGAGCCAGGTGCTTCTGGTCTCCCATGTGGGTGCAGGGCCCAAGGACTTGGGCCATCCTCCACTGCACTCCTGGGCCACAGCAGAGAGCTGGCCTGGAAGAGGGTCAACCGGGACAGAATCCAGCTCCCCGACCAGGACTAGAACCTGGTGTGCTGGTGCCGCAGGTGGAGGATTAGCCTATTGAGCTGCAGTGCCGGTTTCATTATTCAGTTTTTGAACTATTTTTATCTTTGACTTTTTTCTTTTGAATTTTTATTGGGCCAACTGCTATGCTGTGCCAGGATAAGCTGTAGCCTACAGTGCTGACATCCCATATGGGCCCAGGTTTGAGTCTTGGCTGCTCCACTTCCCATCCAGCTTCCAGCTAATGCACCTGGAGAAACAGAAGAAAATGGCCCAAGTACTTGGGCCCCTGCACCCACAGGGTAGACCCATAATAAATTCTTGCCTGCTGGTTTCAGCCTAGCACAGGCCCTGCTGTTCTGATCATTTGGGAAGTGAATCAGTGGATGGAAGAGCTCTCCCTGTGTCTCTTCTTCTCTCTAAATATGGTGGGGGGAGGCTTCTATCCACTGGTACACTCCCCAAATTGCTGCAGTGGCCAGAGCTGAGCTGATCCAAGCCAGGAGACTGGAGCTTCATCCAGGTCTCCCACATGGGTACAGGGGCCCATACTCTTGGACCACCTTCCACTGCTTTCCCAGGCCATAGCAGAGAGCTGGATAAGAAGTGGGCAGCCAGGACTGGAACTAACACCCAAATGGGATGCCAGCACTGTAGGTGGCAGCTTCATCCACTACACCATAGTGCCAGCCCCTCAGATACATCTTTTAAAAAAAAGTTTTTACTCTGTTATGGAATACATGGAAAATTCTCTTTGTATTAATACAAAAAAGTTTTAAAAAGTTTTTAATCCTATACATTACATTGTTGTTAAGTTTGTGTAACCTCATAATCTGTGCCTTTTTCAAATACTCAACTGGGAAATAGTTGTATATAATTGTGGGGTATGATGTAATCATTTGCTGAATGTTAATTCTGGAATTTTTTTTAAGATTTTTATTTTAAAGATTTACTAATACCATTGGTTGAGCTATGTAATTAACACACAATTACTCTTAATTGTTTAAAGTTAACTGAAAGTGATCTCTGTTAAATATAAGAGTGGGAATAAGAGAGGGAGGGGATGTACAATTTGGGACATGCTTAAGCTGACTTCCCCCAAGTGGCGGAGTTAGAAATGTGCCAGGGGATTCCAATACAATCCCATCAAGGTGGCTTGTACCAATGCCACCTCACTAGTCCAAGTGATCAATTTCAGGTCACAATAGACCATAATGATAGGTCTAAAAGTCAAAGGGATCACATAAACAAGACTACTGTCTGCTAATACTAACTGATAGAATTAAAAAGGGGGAGAACAATCCAACATGGGAAGCGGGAAACACAGCAGACTCATAGAATGGCAGTTGTTCTAAACAGCACTCTGGCCTCGGAATTGGTCCTTGAGGCATTCGGATCTGGCTGAAAAGCCCGTGAGAGTATTTCAGGCATGGAAAGCCAAGATACTCTGGGAAAATAAATAAATAAATAAATAAAAACCTAAATGAAAGATCTCTGCGAGTGAGATCCCAATGGAAAGAATGGGGCCATCAAAGAAGGAGGTACCTTTCTTTGAAGGGAGGAGAGAACTTCCACTTTGACTATGGCCTTGTCGAAATAAGATCAAAGACGGCCAGCTCAGAGGGCTTCCATGGCCTTGGCAACTCATCACTAGAGCCTGGGGAGATTGCTGATGCCTTAAACAAGTGTGTCAAATTGTTAAGTCAGCAACAGGAGTCACTGTGCACTTACTCTCCCTGTAGGATCTCTGTCCTTAATGTGTAGTTCAATGTGAATTAATGCTATAACTAGTACTGACCCAGTATTTTACATTTTGTGTTTCTGTGTGGGTGCAAACTGATGAAATCTTTACTTAATATATACTAAATTGATCTTCTGTATATAAATATAATTGAAAATGAATCTTGATGTGAATGGAATGAGAGAGGGAGTGGGAGATGGGAGCGTTGTGGGTGGGTGGGAAGTTATGAGGGGGGAAAGCTATTGCAGTCTATAAACTGTACTTTGGAAATTTATATCTACTAAATAAAAGTTTAAAAATAAAAAGAGAGGAGAGGTAGAGAGAGGTCTTCCGTCCAATGGTTCACTCCCCAGATGGCCACAACAGTTGGAGCTACGCCCACCTGAAGCCAGGAGCCAGGGGCTTCTTCCAGGTCTCCCTTGTGGATGCAGGTCTCCCACGTGGGTGCAGGGGCTCAAAGTCTTGGGCCATCCTCTGCTTTCCCAGGCCATAACAGAGAGCTGGATCAGAAGAGGAGCAGCTGGGACTTGAACAGGCGCCCATATGGGATGCTGGCGCTTCAGGCCAGGGCATTAACCTGCTGTGCCATAGCACTGGCCTGGCCCCAAATTCTGGAATTTTCAAATGAGAATTATTCACATATACTTCATCTCATATATTTTATGGTGAGAGCTTTTAAGAGCTTCTCTTAGACATTTGAAATATGAAATTCAGCATTATAATTTCCATGCTGTGCAGCACAGCTGTAGACTCATTCCTCCTATTTACTGGAAACCTTGTGCCCCTTGTCCAATGTGTCCCCATTATCCTTACTCCACCACTTTCTCCCTACCATTCTCTCTAATATGCATTCCAGTTTTTCAGAATTAAAATGTAAATGAGATAACATATTTGTCTTTTTACTTCCTTCTGAGTTTGTCACTTCACATGATATTCTCTATATTCACGTAAATTGTCAAAAGTGACAGAAAGTCATTATTCAAGGCTCAGTAGAACTGCATTGTGTTTAAATGCCACATTTCAAGTCTATTAATGTGTAGGTATATATGTCCATAGCTTCTACAGCTAACTATTCTGAGTAATGTGTAATGCACATGAGAGTATGGATAGATCTTCATTATACTGGTTCCATGTCTTTCATATATATACCTTAGTAGAGAATCACTAAAAGTAATGGTATTTTTGTTTTAGTTTATGCTATTTACCAAGCTGTCTGTTTTAATATACAATTGCACAGAGTACAGTGAGTATCTTTTCTCCATCTTCATGAGCACTTAAGATTTTGTATCTTTTTATCATAGCTATTCTTAACAGGTAGAAAGTGATATATTGCTGTTCTAATTTTTTGTCTCACCAAAAATTAGTGATGTTACAATGTTTTCTTATATTGGCCATTTATATGTCTTCTATTGGGACATATACATTTTAATCCTTTTCTCCTCTTAATAGACATATTCAATTTTGTATTGATTTGATGAATTTACTTAAGAAATATTCTATTATTTTTATTAGACCTATTACTGTTTCTTTTTACATTTTAAATGATTTATTTTTTGAAGATTTATTTATTTGAGAGAGCTACAGAGAGAGAGAGAGGGAGAGACAGAGAGATCTTCCATCTGCTAGTTCACTCCCTTTGCTTACTTGACCCATGATCACAGGGCTCCACTCTCCTGCCATCGTCATATTCTTCCCAGCTTTCTCATTTTTCAGGGCATCATGTCTTTTTTTCTAAGTTTCTATTGGAAGCTGCCCTCTTGTCCTAGACACCACCTACAGTTATTTTCCATGTGGACTTTCTCAATACAATTCTTTAATGAAACAAGCTAGCAAGGAGTGTCTTCAACATCAGCAAAGGCCCCATTACTCTTCCAAGATATATAAGTTGAAAATAAAATCAACTGAAATGGTATATTAATTACACCTTGAAAATCCCTTTTCTTTGCTATATTCTGTTCATTAGATAAAACTCAAAATTTCTACCCAAACTCAAGGTGAGGAGATTACATAAGACATGAACACCATGGATGTGGGAAAGTTAGTGGTCATCCTAGGATATGCCTATGCTGCCCCCAAGAAATCCTCATGTTTTGTATAACTTTCTTATCTAGAGGAAAAGAACTAAACGTGTACTGTTTGCATTGTGTGCTTGCCTGGCTTCTAGACATTTCACAGGCTCTCAGGTGAATATCTTGATGGTGAAACACACTTTAGTAAGCTAATGGGGAGTTGAAGAAGGATTAACAATGAACTAATTCAGTTCTGAGTCTCAATATCAAATTCATCAATTCTTGTCTACCTACTCATGTCTACTCTTTGTGTTTTGACTTTTTGTTTGACTTTATCCAGTGACTCGATGCTCACTATTTAATGAGATGTTCTATTTTCTTTGTAGATAGAGTAATTTAAAAAGGTTTTCTTAACTGAAAAACAAGCAAACTAAACTCTACTGGATTGAATACTATTTCCCTCAAATTCATGTCTACCTGGAATCTCAAAATGTGATTTTATTTGGAAATAGAATTTTGCATACCCAAATAGCTAACCTAAGATGATTCCCCATCAGGATGGGCCGTAAATTCAATGTGTATTGTTTTTGTGAGGAGGCCCCATGAAGACACACAGGAGAATATCAAGACAACACAGGCAGAGATTAGAGATACAGCTTCTAGCCAATAAATGCCAAGGATTGCTGCTCACTATCAAAAGCTAGAAGGAGGCATTCTTCCCCAGAGCAATTAGAGGGAATATGGCCCTGCTGACACCCTGATCTCAAACGTCCAGCCTCCAGAACAGAAAAAAATGTTTTTTTCATTGCATGTTTTTATATATGTATTTATATTTGAAAGGGGGATAGAGAGGGAGAGAGAAGGGAAGGTGAAGAGAGAAGGGGAGAGGAAGAGAGAATGGGAGAGCAAAATCATCCTTTGATTTACTCCCCAAATGCATACAGCAGGCATGGATGGACCAGGTCAATGCCAGAAGCTTGTAACTCAATCTGGGTTTCCCACATAGGTAGCAAGAACCCAGCCTCACTTGGTGCCTAGAGGGAGGCCCATCAGCAGGAAGTTGGACACGATAGTGTGGCCTAGATTCAAGACTAATCCGCAGGAAGCAGTGCAAATGCTTGGCCAGATGCCCATCCCAATTTTGTTGTTTTAAGTCACCTATTTCGTGGTGATTTATTATGGCAGCCTAGGAAACAACACATGTTCAAACACTTCCATCTTTTACTCTGAAACATACTATTCTTTATTTATTCACTATTTGTTAGGGCAGCACATTCATCCCTGGCGTTAATCTTTAAGTCTGTCCTTCTCCAAGATAAATCTGCAGTTGCTTCAAACATTTTTCATGTAACTTAATTACTACAATGTGGTTGATGTATCATGCAACTCTGCTGAATTCATTTTTTTTTATTTTTTGACAGGCAGAGTGGACAATAAGAGAGAGACAGAGAGAAAGGTCTTCCTTTTGCCCTTTGTTCACCCTCCAATGGCTGCCATGGCCGGCCGGCGCACTGCGGCTGGTGCATGGTGCTGATCCGAAACTAGGAGCCAGGTGTTTCTCCTGGTCTCCCATGCGGGTGCAGGGCCCAAGGACTTGGGCCATCCTCCATTGCCCTCCTGGGCCACAGCAGAGAGCTGGCCTGAAAGAGGGTCAACCGGGACAGAATCCAGCGCCCTGACCAGGACTAGAATCTGGGGTGCCGGCACCGCAGGCAGAGGATTAGCCTAGTGAGCCGCAGCACTGGCTGAATTCATTTTGGAGTTTAATAATTTTTTACTTTGTTTTCAAAGATATATTTATTTGGGTCCAGCATTGTTACAGAATGAATTGAGCCACCACCTGCAATTCTTTTTTTTTTTATAACGCTTTTATTTAAAGAATATAAATTTCCAAAATACAGTTTATAGATTACAATGGCTTCCCCCCCATAACTTCCCTCCCACCCACAACCCTCCCTTTCCCACTCCCTCTCCCCTTGCATTCACATCAAGATTCATTTTCAATTCTCTTTATATACAGAAGATCAGTTTAGTATATATTAAGTAAAGATTTCAACAGTTTGTCCTCACATAGCAACACAAAGTGAAAAATACTGTGGAGTACTAGTTATAGTATTAATTCACAATGTGTAGCACATTAAGAACAGAGATCCTACACGATATTTTTTAAAATTGATTAATTTTCTATGCAATTTCCAATTTAACAC
>CM027406.1:703141-724996 GCA_015711505.1 Sylvilagus bachmani | reverse complement strand
GCCTGCTCTTTGTCTTGTTCACCTTTGAGAGGTGGGCGGAGAGAGAGAAACTCGTGTCCGTATCGGTCACTTTTTTCTTTCTCTCTCTCTTCTAGTTAGCCTGGTGAACTTTTCCCCACAGGGTTTCAAGCCTTGTTCACTCTAGTCTCCTCTTTCCGCTTCCCTGCTGGTGTCTCGGGCTATTGAGGATCGGCTCACCTCGCCTTCCAGTGCTGGTGCGTTGAGTCTGCTGTTGGTGTCCCGAACTGCGGGCTCCCACGCTCTCCTCGAAGGTCCACTGTGAATCACTAGTTCCAGAAGAGTTTCCTCTGCTGTTTCTTCCCCTACTCTTCCTTGAACCTGCAGTATTTCCACTTTTATTAAACTGTCTCTCCCCGGACTATCGGTGTGCTGCCTTCCTATTCCGCCATCTTGCCCTAAAACAACCACCTGCAATTCTGACATCCAATGTGGGCACTGGTTTGAGTGCTGTATGCTGTACTTTCTATCCAGCTCTTTGCTAATGCACTGGGAAATCCATGCAAGACCCAGAAGAAGCTCCTGGCCCCACCATGCCACTGTAGACATTTGGTCAGTGACCCAGTGGATGGACAATCTCTCTCTCTCTCTCTCTCTCTCTCTCTCTCTCTGCCTTTCAAATAAATGAAATAAATCTTTAAAAATGTTTATTCAGGGCTGGCGCCGTGGCTTCTTTGGTTAATCCTTTGCCTGTAGCATTGGCATCCCCTATGGGCTCCAGGTTCTAGTCCCGGTTGCTCCTCTTCCAGTCCAGCTCTCTGCTGTGGCCTGGAAAGGCAGTGGAGGATGGCCCAAGTGCTTCAGCCCCTGCACCTGCATAGGAGACCAGGAAGAAGCTCCTGGCTCTTGGCTCCGGATCAATGCAACGCTGGCCATGGTGGCCATCTGGGGAGTGAACTAATGGAAGGAAGACCTTTCTCTCTGTTTCTCTCTCTCTCACTGTCTACAACTCTACCCGTCAAATAAAAAAATGTTTATTCATTGTTTTCTTGTTATAAGATTTATTTGTTTGTTTGAAAGGCAGTTACAGAAAGAGAGTTTTCTTCCATCTGCTGGTTCACTTCCACAAGCACTACAATAACCAGGGCTGAGCCAGGCCAAATCCAGCAGCCAAGAGCTTTTTTCAGGTCTCCACCGGGTTGCAGGGGCCATGCTTTCTGTTGGATTTTTCTACCTGGCCCTTGTATGTTGACACTGGCCATAAGGAGGACATGATGGAAGAAGCTTGGGGTGGGATATCAGGATCCTTGGGGATAAGCCCTCCTCTGAGCTAAAGTCATCTCAGGCTGGGCTAGGCAGTCACAGCTGTGACTGTCACTGATCTGCTGTGAGCTGGAGCTGGCTTATATTTCACACCCCACATCAATGTCTTTGCTTTCTGCTCAGTTTTCCTGCAGCTGCTCCCTCCCCCTGGGATGGAGGGTCACCCCCTCTTCCCGCCCCTACCTTCAGCTGCAGAGCCCAGCAGTTGCTTTCCTCGTGGCTATGGAGATGGCTGCATCCTAGGATGTGTACGGGGCTTAGGTGTTATTTCCCTGTGTCTTTGCCAAGGAAATTCACCCCAGAGTTTCATTTCATGTTCTCGGTCACACTGTCAGTGGCACCTGCAAACCAGAATTTCACCAGGGGAGGTCCACCATGGGTTTCAACAGGGAGCTTTGCATTCAAGTGTAGGAGAGTGCTGGCCTCTGTGGCTGCCCCAGATTTTCAGGTGCTGCAGCTGCCTTTGGGGGGTGGGGGCAGGGTGGGGGATGATCCTTCTCACTGGCCTTCTCGGCCTGGGCCGATGCCTTCTGCAGCAGCCCTGATCTCACCTGGGTGGTGCAGAGGATCTGAAGAGGAAAGGGGTAGAATTTCCCATGGCAGACTTGGACAGTCTATCTTCCATACACACACTGCAGTGGGTAAGCTTCCAGCTGGCATTTTTCTAGAAAGAATCTGCTGCACAACATGTAGGCCAAGCTGCTGCCACTGCACTTCTCCACTCTAGTGTGAATTACTCAGCTTGTCATCTGTGCACTCTAAAAGCCCGGGGACATTGCCTTTTAATAACAAGGGGAACGGGCCAGTGCTGTGGCACAGTGTGTTAACACCCTGGCCTGAAGCGCTGGCATCACATATGGGTGCTGGCTCGAGTCCCTGATGCTCCACTTCTGATCCAGCTCTCTGCTATGGTCTGGGAAAGCAGTAGAAGATGACCCAAGTCTTTGGGCCATTGCACCCACGCGGGAGACCCAGAAGAAACTCCTAGCTCCTGGCTTTGGATTGGTGCAGCTCCAGGTGTTGTGGCCAACTGTGGAGTGAACCATTGGATGGAAGACCTCTCTCTCTCTCTCTCTCTGCCTCTCCTTGCTCTGTGTGTAACTCTGACTTTCAAATAAATAAATAAACCTTTAAAAAATAAGGGGAATGCAGGTGTGAGACAGCTCACCCACTGGTGATTAAGTGGCAACTGTGCGCTTTCACACTGACTGTGGAGGAGTGTAATAGCAGGATTGGGTACTGTAGGGGCGGCTGCTGGGCAGAACCATCCTGTGCAGGTCATTTACACCTACTTTTCAGAGGCCCTGGCACCCGTTCTCGGGAACCAGATCAGCACAGAGAGGCAAAGTGTGGCCCCATGGTTTTTCACTATGCACACCATGTGGATCTAGAAGGGAGACTAAGCTGTGGGTGTTCAGTATCAATCCCAGGAAATCCTTGGAGTCCTCAAATTCCAGGAAAGACCCATGTGGGGGCCTCTTCCTGCTGCTCTCCTGGTGTCAGCAGTGGCGGGGGGGACTCCACGCTGCAGAATTGAAAGTGCCTCTCTGTTGCCATTCATGCTGTCACAGGTGAGAACAAGGAAAGCACCAGAGTCTGGCAGCGGTACCTGTCCAGGTGTCACCAGACTACTGGTGGTCCTACTGTGTGGGTGGAAGGACTGGGCCCAGAGTGGACTCAGGAGGTGCTGCCTGGGGTGGTGCCAGGCCCAGCTGTGGAGCCAGCGCCAATGTACATAGCACTATGTTGTTGCCCAAGGCAGAGCATCCCTGAAGTGGATCCAGCCACAACCATGCCCCGGTCCCAGTTGCAGCAGAAGACAGGCACCGTCTCTAACTCCTTGTCTCCTCCTGCTCCCTACTCCACACCACAGGCCCTGGCTCTGAGCATACTGGTCCCATCACAGCCAATTCAGAACAGGTACTTGCATGCTTTGGGGCCACGCAGGGCTCCCCTAGAGCGGCTGCCATGCAGGGGTGTGAGGTACATGAAGACAGAAGGACCTGGTCCCACTGAGACCGAGCCCAGTGCTGTGTGAGCACAGCAGTGAGCAGGGCCTGGGAGGCAGCTGGGGAGCTGAGACACTGAAGGTCCCCGAAACACAGATGGGACTCTGCAGGCAGGGGCGCCAGCTGGTGGCCTGGCTGGGGACGGAGGGCACATGCACACAGCCCACTTGGGGAAGGAGGAAATGGGAAGCCTGGAAGGCAGCTGAGTTGCTGTCCTGCAACACTCTCAGCCTGACAAAAGCCAGCAAGGCTCCTGAGGAGGCAGAGGCTGGTGCCAGGGGGTGCTTCAAAGCTCTTTTCCTGTTTTATCCCAAATGCTGCCCACCCTCACCACCTTCACTGGGTCTTTTTTTTTTTTGAGATTTATTGATTCACTTGACAGAGTTGCACAGAGAGAGGAGAGGCAGAGAGAGAAAGGTCTTCCATCCACTGGTTCATTCCACAACTGGCTGCTACAACTGGAGCTGGGCTGACCTGAAGCCAGGAGTTAGGAGCTTCCTCTAGGGCTCCCATGCGGCTGCAGGGGCTCAAGGACTTGGGGTAATCTACACTGCTTTCTCAGGCCATAGCAGAGAGCTGGATTGGAAGTGGCACAGCCATTACTCAAACCTGTGCCCATATGGGATGCCAGCACTGCAGGCGGCAGCTCCACTCACTAATGCACAGCACCAGCCCCTCTCCCTGGGTCTTGTTCTGATGCCCTAAGGTGGTTTTAACCCCCAGATGAGGAAATTTAGATGAACTGTGGTAGCTGACTTGTAGATGAATCCACATAGAGTTTCTTTTCAAGTTTGAGGATAGGACAGACCCCATTGTGGGGCAGGGAACATCCAATCTGCAGGCCGTACAAGGCCTGTGGAATCATTTGATCTGATGGGACTGGAAATGCATAGTACATCCATCGCAGGCTCATTTTGCACAGTCTGAGAATGAGGTTATCAAGATCCAAATGGTCCTTGCCAGCTAAAGAGAGAGAGAGAGAGAGAGAGAGAGAGAGAGAGAGAGAAAGAGAAAGGTTCCTCTTCCTCATCCCTGGCATCCTTGCTAAAACAGCTCCAGCATGTATGTATAGGTAGCAACAGTGTGGTGCCAGTGCTGAGCCTCTTCTCACTTCTCCCTGGCACTGAGTAGAGGAGCATGTTGCAAGCTGGAGGGGTCTGGATGTCACACAGTTCTGGCTCTAGGACCACTTGCCATTTTCTGTGGGGTTTCCATCTCCGGTCAGCTACCAGTCACCCTGCAGGTCAGGTGGAGGAGGCTCCTTTGGGAGCTACCCATGTGCTGTATGTACCCCCAAGGCCCAACTGACAGGTAAAACACAGGTTCTATGCTACCTGTGGGGTGGGCCAGTGAACTCCACACCTCCCTTGTACCTGGTAATCTATGTGGCCTTTGAAACTGGAGGTCTCCAGATCCAAGATCTGCTTTCCACAAGCATAACTGGCTCTTTCTGCTCCAAGAGGTGGCAGGATGTCTGCAGTTTGATATTCCCTGAGCTCCTGAACCATAGTCAGTGCCCTTAGGTTCTTAAGAAAGGCTTTCTCAGCATCAGAACAGCTAAGAGGGTGGGGGTCATGCAGAATCTTGCTGCCCCCAGGTAGAGTAGAACAGAGAAGGTGGTGGGGAGTCACCAGAGCCTGTTTGAGCATACCTCAGCTCCAGGGCCACCACCAGGCACAGCCAGAGGCTGGCAGGAGTCTCATGGGTACCTGGGCCATATCCTGGCTTCAGCACTAACTGAGGTCACCCTGTCCCTGCCTCTGTGCTGAAGGCACAGAACTCAACCTGATGGAACCCCAGCCCTGCAGTACCAGGGTCCTGCTGAGAGATGACAGCACAGGAGAGGTCCCCCCAACTTGCTGTCTCAATGTTGATGGTGGATAGGGTGGGAGGACAGGGCCAGTGCTGTCTGCCTCAGAGGAGGCCTGGGCAGGGTCAGGACTTCACTGGGGAGGGGATGAGTCTCTGAGTCGGGTCTCAGTGCAGCAGGCTTCAGCTGTCTCTGAAGGGTGCAGGAAGAACCCCATGAGTGTAGTGGGGAGATGCACATGGACAAGGCACCGTGGGAATTTCACAGCAACTTGTGAAGTGTGGCGTTTTCACCACCTTTTTGCAGATGAGGACACTATGGCCATGACTCAGGTCCATCTCTGGACATTACTGCTGGCACTGCTACCATGGGCTATGGATCACTGACCTCCCAGGGTTCTTCTGTGCTCATGACAGTTCATGATTCTGCCAGCATGCATTGGCTGGGCCTTGAACCAGTGGGTATTTAATTTTCTTTTTTAAAAAATTTATTTATTTAGAGATAGAGTTATAGAGAGAGAGAAGTAGAGACAGAGTGAAAGGTCTTCCATCCACTGGTTCACTCCTCAAATGGCTGCAGCAGTCAGAGCAGGGCCAGTCTGAAGCCAGGAGCCAGTAGACTTTTGAGGGAAGGCTGAAGCCACCCTAGAACCCCAGGCTGTCAGCTTAGCTGGAGCCTCAAGGCAAGTGGAGACAAGGTGCGTGGAGTGGGTGCCACATGCATCTACCTTCATCCTCTGAGTTAGGGGAGAATCCCAGGCAGCCAGTCCAACTCCAGCATCTTATCCATCAGTACCTGCCTGCCTCCTGCCTACTCCTTACTCCCAACAGTGAGCTGTTGCTGGCAGCACTGTGTTTTTAGACAGACATCTTGGTTTGGTTGGATTTGGGGGAGAAGCACAGCAGGCTTACAGATCACTGGGTGCACATCCTGGCCCCCATCACAGCTCTCTCTGAGGCCACTGCTCTTCCCTCTGTGGCCTGGACTCATCACTGTCACCTTGCATTCCCAGGCACTCACTGAGGACTCAAGTCTGACTCTCTGCAACCTTGCCCCTGCCCTGTCTTCTCAGGCCACAGAACAGAAGGGATTCCTCTTTCTTGTGGGAAGGACCTTAAAGATTTGAAGATGGCCACCAGCCCTGCCCCCTGCCCACTCTCCAGGGAGCCAGTTTGGTGGTCAGCAGCCCACCTTTTGACATGGCCAGAAAGCTGGATGCCTGGTCTGCCTCCTCACTATGCAGCTGTTAAGCCATGTCTTTCCCACCCTATGAGCTGATGCCTGGGACCAGGTCTGACATTTGACACCTCTCATCTGTCCCTGCTCAAGTCACCTCCTCAACTGCTGTCTGAGTCCAGCTTTCTGAATTCTTTTAGTTGTGTTTATTTATTTGAAAGGCCAAGCAACAGAGAGAGACAGACAGACTGATCTTCCATCTGCTGGTTTACTTCCCAAATGCCCACAGCAGCCAGAGTTGGGCCAGGCTGAAGCCAAGAGCCAGGACCTCCAATTACATCTCCCACATGGGTGGCAGGGGCCTAAGTACTTGGGGCCATCATTTGTTGCCTTCCCAGTATGCATTAGCATGGAGGTGGCTTCAGAAACAGAGTGAAGACTTGAACCCATGCATTCTGATATGGGATGTGTGCATCCCAAGTGGTGGCTTTAACCTGCCGCACACCTGCCCTGAAGGTCTCGATTCTCAGTGTAGCCTTTTGAGCTCTGTCTTCAAGTACTCACTTTTCATTCACTCAGTGGTACCAAGAATGGCTGTTGTTCCACCACCAACTTTCACATACCAAGAGGAGCCTCCTGCACACTGTGTCTTCAAGTAGCAAATGATGCACCCCTTCTTGTGTCATATGTCAACTGAGACAGACCAGCTAAGGCCATTTCCTCCAGAGAAGTCAGGTTGTTCAACACGTCTGCTCCACTCTCCCTCCTTTCTTGTCAACAAGGACTTTCTTCTTCCCTTTGCAGTGACAGAAAAGAGGTCCTCTCCCGGGCCTTGTTCAGTGGACCTTTGAATGCCACAGGGTTTGAGGAAAGCCAGGAGGGTGATCAGAAGCCGGTTTTGTCAGGTGGGGGTGAGCCTGGCCCTTGAAAAGCAGGGAGTTGATGTGACAGGAGGCAGAGGGTGGCAGGTGGAGGGCTTTGGCACTAGTCACCAGCTCTTCTCCAGTTCCACTGAGAGCCACAGATGGGAGGAGGCCAAAGGTTAGCAGTCGGAATTCCCATCCTGGCTGTCACATGGTGGAAAGGGTGACTCTGGCAAGCTGCAGGCTCTTGCATCTCAGACCCAGAAAAGGGTGGCAGTTGTCTGGGTGGTTTGGAGATGGAAAGAGGCCGAGGAGGGCTAGGCCAGGCTGAATTTGGGAGCCAGGAACTTCCTCTGCAACCTGAGTACTTGTGCTAACATCTAGCCTCCCAGGCGACAATAGTAGGAGGCTGGATTGGAAGCACGGAGTACCTGGGGCTCAAATCAGGCACTTGGCTATGGGACACAGGCATCCCAAGCAGCAGCTTCATCTGCTATTCCCCAATGTTCAAGAACTGGAGTTGGTAATAGAGAGCCAGGACTGGACTAGATGCTGTTTATATGGGATACATGTGTCCCAAGCCAGGATTTAACGTCTTTGCCGAATGCCCCAGGGAGTAGTGGACCCTGTGGGCAGAGTGGGATTCCTCAGGGGCCTGCTTGTGACCACCTGCTGTCCTGAAGTGTCTGAGGTATGTTTGGAGAAAACCTATGGGCTCAGGCTTCCAGAGGATGGCCTTAGTCCTCTTCCATGCTGCATGTCCCCATGCTACCCTGACTGGCAGGTCCTGTGCCTTGTAATCAGCCTGCGGTTTGGATAGGTGGGGACTGAGGCTTTTCCTGTCTCCAGCCACAGGCAGTCAGTGCTTGCTGCTTGGCCACAGACACTGGACAGGCCACACCTTCCTGAACTGGCCTTACTGGGTGCAGTCTGCTTCTGCAGAATGGAGTGGGGCTGGAGCTGGGATTTAGGATCCTTCTACCCATCAGAGATTTTCTGTAGACTCCTGAGTACTATAACAGGAAAGGCTCAGGTTCACACAAAGTCTGGCCTGACCTCTATGTGTACAGGCACATGTGCATTCAGGGACACACACTGTGGCCCAGGGAGTGCATGGGGCACATGGAAGAGAGACTGGCCCTCAGTCTGGGTCTTCTGTCCTGACCCCAGCCACTACGGCACCATGGGGGCAGCATTCCCCAGTTTTCCATCCAGGTCTCCTTCTAGCCTGTCACCCAAAGTGGAATCCCTCTGCCCAAATGTCAGTTAGGTGACAAGGGAGGATGATCTTTCCAAGTTAACCTACCTCTGCTCTCTGTCATGGCCCTAAGCGCACTCACTCTGCTTTGGCAACATGTTAGAAATTGTTTTATGCAGCCCCAGCTGTTGGAATCTCCCTGTCTGATCAATGTGCTTCCTTCTTCCCTATGTTTGGGCTTCTCAATGCTGTGTGTTTGCATTTCTGTTGGTGGTCTGGCTTAGCCTGTGGCATCTCTCAGAAGCACACATCATGGCTGTGATGTGTGCTGTGTTGCTTATTTTCTCGTGATGACTGGGCTTGCCCTGTAGCAGTTACTGTGCAACAATCTGTCACTGACAGAGGCCCTGGTCAGTTCTCAAGTGTCCCTCTCCTGGCTAGCCTGGGGGCATGAGATAGTCACAGTGGAAGAGAAAGAGCATTTTGAAAATGCTTTTTTTTTTCATTGCATGTGGGCAATTAATTTCCAGTGTTCACCTCTCCTTATAGATTCTTGCACCATGTGCCTGTGTAGAAACAGCTTCTGTTGGTTCAGTGGAGCCTGGTGGGGAGGCCTTGAAGGGAAGTGAAATTGCAGATGGACAGGAATTCCCCATCTCAGAGTGCAGAGCACTGGGAAGATGGTTGAGCTTGTGTGCCTAACTAAGAGAGGATAGTGGTAAGGCCTTAGCAGTTTGTAGGGCCTGAGGGTTCAGAGTGCTTCACGCTCATGGTTCTCAAGAGTGCAGAGTGGAAACACACTTCTCCTTCCCCCTGCCGCCCCAAACCTGGCTCTGACCCTGCCCTTCCCCTACATCTCTGCTGATGGGGTGACTGTGACCTGCTGGGCTGCT
This sequence comes from Sylvilagus bachmani, assembly GCA_015711505.1. Taxonomy (NCBI): domain Eukaryota; kingdom Metazoa; phylum Chordata; class Mammalia; order Lagomorpha; family Leporidae; genus Sylvilagus; species Sylvilagus bachmani. Next base: position 715,766 of record CM027406.1, on the reverse strand, counting down.
CTTACCTGAGGCTCCCAAGCAGGATATGGAGAGAGAGGAAGAGAGAGGCTGTGAGTAGTGTTTGCTCAAAGTCCCTACTCCCAGAGACCATCCTGGGTGGGAACCTGTTCAGAGAAGAGACCATGGCTGGACCCTGAACTTGGTTGCCTAGTAACAAAGAGAAGAGTTCAACACCATCCTGGCTGTGCTGAGGGCTAAGGGGAAGGGCACCAATGCTATGGCAGGACAGACAGGGCCCAGCAGCTGTCCCCACCTAAGCCAGTCTCCAGCAGCAGCTTCTCTTCAGGTGAGCTCAGGGCTGTGCTCAGATGTTTCTGGGCTAATTTACCCAGTCAGGCTTCTTCCTTTGGTGGCCATGCTTTGAATTTGAGGATCCTTTGAATTTGACAAGGATTTAAAGAGGGGGGAATAAACAATCTCCGCTAAGGAAAAGGATTTCCTCTTCGCCACCTTTAAAAAGAGAAAGGGGGGGGAATGCTTTTCCCTTTGTTAATGTCAGTGTGTCTGAGAAGCAGGCAGGGTATGCAGGTCACTGCTGCTGCCGCTGCCACAGCTGCAACCACCACCACTGTAAAAGACATACACACACACACACACACACACACACTGCCTCCAGCTCCAGTGCAGACAGATCATATGCAGTCTAAGGTGACCAACCTGGACATTCTCCCACAAGAAAAAATGTAAAACATCTGATTTAGACCTAGTAGGGTTTTTTTTCTATTTGTTTATTTTTAAGATTCATTTATTAGGGTCAGCTACTGGCATCCCATATGAGCACTGGCTTGAGCCCTGGCTGCTCCACTTCCAATCCAGGTCCCTGTTAATAAATACATAAAATCTCTTTAAAGAATAAGATCATAATTCAATTTAAAAATGATATATTATATATAACAAATTATATAATAAATTATATATTATATATAATAAATATAGTATATATATGTATATTTGAAAGTCAGAGACAGGAGAAGATCCACTGGCTCACTCCCCCTGAAAGATGAACACCTGGGGCTGAGTTATGATGAAGCCAGGAACCTGGAAATCCATCCTGGTGTCCCATGTGGGTGGCAGGGACTCAAACACTTGGGCCATCATACACTGCTTCCTTGGTGCCTTAGCAGAATGCTAGATAGAAAGTAGAGTAGCCAGGGGCTGGCACTGTGGCATAGCAGGTAAAGCCGCAACTTGCAGTGTGGCATCCCATATGGGCACTGGTTCATGTCCCAGCTGCTCCACTTATGATCCAGTTCTCTTCTATGGCCTGGGAAAGCAGTAGATGGCCTAAGTGCTTGGGCCCCTGCACCCATGTGGGAGACTCAGAAGAAGCACCAGTCTCCTGGCTTCAGATCAGCCCAGCTCTGCCTATTGCAGTCATTTGGGGAGTGAACCAGCAGATGGAAGCCCTCTCTCTCTCTCTCTCTGCCTCTGCCTCTTTGTAACTTTACCTTTCAAATAAATAAATAATATATAAATAAATAAATCTTAAAAAATTAGAGTAGCTAGGACTCCATTCAGGCACTCCCATAAGGAAGCTGCCTAACCTGCTGTGCCCCCAACATCCACCCTGCCCAAGACCTCCCCTTTAGTTAAACAGGAAATTTAACAGCAGGCACAGTTCCCACCCCTCACCCTGATGACTGCACCAAGAACTGTCCTGAAGGACACAATGTCAAGGTCAGAAAGGGCCTTGACTAGGTCAGCCTTCTGTGCTGAAAGATGGGGTCCCAGAGCCCGAGACAGCCTTGAGGTCCTCACTGCCTCTGTGCTCTAGCCAGCACACCACTTACTGTGTGAATTAGTCCCCCAGGACAAGGGCCTGGCACCAGGGAGGGTCATGAAGACACACACTGCACTGGCATTGACCTTTGCGGGCTCAGAGGGTGATTTTTGTTGCAGTTGTCCCAACCCGGGACCTTATCTCAGCTTTTGACTGTGGCGGGAGGGACTAGTGGTGCCCTGACCATTTGCTGGGGGAAGTTACCTCTGCAGTGAGAGCATGCTCCAAGCTTCTGCCCCAGTGTCAGTGGGTGAACAGGAGCATGTCAGAGGGACCCGGTGCTAGCCTGTAGCCACTTTGTATCACTCAGTGGTTCTCAGGTTTGGGATTTTTTTTTTACATAGAGAGATAGACAAATAGACTCAGACACAGATTCTGTCTGCTGGTTTACTCCCCATATGCCCACAATGACCAGAGTTTAGTGGGGGGGGGGTCTGGGTTAGACCAGGAGCTGGAAATTCAGTTCACATGAGTGGCAGGAGCCCAGCTGGCTTGAGCCAACACTACTGCCTTCTGCTCTACATTAGCAGGAAGCTGGAGTCAGGAGCCTGAGCTGGAACTCAAACCCAGAAACTATGGTTTGAGGCATTTTAGCAGCTAAGCTGAATGCTCACTGGGCTTGGGTTTCAATATTCCAGCTATTGCTGGAACAGCTTAACAGGAGTGAATGGGGCATTTTTACCCAAGAGCCCATGAATCTCAGCATTACAAAGAGCCAAGAACCACAGCTGGGGCCAGCCCTGTTCAGGCTGTGATCACCACAAGGCGGTGGCAGGTGCATCCCTCTCTGCTTACTTCTGCCTTCTCTTCCCGCTATGTTAGAGAGGTAGAGATCAAGTCAGTCAATTCAAAACACCAGTAACAGAGTAAGTGTGACTCCAGCAGCATCTGTCTCTTGAGGCTGAGCTCCCCTTGCGTCATAGGGGCTGGGATGGGAGGTGTAGCTGCCTGAATTTGGTCTTGCCCTGCCTTTTTCTAGCTAGGGTTAAAATCTTCTAGTAATTGTGGGGCAAATTATAGCTTATGGTAGACAAGGAAAGTGCCTTGGGCATCCTGGAGGAAGCTTACATCTGGTGCTCTCAGAACAGGTACTGGTGGGATAAATCCCCCATCACTTGTGGTGCTCCTGCCTCTCCTCTTACCTTGCACATGCTCACATGCCCATCTAACATTCTCTCAGGTGCTGAACTAGGTGACTGAAGACAACCTAATAGACCTGGGCCCTGGGTCTCCAGCCATGGTGAGCCCAATGGTGGGTAGCACAGTGCCCCTGGTATCCCTCTCTTCCCAGCTTGCAGACCTGGGTGAGTGACTTATCTTGGGGTTGGGGGAAAGACTTAAAGAAAGCACCAGTGTGTCCCTGGGTCTTTGTCAATTGCACCTCTCTGAGTCCATAACTCTGCCCCTGGCACTTGAAGTTTAAGCCTATGTTGGCAAATAGGCTGGGGGGCAAGTTTCAAGGGCCTAGAAGTTGTTGGCTTCTTGCAGAATGGCATAGCCAGCTGTGTTAACACTGGAATATTCCACATGGCTGAAGCAGTCTCCTTTTGCATGTTCACTGGGCCAAGGGTGGCACAAAGGTTTCAGGTTTGAGAAGGATGCTGTAGCCACATCAGAATCCAGAAGATGAATCTGTGATTGACAAACTATATCTGCAATTGTGTCTTCCTCAAACTGTCTAGGCAACCTAAGGCATTCAGGGTCTGACATTTAGAAGGAAGTCATCCTTTTTCCACGGTTCATTCAATCTGAAAGACTGTCCATGACACTGGCTGCTTTTGTCACACTGAATGGCACCAATTTGTGACAAATAACAGTGCTGATGTTGATGTCATTAGTGAGTTGGGCTCTCGGAATTCTTTCCTATAATTTGCTGGTACCCTCCTTTTTCCCCACGAATCCATTTCTGCCTTCATTTTAGCAAATTAAGCTTTTGTCAGTGGCCTGCCAGTTGCTGTCATCCTAGCTGTAGCTGCTCTTTCTCCATCAGCACCGGGATTTTCCCACTGAGCCATCCCATGTATGGCCACCAGATTTAATGTCTAAAATTCAAATTGGAGCCTGCTGCTGCCCCTCTGTTAAGAACTGTCTGGTTTCCCATGTACTCATGCATCTGCCATTCCAGCCACTTCCTGCCTCCCATCTCTCCCCATGAGGCTGGGTCCCTTCCCTGACCTTCCAGCCTTGTGCCTTTAAAGTTGCCTCTGCCCCTCCTCCTGCAGATTCAAGCTGGGCCCCACCAGGACCTAGATCAGTACTGGACATTGAGGGTGCCTAAGAAACAGTGGCTAGATGCATAAATGACCCTAGTCCTTAGATATCATGAGTGGGTTAATGAGGAACACATGGAGAAAGGGGCATGATGGGAAATGACTTATGCCCTGGCCCTTGGCCCTGTCTTCTTACACCAGCAGGGCTCCTGCCGCTCATGATACCCCCTTGTTTCCTTGAGCAGCTTATGGGGAGGGGGAGTCAATGGCTGTTCTGTCCCTGGCTGCACCTGCACATGGTGCCCTGGGAAAGCTGCAAATGGGGCCTGACATTGCGTTCTCACATGTGTTGCATCTATTTTATTGCCAAAGACCTGGGGACCAAGAGCATCAGCAACATCCTCAGTTCCCTGCAGCAGTGCAGTCCTCGAGACAGCTTTGACATGTTCACCCAGACCACAGTCCAAGATATACACAGGCCCCTTCCAGGGTTCTTTTGGGAGGTGGGTGGACCCAGGCCAGCACAGTGTGTGCTTTACTTGCCAATTTCTGATTGCTGGGAACTTGGCATGGCACACAGCTATGGAATAAATGCCAGCTCCCCCAGCCCACTCCCCTACCCCTCAAAGCCCTTGCAGGGAGCTGGAAGCAGGAGGGGCAGCCGTGCAGGAAAGGAACAGGTTTCTGTGGCAGCTCTGAGAAGGATGTGCCATATGGAAATGGAGGTGTTGGTTCTAAAATAGGCAGCCCCCTGCTTGGGAGTTGGGGACCTAATACACTCACGTGGCATCTGGGTGCATTCAGCTCCATACAAGTGGGTCCCAAGGTGCCACTCCCCCGTCCTCAGCCAGAGTTGCTGGTCAGACAGATCCAGCTGATGGGATTGGTGACCCTTACATCAGTGATAGCACCTGTTCTGGAGGCCACCTTCCTTGTCTGATTCCTCAGAGGCTGCTGTGTGTAGGATAGAATTGTTACTGTGCCCTGCTCCAGCCCCTCCCTCTGGGGTGTCTCAAGGCACTCTGGCACCCTGTCACTGAGCTACAGAGGTGCCTAGTATTAAAAAATATATATTTATTTATTTGAAAGAGTTACAGAGGAAGAGGGAGAGATGCAGAGAGATCTCCCATCTGCTAGCACATTCCTCAGATTGCCACAACAGCCAGGGATAGGCCAGGCTGAAACCAGGATCCAGGAGCTTCTCTTCCATGTCTCCTATGTGGGAGGCAGGGGCCCAAGAAATTGGGCCATCTTCCACTGCTTTTCCCAAGCACATTAGCAGGGAACTGGATCAGAAGTGCAGCAGTGATGTCTTGAACCAGCGCCCAGCACTGATACTCAGGAGAGCAACACGGAGGCACACAACTTTCCCAGGACTGCAGGGAGGGGTGTCCGTGGCTGAGCGCATGCTAGATCTTGGTATACTGGTTCCAGCCCTAAGGAGACAACACAGGCCTTTAGCCTCTGCCGAGGGCCGAGGTCACAGAAAATGTTTCTCCAGTGACCTCTGAGGGAGGGGCCCTGTGACAGAGGGAGGCCCAGGCCACCACCCTGATCTCCCCTGACTCCTGGGAAGACCTAACTGTTCATGGTGCTTGTTCCCCAGGGTCATGCCCAGATCACCAGAGGTCTCACTGCTGCACTAGATCATTGGAAACAAACCTCTGAGGTGGTACGTCTTCTACCATTATTTCCCGCCTGGGACCTTCTATAGGGAAAGTTGGGCAGTTTGGTAAAAGCTGGCTGGGTAATTTCACAAAACTGGCTTGCACAGAGGGCGGGGACACTCTGGGCAGTGGCCCCAGTGGAGCACCTGGATACTATCCAGGGGTCCTCAGCCCACCTGAAAGGGGACACTCCATAATTCCAAAGAGGTAGGAGACGGGCTGAGGGACACCCAGACAGCAGGTGGCAGGTGGGAATCCCATCCTAGGAACATTGCCCTTTCCTACTACAGATTATGCCCTTTACAAGGAGGGCAGAGGCTGGCTGAACTCTGCTAACCATTGGTGCTGCCAGGATTAGCGGTGCCAACCCCACTGGAATGGAGGGGAGGCTCAGATATCTTTTAGGGGGCTGGCACAGTGTGGTGGGTGGGAGAAGGTCTGGAAGGAGCAAAGCCAATGAGGGCAAGAAAACCAACTGAAAACCAACAGCCCCTCTCAGTCCTACATGAGTAACCCCTACCCCCACCCCACTCATGCTCCACATCCCCAGGATGCAAGTCAGGGTGATTAGAGCAAAACTAGCAGCCAGGAGCTTCCTCCAGGTATCTCACATGGGTGCAGGGACAGAGAGCTAGATTGGAAGTGGAGCAGCTGGAACTCAAATAGGTGCCTATATGGGATGCCGGCACTGAGTTGGCAACTTTATCTGCTACGCTGCAGTGCCAGCCCCAAGATTTAATAATTTTTAACACTTTTCCATATTCTGTTCATATATAGATGTCGTTCATATATGGTGGGTCACATTTATTGATTTGTATATCTTGACATGTTCTTGAATTCTATGGATTAATTCCATTTAATTGTGGTAAATGATCCTTTAATTTTTGTATATATAAGATCGTATTAGGGGCCAGCGTGTGGCTGACTTGGTTAATCCTCCTCCTGCAGCACTGACATCCCATATGGGCGCCAGGTTCTAGTCCCGGTTGCTCCTCTTCCAGTCCAGCTCTCTGCTGTGGCCCAGGAGTGCAGTGGAGGATGGCCCAAGTGCTTGGGTCCCTGCACCCACATGGGAGACCAGGAAGAGGCACCTGGCTCCTGGCTTCGGATCAGCGCGGTGCACCGGCCCCAGCGGCCATTGAGGGGGTGAACCAATGGAAGGAAGACTTCTCTCTCTCTCTCTCTCTGCCTGTAACTCTGCCTGTCAAATAAGTAAATAAAAATCTTAAAAAAAAGATCGTATTATCAGTAAGCAGAAAATTAACCCCTTTCTATTTGTAAGTTTTTATGTTCTTATCCAGTTGCTTTGATGTGAATTTAAGTGCTATATGAAGCAGATATGAGAGAGTGTATCTTTATCTTGTTCTTGAATGTTGAGGGATACTTTTCATTAAGTGCAGTGTTATCTTTGGCCTTGTCATTTCTGACTTCTATTATAATAAGGTATATTTTTTCAATACCTAATTTCTTTCATTTTTTAAGTGTCTAATTATTTGCAAGGCAAGGTCACAGAGAAAGAAGCAGAGAGAGACTTAGAAAGAAAGAAATCTTCCATCTAGTGGCCACAATCACCAGGGCTAGGCCAGGCCAAAGTCAGAAGCCAGGAGCTTCTTTGTTGTCTCCCGTGAAGGTGGCAGGGGCCAAGTAATTGGAGCTGGACCTGGGTGCTTCAGCTGAGACTTAAATCAGCACCCTGCAGATTCTGGCATTATAGGCAGCAGTTTTAACTGCTTTGTAAAATGCTGATTCCTCTTGAAGTTTTTATTGTCTTTTTAAAAATGTTTATATACTTCATGTATAAGTCAGAATTACAGAGAAAGGAAGACGAGAGATAGAGATCTTCCAATCACACCAGGGATGGGCCAGGCCAAAGTCAGGAACCAAGATCCAAGAGTTTCATCCAAGACTCCCACAGAGGTGCAAGGGTTCAAGCAATTGAGCCATCCACTGCTGCTTTCCCATGCACATTAACAGAGACCTAGATCAGAAGTGGAGAAGCTGGGGCTTGAACTGTTGTCTATATGGGATGCTGGTGATTAATAAAAAGGAAACAAATACCATAGGAGTTCACCTATATATTGACTCTAGGGTAGTCAAAATCACAGAAGTGGAGAGTAGAATAATGTATACCAGAGTGTGAAGGCTAGAACACATTGCTCCAAGAGCAACTAGGGTATATAAGTTCTGGTGCTGTGTTGTACAATGTGGATATGCTAGTAACATTGATAAGGCTGGATTTTCAATGTTCTTAACATAAAGCAATAACAATTATATGAAGTAATTAATATGGCACTAAGACTGATTTGATAATTCCACCATGTCTACATTTATCAAGACATCACATTGTGACTGACAAATCCATGTTATTCATGAATCTAAAACAAAAATTTAGAAAGCTACAGATTGCAGGAGTAACTTTTGAAAAACTATCAAACAATGCATTGTGTTCAGGAGAAACACATTCAAACATATAAGTTATTGAACGCTCAATGATAAAAATGGATATACAATGTTGAGTAACTACAAAAGAGTAGTAAATACTTGCTGGCTATTGCAATAAGGGACAGAATAACTCTAAAAGAAAAAAATGTTACTACAGATAAAAAGGGGTATTTAAAGGTAATAAAGATGTCAATGAACCTGAATAACATTTCAATTGTAGATATACATGTATGTAACAGAAAAGCCCAACATTAAATGAAAAAAATGACAAAATCAAAGGGAGAAGTAGACTGGTCAAGATTACTGTTGGGACACTTACATCTGTCTCTTTCAGTAATGGGTAGAACTTTGCAAAATAGTTTGCAAAATATTGGAAAGCATATACGAGGCAGTATAGTTGAATAAGAATATATTTGCTGTTCAAATGTATATGGAATGTTGTTTGCAGAAGACCTTTTGCTAGGTCACAAAAGAACCTAAGTAAAAGTAAAAAGATACAAATAAAAGAAGCAATGCTCTATGATCACAGTGTATTTATCTTGAGTGGCAATAACAGAAAGACATTTGTGAAGTGTACAAATATGTGGAAAATAGCAACATATTCTTAGAGCTATAGAAAAAATCACAATTGAAAGTAGAAAATATGATAAGAAATGAACACGAAATGAAAAGTAATGGGATACAGTTAAAATAATACAAATATGATCACTCTTGAAATCCTGTAGCTGTATAATAAATCTGAAAGTGGGAAATTGTGATCACTTCAACTTTGTTGTTCATCTTCGTGTAGGGTATTCTGTAAACAGTTTGTCAGTATCTAACAAAAATGTATCAGTGGGGCCGGCGCTGTGGCGCAGCAGGTTAATGCCCTGGCCTGAAGCGCCAGCATCACACAGGGGCACCGATTCGAGACTCGGATGCTCCACTTCCTGTCCAGCTCTCTGCTGTGGCCTGGGAAAGCAGTAGAAGATGACCAAGTCCTTGGGCCCCTGCATCCATGTGGGAGACCTGAAAGAAGCTCCTGGCTCCTGGCTTCTGATCGGTGCAGCCCTGGCTGTTGTGGCCGACTGGGGAGTGAACCATTGGATGGAAGACCTCTCTCTCTCTGCATCTCCTCTCTCTGTGTAACTCTGACTTTCAAGTAAAATAAATAAATCTTAAAAAAATGTGTTAGTTGCAGCAGAAGTCCAACAGAGGGCAGAAAGCAACCACTAAATAGTAAGCTTTGAGCCTGAACTCATCCTAAGGGCCCACATGGTACACATGTTTGTTACACCCAGTGATATAGGTGCTGTAACTACAGTAAATACAACATTTTTCCTTCAAAAGTATGCTAAGGAGGCACAATGGCAACTCCTGGAAGACTTGGGGCTGCTTCCACATGAAGGAAAATATCCTGAACATGACCCTAATGGCTTAGGAGGAATTTTTGTTGTTTTTTTCAGGATGTTTCTCATTTTTTCAAAAAAAATCATTCAAAAGATAAAGAGACAGTTAAAGAAACACACACACACACACACACACACACACACACGGGGGGGGGAGAAAGAGAGAGAGAGAGAGAGAGAGAGAGAGAGAGAGAGAGAGAGAGAGAGAGAGATTGAGAGATCGATTGATTTTGCATCTGCTAGGACTGGCCAGGCCAAAGTCAGAAGCTGGAAACTCATTTTGCATCTCCCTTGTTGGTTGCAGAGTGACAACTATTGAGCATTCTGCTTCCGTGGTTGTGCATGAGCAGGAAGCTGGATCAGAATCAGTAATGGGACTTGAACCCAGACACCCTGACATAGAAAGTAGGTATTTTAACTACCATGTGAGATGCTTATTCCCAGGATGTTTCTCTTAACTAGCAACAGAAAAACTCTCATTTTCTGGAATGTTCCCAAGTGAGTTACTCTTTACTTTTTCATATAAAGTTTAAAAAAGAGTCATGTATTCCTCACTGAGTGTTTTATTGGGGTGGAACTATATTAGGCTGTGATTGGCAAACAACAGCATGAAAGAGTATACAATATATCTGAACTTTGCAGTATAGACTTGGGGACCAGTCACTGCTGGTTGAGCTGTATTGGAGCCCAAGGCAAAAGGAATCATGTGACATTCTGTGCTCATGTCTTCATTAATTCTATATCACTCAACCTTTTTTTTTTAATCTGAGGAGGCTGTATTGAGTAGTGCCTCTGAAGCCAGACTGTATTTTTTAAGATTTATTTTATTTATTTCAAAGGCAGAGGTAGAGATAGTTAAAGAGAGAGAGACACACAGAGAGAGAGGTCTTCCACTCACTGTTTCAATCTTGAAAAGACCACAGTGGCCAGAGTTGAACTAATCCAAAGCTAGGAGCCAGCAGCTTTTTCCAGGTCTTCTACATTGATGCAAGAGCCCAAGGACTTGGGCCATCCTCTGTTGCTTTCCTAGGTGGATTAGCAAGGAGCCAGATCAGAAGTGAAGCAGGCAAGACTCAAACCAGTGCACTGGCCCCAATTATTCACTTTACAAATTCAGAGTAGTTGTAAATGTCTTCAAAACCAGAGATGTAAAGCCACCATCTGCAGCATTGGTATCCCATATGTGCTGGTGTCCCATATAGGAGCTGGTTCAAGTCCTTGCTGTACCACTTTTAATCCATCTTCCTGTTAATGCACCTTAGTCAGCAATGGAGGATGGCTCAGATGCTTGGGACCTACCAAACACATGAGAGACCCCCCATGAGGCTCCTGGATCCTGGCTTCAGTCCAGGGTACACATAGGTGCAGGGGCCCAAGGACTTGGGCCATCTTCTGCTGCTTTCTCAGGCCATAGCCGAGAGGTGGATCGGAAGTGGAGCAGCTGGATCCAGAAGCAGCACCCATATGGATGCCGGCACTGCAGGCTGCAGCTTTACCCACTATGCCACAGCACTGGCCCCTGTAGGCATTTCTTTAAAAAAATTTCTAGTTCTGAGTTTAGTTGTAGAGATCCTCTGCATTAATAGAAGGTTTTCACAACAAGTTCCTGTATAGCTTTATCCTGCTTCTGTATTCTGCGGCAGTAATAAAAGGAAGAACACACTATTATTTCTATACCTCAAGTGAAAGCCAGATAAATTAGTAATTTTTTTGTCAGAAAACTTCCAGTCTAAAACCAGAAGTAGAGTTAGATTAAGAGTTAGTGTGGATGGGGCTTGCACTGTGGTGTAGAGGATATAGCCTCTGCTGGCTTCAGCAGCATCTTATATGGGCATAGGTTGAGTCCCAACTGCTTCACTTCTGATTAATTTCCCTGCTAATATGCCTGGGAAATTAGCAGAGGATGGCCCAAATGCTGGGACCCTGCATCCACTTGGAAGAAATTTCTGGCTGTTGACTTTGGTTGGCCCAGCTCTGGCTGTTGCAGCCATTTGGAGAGTGAACCAGCAGATGGAAGATTTCTCTGTCTCTCCTTCTCTCTCTTTGTAACTTTGTCTTTCAAATAAATTAATAAACCTTTAAAAATAGACTTAGGGCCTGGGACTGTGGTGTAGCAGGTAAAGCTGCTGCCTGCAGTTCTAGCATCCCAAATGAGCATCAATTCAAGTTATAGCTGCTCTACTTCCTAATCAGCTCTCTGCCATGGCCTGGGAAAACAGTAGAAGGTGCCAGGTCCTTGGGCCCCTGAACTCATGTTGGAGACCCAGAGGATGCTTCTGGCTCTTGTCTTCAGATTGGCACAGCTCTGGCTGTTGCAGCCATGTGAGGAGTGAACCAGTGGAGGAAAGGTCTCTCTCTCTCTTGCTCTCACTCTCTGCCTCTCTGCTACTCTGACTTTCAAATAAATAAATAAATCTTAAAGAAAAAAAAAGAATTAGAGTGAAGACAGACATTGCATTTTAAGACATGTTGAGTATAATCTGCCAGTGCTTCATGTGCAAAATCCCACTCTCCAGCCATATTTATAGAACAAAGATAAATAGCCAGTTATCATGGGAATGAAACAGAGATATGGATTAGCTTCAAAGATTTTTGGAAACTCACAGATTTCTGTATATCTTCTCCATCTTTCTTGAACCCAAGGAAGGTCTGAAGTACATCTTTTGTCCCTATCCCTATGGAAACCCAGATAATCAACATCCTCTTTCCTAACTCAAGTCAGTGTGAATATTGATTCTTAGCTCATAAGTCATTTGTGAGGACTTTGAGTTTAGCTCTCTGTTCTAAGATATCTGGTAGCAGTGCTGTTGCTTCCAAGGATTCCTGGGGAGTTACTGCTGCATGTTCAATGCTTGAATTTTATCTGTGAAACTGTTTCCATTCACGATTGTTCCATGTCTGTAGTCTCTAAAGCAAAGGGTTTTTTCTTTAAGGGCCATTTGGATATCTATAACATCATTCACAGGACATGCAAAATTATCGACTGTATAGATTTTTTTTTTAATTTTTATAACGCTTTTATTTAAAGAATATAAATTTCCAAAATACAGTTTATAGATTACAATGGCTTCCCCCCCATAACTTCCCTCCCACCCACAACCCTCCCCTTTCCCACTCCCTCTCCCCTTGCATTCCCAT
>CM027406.1:689227-702641 GCA_015711505.1 Sylvilagus bachmani | reverse complement strand
GAGAGAGAGAAACTCGTGTCCGTATCGGTCACTTTTTTCTTTCTCTCTCTCTTCTAGTTAGCCTGGCGAATTTTTCCCCACAGGGTTTCAAGCCTTGTTCGCTCTAGTCTCCTCTTTCCGCTTCCCTGCTGGTGTCTCGGGCTATTGAGGATCGGCTCACCTCGCCTTCCAGCGCTGGTGTGTTGAGTCTGCCGCTGGTTTCCCGAACTGCGGGCTCCCATGCTCTCCTCGAAGGTCCACTGTAAATCACTAGTTCCGGAAGAGTTTCCTCTGCTGTTTCTTCCCCTACTCTTCCTTGAATCTGCAGTATTTCCACTTTTATTAAACTGTCTCTCCCCGGACTATCGGTGTGCTGCCTTCCTATTCCGCCATCTTGCCCTCTGCCGACTGTATAGATTTAATTGAATTTCAAATCTCATTTTCATTTGCCTTGGCAGAGTCAGGCCAAATGATTTCACAGACTTTCTATGACTAGGGGATGGAAGTTGACCATCCCTGATAATATGACATAAGATCAAGCCTGCTAGGATACCTCTGTTCAGTAACAAGCAGAGGGGCTTGTAGCATCAGCATCCCATATGGGTGCTAGTTTGAGTCCCAACTGCTCTACTTCCAATTCAATGCCCTGCTATGGCCTGGGAAAACAGTGGAAGATGGCCCACGTACTTGGGCCCGTGCATCCATATGGGAGACCCAGAAGAAGCTCCTGGCTTCTGACTCCTGGCTTTAGATTGGTGCAGCTGCAGCCATTGCAGCCCTCTGGGGGAGTGAACCAGCAGATGGAAGACCACTCTCTCTTTCTCTCTCTTTTCTCTCTTTCTCCCTCTGCCTCTGCCTCTGTCTCTCTGTAACTCTGCCTTTCAAATAAATTGATAAATCTTAAAGAAAAAAAAGGATGGTACCAGCATTGTGACATAGCAGGTTAAGCTACCACTCATGAGGCATCCCAAATGGGCTCCAGTTCAAGTGCTGGCCACTCCACTTCTGATCTAGCTCCTTGCTAATGCACCTGGGAAAGCAGCAGAAGATGACCAAATGTTCTGGATCCAGCAACCATATGGGAGCCCTTGAGTTAAGATCCTGGTTCCTGGCTTTGCCTGGCCCAGCCCTACCAATTGTGCCCATTTGGGGAGTGAAGCAACAGTTTTTCTTGCAAGATGTATCCTTTTCTAACCTTCTGTTACATGCTTATACTTTCTGCAACTTATTTACACCTTCAGTTTTTGCCCATTTTTTTCTTCCATTCTAGAATAATACAGCCATTCTACCTTATGACAAAAAAGTTTTATAAATAGTGCCTTTTCTTTAGCCAAAAATTCTCTTTCCTCCATAATATTTCTTACCATGAACATAGTGTAAGGCTTACAACTTCCCTTTTACTTGTTTCTCCCATCTACTAATTTCTTCAAATTTATAAGAAATAATTCTTTTATTAAAGATTTTTTTATTTGTTTGAAAGAGTTACAGAGACGGGGGGCGGAGGGGGAGAGAACGAGCTTCCATCTGTTGTATCACTCTCCACAACAGCCAGGTCTGGACCAGATCGTTTCATCTGGGTCTTCACATGGGTGCAGGGGCCAAAGCTCTTGGGTCATCTGCTGCTTTTCTCCAGTGATTAGCAGGGAGCTGGATTAGAACTGGGGAAATGGGAATTCCAAGCTGACAGTTTTCTTCCAGCCCTTTAGAGAGGTTCTAGCTTCTCTATCAGTTTTTTCTCATTATATCTTTGAATTCTGTGCCTCCTGAATTCAATTTTCTCCTTTTTAATAGCTACTGAAGGGGCTGGCACTATGGCCTGGTGGGTTAAGCCACTGTCTGCAGTGCCGGCATCGCTTATGGGTGCTGATTTGAGTCCTGGCTGCTCCACTTTCAGTCTAGCTCTCTGCTATGGCCTGGGAAAGCAGTAGAGGGTGGCCCAGGACCTTGGGCCTCTGTACCCATGTTGGGGGACCCGGAGGAGGCTCCTGGCTCTTGGCTTCGGATTGGTACAGCTCTGGCCATTGTGGCCAATTAAGGAGTGAACCAGAGGATGGAAGACCTCTCTCTCTCTCTCTCTCTCTCTCTCTCGCTCTCTCTCTCTCCCTTCCCTTTCCGTCTCTTTCTGTGTAACTCTGACTTTCAAATGAATTAAGAAATCTTTAAAAAACAAAAGCTGAAAAGAAAACCAGCTACTGGAATGTTTGGCCTCGGGGTGCCTACTCCTCAGGTGGCATCAAGCAGAGTGAAAAACATGTATTTTAATAGCTGTTCTTTATTTTTAAAAGATTTATTTATTTATTTATTTATATGCGAGGAAGAGTTGCAGAAAGAGAGAGAGAGAGAGAGAGAGAGAGGCAAAGAGAGAGAAAGAGAGGTCTTGTATCCACTGTTTCACTCCCTGGATGGCTACAATTGCCGGGGCTGGGCAAGGTTGAAGCCAGGAGGCAGGAGCTTCGTCTGGGTCTTCCGTATGGGCACAGGGGCCCGGGTACGTGGGCTATGTTCCTCTGCTTTTCCAGGCACATTATCAGGGAGCTGGATCAGAAGTGGATCAATGGGGACTCGAACTGGCACCCATGTAGAATGCGAACATGGCAAGTGGCAGCTTAATCTCCTATGCCACAGTGTTGGTGAGAGTTGATACAGTTAACTTTGTTTGACATTGCTGAAAGTGGAAACTGGAAGTAGAAATTATAGGATATTTTATTGCCTAAATCCTATTTTATTCTTTAGACATTTGTCCTTTTCTATTGAGTCTCCTTTCTATTGTCTTGAATTCTGTGCATTTGTTTTCTATTTTTATTCCAGAGATACTTATTTTATAATGTCTATTCCATAAATATATTGGAGTTTATAATGTTTTTATTGGGTATTTTTTTAAAAAGATGCTTCATTGGCCAGGGTTGTGGCATAGTAGGTAAAGCTACCACCTGTGTTGGCATTCCATATGTGCATAGATTTAAGTCCTGGCTGCTCCACTTCTGACTCAGCTCTCTGCTAATGTGTTTAGGAAAACAGTGGAGGATGACCCAAGTACTCAGCCCCCGAACCCATATGGGAGACCCAGATGAGGTTTTTGGCTCCTGGCTTCAGACTGGCCCAGCTCCAACTGTCGTGGCCATTTGGGGAATGAACCGGCAGATGGAAGACCTCTTTCTCTCTGTGTCTCTTCCTCTCTGTTTCTGTAACACAGCCTTTCAAATAAATAAATAAATAAATATTTTAAAAAGATAACAAAACAAAACAAAAAGTGGCTTGAGAAGCAATGTTTCTCTGTAATCTACTTCTGTCTGTTGCCCCTCCAGGTGAGTTAGCCTTAGGAGCTAGAAGGCCGTCTCCTCCAGGTGGGTTCCAGAAACCAGACAACCCACCACTTGGCCCCCTTGTTCACAGGGAGTGGTGGTAGAAGTAAACATAGGACCTGAGAAGGACTTTTCAAATACATCACAGAGGAGTGCAAAGCAGAAATCCAAAGGCTAAGGTAAGTCACTGGGTTTTCTACTTTCTGAAGACTCTTCCTGGCCTTAGGGAAGACCAAGGAAAGGGGGTCAAGCAATGCCACTTCTGGGGTGAGCCAGAAGGCAGAACCTATCATGGAGGGGGAAATTTTGAGCCTCCTTGACCCTGAAGACAGCATACCTACCAGCCAACTCCAATTTAAGCTGAGTGGATAGACTGGCAGGTGGGTTAAAAAATATCATCCAGAAATATGGATACAGAATTATCAGGAATGCAGATGACATGAGCCAGAGTGCTAAGTGGTTGATATATGCATACATTGTAACTCAAGGTATCAGACAATGGCTGCCTTCCTTTTTGTCATAAAGTTTTCTTACTGAGGAAATGCTTATTTTAAATGCACTAAGAAACATTTTAAGATATTTCATAAATTAGATGCATATGGACTATTTGTAATGGGTTCATAAATATTAAGAGACTTGGAAATTCCTCAGGGAGAGACAATTAGAAGGAATTACTTTACTCCCCTTCCTAGAGAATTATGCATCTTCTATGAACTGCTTCTTATAAAACACTTCTCCCAGATGTGACTATTAGAAAAGTATATGTGCCTAATTATAGGGTACCTGGCTACTTAAACTAATTATTAAGGGATTTAAAAGGAGATATAGACTCAAATACAATAGTAACAGGGGACTTCAATACCCCACTTTCAGCAACGGGGAGATCAACCAGATAGAAAATCAACAATGAAATAACAGAGTTAATTGACACTATAGACCAAATAGACCTAGCAGATATCTACAGAGCATTCCATTCTACTTCCCTAGAGTACAGTTTTTCCCCTGGTGTATGGAACTTTCTCTAGGATTGACTATGTGCTAGGCCATAAAGTGAACCTCAGCAAATTAAAAAAAATCAAAATCATGCTATGCATCTTCTCAGACTACACTGCAATGAAGCTGGAAATCAACAACTCAAGAATATTTACTCTTATGCAAACACATGGAGAATGAGCAACATGTTTCTTAATGAACAGTGTGTCATAGAGGAAATCAAAAGAGAAATCAAAAAATTTCTGGAAAAAAATGAAGATGACAATACAACATACCAAATTTTGGGGGATACAGCAAAAGCAGTGTTAAGAGGAAAGTTTATAGCAATTAGTGTCTACATGAAGAAACTGGCAAGGCACCAAATAAATGAACTCTCTATGTACCTCAAGGATCTAGAAAAATGCAGCAAACCAAACCCACAACTAGTAGATGAAAAGAAATAATTAAAATTATAGAAGAAATCAAAATTGAAACAAAAAATACAAAAGATCAGCAAAATGAAGAGCTTTTTTTTGAAAAAAAAAAATAAACAGATCTGACACACCATTGGCTCAACTAACCATAAAAAGGAGAAGACCCAAATCAATAAAATTAGATATGGAAAAGGAAATGTAACAACAGACACTACAGAAATAAAATGAATCATCAGAAACCACTACAAAGAGCTGTATAGCAACAAACTGTGAAACCTAGAAGAAATGGATAGATTTCTGGACACATACAACCTATATAAATCAATCCATGAAGACATAGGAAACCTAAACAGACCTATAAGCAAGACATAAATGGAATCAGTAATAAAGGCCCACCCAAAAAAGAGTCCAGGACTGGATGGCTTTACTGCTGAATTCTACCAGAAATTTAAAGAAGAACTAACTCCAATTATTCTCAAATTATTCAAAACAATTGAAAGGGAGGGAATCATCACAAATTCTTTCTATGCAGCCAACATCACCTTAATTCATAAACTTGGAAAAGACACAACAGAGAAAGATAATTACAGACCAATTTCCCTGATGAACATAGATGCAAAAATCCTCAATAAAATCCTGGCCAATCCAAATAATGTCAGAAAGATCATCCATCCAGACCAAGTGGGATTTATCCATGGTATGCAGAGATGGGTCAACATTTGCAAATCAATCAATATAATACATCACATTAACAAATGGAAGAACAAAAACCATATGATTATCTCAATAGATGCAGAGAAAGCATTGATAAAATATAACACCCTTTCATGATGAAAACTCTACACAAATTGGGATTAGAAGGAACATTCCTCAATACAATCGAGGTAATTGATGACAAACCGATGGCTAGCATCATATTGAATGGGGAAAAGTTGGAGGCATTCCCACTGAGATCCGGTATCAGACGGGGATGCCCATTCTCACCATTGCTATTCAATATAGTACTGGAAGTTTTAGGAAGAGCCATTAGGCAAGAAAAAGAAATCAAAGGGATACAAATTGGGGACATTGGGAAGGAGAAAATCAAACTTTCTCTATTTGCAGATGCCATGAGTCTATATACATAAGGGATCCAAAAGACTCCACTAAGAGAGTATTGGAGCTCATAGAAGTGTTTGGTAAAGTAGCAGATATAAAGTCAGTACATAAAATCAACAGCCTTTGTACACAGACAATGCTATGGCTGATAAATAACTTCTTTTTAAAAACTTTTATTTAATAAATATAAATTTCCAAAGTACATCTTTTGGATTACAGTGGCTTCCCACCCGTAACTTTCCTCCCACCTGCAACCCTCCCATCTCCCACTACCTCTCCCATTCCATTCACATCAAAATTCATATTCAATTATCTTTATATACAGAAGATCAATTTAGTACATATTAAGTAAATATTTCAACAGTTTGCACCCACCCAGAAATACAAAGTGTAAAATACTGTTTGAGTACTGGTTATAGCATTAATTTACATTGCACAACACATTAAGGACAGAGGTCCTCCATGGGGAGTAAGTGCACAGTGACTCCTGTTGTTGACTTAACAATTTGACACTCTTGTTTATGGCATTAGTAATCACCCAAAGCTCTTGTCATTGGTTGCCAAAGCTATGGAAGCCTTTTGAGTTTGCCAACTCCGATCTTATTCAGACAAGGTCATAGTCAAAGTGGAAGTTCTCTCCTCCCTTCAGAGAAAGGTATCTCCTTCTTTGATGGCCCCATTCTTTCCATTCCATTTTCCACTTTCACTCGCAGAGATCTTTCTTTTAGTTTTTTTTTTTTTTTTTTTTTTTTTTTTTTTTTTTTTTGCTAGAGTGTCTTGGCTTTCCATGCCTAAAATACTCTCATGGGCTCTTCAGCCAGATCCAAATGCCTTAAGGGCTGATTCTGAGGCCAGAGTGCTATTTAGGACATCTGCCATTTTATGAGTCTGCTGCATATCCCACTTCCCATGATGGATTGTTCTCTCCCTTTTTAATTCTATCAGTTAGTATTAGCAGACACTAGCCTTGTTTATATGATCCCTTTGACTCTTAATCCTATCCGTATGATCAATTGTGAACTGAAATTGAGAGAGAGAGAGAGAGAGAGAGAGAGAGAGAGAGAGAGAGAGGTTTTCCATCCTCTGGTTCACTCCCCAGTTGACCACAATATCTGGAACTGTATCATTATGCCACAGCACTGGCCCCTCCCACTCTTATTTTTAATTAGTTCCATCCTCGGGGCCAGTGCTGTGGTGTAAACAGTAAAGCTGCTGCCTTCAGTGCCAGTATCCTATATGGGCACCGGTTCAAATCCCAGCTGCTCCCCTTCTGATCCAGCTGTCTGCTGTGGCCTGGGAAATCAGTAGAAGATGGTCCAAGTCCTTGGGCCCCTGCACCTGCATGGGAGACCTAGAAGAAGCTCTTAGCTCCTGGCTTCATATTGATTCAGCTCCAGCCATTGCGGCCAATTGGAGAGTGAAATAGTGGATGGAAGACCTCTCTCTCTCTCTGCCCCTTCTCTTTCTCTGTAATTCTTTCAAGTAAATAAATCTTAAAAAAATGAGTTCCATCCTCAATTGACTTTATACACATATAAATAACTCTATGTTAAGTAAAGAGTTCAACAAATATCATGAAGAAAAAAAAAAGAATATTCCTAATCAATCAAGACAAGGACTGTTCAAGTCATCCCTTCTTGAAGTGTCAATTTCACTTCTATGGATTTTGTTTTAGGTGTGCTATTCTCACAGATCAGGAAGAACATATAGTATTTGTCCCTTTGGGACTGGCTTATATCACTAAGTTTGAAGTTTCCTAGGTTGATCCATTTGTTGCAAATGACTGAATATCATTTTTTACTGCTGTGTAGTATTGCAAAGAGTACAAATCCCCTTATTCCATTATCCAGTGATTGGTTCACAGGCATTTAGGTTGATTCCATGTCTTGGCTAATGTGAATTGAGCTGCAATAAATATGTAAGTGCAGATAACTGTTTTACTTACTGATTTCATTTCCTTTGGGGAAATTACCAGGAGTTGGATGGCTGGGTCAAATTGTAGGTCTATATTCAGATGTCTGAGGTATCTCCATACTGTTTTCCATAGTGACTTTACCAGTTTACATTCCAACCAACAATGGATTAGGGTACTTTTTCCCCCACATTCTCACCAGCATTTGTTTGTAGATTTTTTATGAAAGCCATTCTAACCAGGGTGAGGTGAAACCTCATTTTTGTTTTTATTTGCATTTCTGTGATGGCTAGTGATACTGAACATTTTTTCATGTGTCTGTTGTCTATTTGGATTTCTTCTTTTGAAAAATGTCTGTTTAAGTCCTTGGCCCATTTCTTAAATGGGTTGTTTGTTTTGTGTTGTGGAGTTTCTTGATTTCTTTATATACCTGGTTACTAATCCTTTATTAGTTGTATAGGTTGAAAATAATTTCTCTCATTCTGTTGGTTGCCTCTTCACTTTCCTCAGTGTTTCTTTTGAGTACAGAAACCTCTACATTTGATGTAATTCTACTTGTTAGTTTTGGATTTGACTGCCTGTGCCTCTAGGTTCCTTGCTTAGAACTCTTTGCCTGTGCCAATGTATTTCAGGGTGTCACCAAGGTTCTCTAATAATTTGATGGTATCCAGTCATCAATTTAGGTCTTTAATAGATTTTGAATGGATTTTTGTGTAAGGTGTATGGTAGATGTCCTGCTTCATCCTTTTGCATGTGGAAATCCACCTTCACAGCACCATTTGTTGAATAGACTGTCTTTGCTCCAGGATTGGTTTTAGCTCCTTGGTCAAATATTGGTTGGTTGTAGATATTTGGACTGATTGTTGATGATTTATTCTATTCCATTGGTCTACCCATTTGTATTTTTACCAGTACCAGGCTGTTTTGATTACAACTGCCTTGTAGTATATCTTGAAATCTCACATTGTGATGCCTCCAGCTTTGTTTTTGTTGTATAAGATTGTTTTAGATATTTGAGTTCTTCTGTGTTTCCCTGTGAATTTCATTATCATTTCTCTATATCTGAGAAGAATGTCTTTAGTATTTAATTGGTGTCATATTGATTCTATAAACTGCTTTCAAAACAATGGACATTTTGATGTTATTGACTCTTCCAATTCATGGACATGGAAAATTTTTCCATTTTTTAATATTTTATTCTATTTCTTTTTTAATGTTTTGTAATTCTCATCGTAGAGATCGTTGACATACTTGGTTAAATTTATTCCACAGTATTTGATTTTTTTGTAGCTGTTGTTAATGAGATTGATCTTAGAAGTTCATTCTTAGCCTTGGCATTGGCTGTGTATACAAAGGCCATTTATTTTTGTGTACTGATTTTATATCCTGATACTTTACTAAACTTGAGTTACAATAGTCTCTTGGGGATTTTTGGGTACCCTATATATAGAATTATGTCATCTGCAAGTAGTGAGAGTTTGACTTTCTCCTTCCTTATGTGTATCCCTTTATTTTTCTTGCCTAATGATTCTGGCTAAAACTTACAAATATATATATATATATACAGAAATATATATATATACAGATATATATATATACAGAAATATATATATATATATATATATATATATATATATATATTTGAGAGGCAGAGGGCAGAGTTAGAGGGAGAGGCACAGATAAAGGTCTTCTTTCTATTGGTTCACTCCCCAAATGGCTGCAATAGCTGGAGCTGTGCTGATCTGAAGCCAGGAGCCAGGTCTTCTTCCCAGTCTCCCAAGCAGGTTCAGTGGCCCAAGGACTTGGGCCGTCTTCTACTGTTTTCCCAGGCCATCACACAGAGAGCAAGATTGGAAGACTAGCAGCTGGGACTAGAACTGGCATCCATATGAAATGCTGGTACCACAGGCAGAGAATTAACCTATTGCTGCATGGCACTGGCCCCCCAGGATTATATTTTATAGCAATGGTGATGGCATCTGTGTCTGGTTCCAGATATCAGTGGGAATGCTTTCAACTTTTCCCATTCAGTATAATGCTGGCCATGGGTTTGTCCAAAATTGTCTTGATTGTTCTGAGAAATGTCCCTTCTCTATCCATTTCATCATGAAAGAGTGTTGTATTTTTTCAAATGCTTTTTCTGCATCTATTGAGATAATCATATGGTTTTTTTTCTTCAGTTTGTTAATCATATGTATCATATTGATTGAACTACAAATGTTGAAACATTCCTGCATACCAGGGATAGATAAATACCACTTGGTTTGCATTGACGAGCTTTCTGATGTGTTGTTGGAGTAGATTGGCTAGGATTTTGTTGACAATTTTTACATCAATGTTCATCAGGGAAATTGTTCTGTAATTCTCTTTGTTTCACCTTTATCAGCTTTAGGAATTAGGCCACAGTGGCATCATAGAAAGAATTTTGGAGTATTTCCTCCCTTTCAAAATTGTTTTGAATAACTTGAGAAGAATTGGCACCCATATGGAATGCTGGCACTGCAGGGGGTAGTTTAACCTGCTGTGTCACAGTGCAGGCACCAAGAATGTCCCTTTCTTTCTTCAAATTAAGGAAACATTCTGTTATTATTTCACTAAAAATCCTTCTAATCCTTTCTCTCTTTGCATGACTTCAGGAGCTCTAGAACCCACATGTTGGGTCACTTGATAATATCCTGTGCTTTGTATTCTAAGTCCAATGTTTTTTCTTCTGCCTCATTAATTCAGTTGTTAAGGCTCCATTGTATTTTTTCTTTTTTTAACTTTTATTTAATAAATATAAATTTCCAAAGTACAACTTTTGGATTATAGCGGCTTTTTCTCCCATAACCACCCTCCCATACTCAACCAGCCCATCTCCCACTCCCTCTCCCATGCCATTCACATCAAGATTCATTTTAATTATCTTTATATACAGAAGATCAGTTTAGTATATACTAAGTAAAGATTTCAACAGTTTGCACCCACACAGACACACAAAGTATAAAGCACTGCTTGAGTACTAGTTACACCATTAATTCACATAGTACAACACATTAAGTACAAATATACTACATGGGGAGTAAGTTCACAGTGACTCCTATTGTTGATTTAGCAACTGACACTCTTATTTATGACATCAGTAATCACCCAAAGCTCTTGTCATGAGATGACAAGGCTATATAAGCCTCTTGAGTTCACCAACTCGGATCTTATTTAGACAAGGTCATAGTCAAAGTGGAAGTTCTCTCCTCCCTTCAGAGAAAGGTACCTCCTTCTTTGATGGTCCCGTTCTTTGTACTGAGATCTCACTTGCAGAGATCTTTCATTTAGGTCTTCTTTTTTTTCCAGAGTGTCTTGGCTTTCCATGCCTGAAATCCTGTCATGGGCTCTTCAGCCAGATCCAAATGCCTTAAGGACTGATTCTGAGGCCAGAGTGCTATTTAGGACATCTGCCATTCTATGAGTCTGCTGTGTATCCACTTCCCATGGTGGATCATTCTCTCCTTTTTAATTCTATCAGTTAGTATTAGCAGACACTAGCCTTGTTTATATGATCCCTTTGGCTCTTTTTTTTTCTTTTTTTTGTTTTTTTTTTCCCTTTGACTCTTAATCCTATCCTTATGATCAATTGTGAACTGAAACTGATCATTTTGACTAGTGAGATGGCATTGGTACATGCCACCTTGATGGGACTGAATTGGAATCCCCTGGCATGTTTCTAACTCTACCATTAGGGCTAAGTCCAGTTGAGCATGCGCCATACTGTACATCTCCTCCCTCTCTTATTCCCACTCTTATATTTAATGGAGATCACTTTTCAATTTCTTTTTTTTTCTTTTTTTTTGACAGTGAGAGCGAGACACACAGAGAAAGATCTTCCTTCCATTGATTCACCTCCCAAATGGCCACTAAGGACAGCATGATGTTTTCCAGATTCCTCTATTTTGTTGTGAATGGCCAGATTTCAATATTTTTTTACTGCTGTATAGTATTCTATAGAGCACATATCCCATAATTTCTTCATCCAGTCTTCTATTGATGGACATTTAGGTTGATTCCATGTCTTAGCTATTGTTTATTGAGCTGCAATAAACATTGAGGTGCAGACAAATCTTTTATTTGATAATTAATTTCCTTTGGGTAAATTCCCAGGAGTGAGATGGCTGTATTGTATGGCAGGGTTATATTCATGTTTCTGAGGAATCTCCAGACTGACTTCCATAGTGGCTTTACCAGTTTGCATTCCCACCAACAGTGGGTTAGTGTCCATTGTATCTTTTATTTGTTTTATTGAATTCTCCTTTTCATTTTGAGTTCTCTTTAAGATCTCAGTTCCCAGGGAGAAATTTTCTTTTACAGATTTCAGTAGTTTGTTCATTTGCTCTAATAGCTTCTATGGAATCGTATGTTCTATTTTTTGAATGACCAGACCTGGGTCCTGGTGCTGCAGGAGCTAGAGCTGAGGCTGGAAATGTGACCTTTGTCAGAAAGTAAATTAAGTCTTCCACATCTTTCCAGGCACAAAAGAAATTGGAACTCTAGGCTAGGCAAAATTCCCTGGAAACACAGCTCAAGCTGCATAAAATTGTATTTAGCAAAATAAACAGATGAGAAATGTGAGCCAGTGCTCCTACTGAATCCAACATGGGAACAGGAGGACTTAAACGTAAGAAAGTTGCCTGGAGACCCTATCATAGGCACTGCATCCATGCTTTCCCTTCCCCATGGGGCTCCCTTAATGATTCCATGCTGCCCAGGGTCTGTCAAATTGATGTTTTCCTGTTCTTTCACACAGCACATCTTTTAACTGACCAGAAACTAATCGAATGGTATAATAGCTAAGATCTGGAACCAACCCAAATGCCCATCAACAGTAGACTGGATAAAGAAATTATGGGACATGTACTCTATAGAATACTATACAGCAGTCAAAAACAATGAAATCCGGTCATTTGCAACAAGATGGAGGCATCTGGAAAACATGCTGAGTGAATTAAGCCAGTCCCAAAGGGAAAAATATCATATGTTCTCCCTGACCGGCGACAACTAACTGAGCACCAAAGTGGAAACCTGTTGAAGTGAAATGGACACTATGAAAAACAGTGACTTGAGCAGTTCTTGTCCTGTTGATGTATAATGTAATAATTTATCAATTTTATTATTTTTTTTCTAGTACTATTGGTTGAACTCTGTAATTAACACACAAGTATTCTTAGGTGTTTAAATTTTAAGTGAAAAGTGATCCCTGTTAAATATAAGAGTGGGAATAAGAGAGGGAGGAGATGTACAATTTGGGACATGCTCAATCAGTTGTGCCCCAAATGCTGGAGTTAGAATCATGCCAGGGGATTCCAGTACAATCCCATCAAGGTGGCTTGTACCAATGCCACCTCACTAGTCTAAGTGATCAATTTCAGTTCACAATTGATCACACTGATAGGTCTAAGAGTCAAAGGGACCACACAAACAAGACTAGTGTCTGCTAATACTAACTGATAGAATCAAAAAGGGAGAGAACAATCCACCATGGGAAGTGGGATATGCAGCAGACTCATAGAATGACAGATGTTCTAAATAGCACTCTGGCCTCAGAATCAGTCCTTAAGGCATTTGGATCTGGCTGAAGAGCCCATGAGAGTATTTTAGACATGGAAAGCCAAGATACTCTGGAAAAAAAAGAAGACCTAAATGAAAGATCTCTGCAAGTGAGATCTCAGTACAAAGAACGGGACCAT
>CM027406.1:662865-689127 GCA_015711505.1 Sylvilagus bachmani | reverse complement strand
AGGGAGGAGAGAACTTCCACTTTGACTATGACCTTGTCTAAATAAGATCCGAGTTGGTGAACTCAAGAGGCTTCTATAGCCTTGGCAACTCATGACTAGAGCCTAGGGAGATTACTGATGCCATAAAAAAGAGTGTCAAATTGTTAAGTCAACAACAGGAGTCACTGTGTACTTACGTCTCATGTGGGATCTGTCCTTAGTGTGTTGTTCAATGTGAAGTAATGCTATAACCAGTACTGAAACAGTATTTTACACTTTGTGTTTCTGTGTGGGTGCAAACTGATGAACTCTTTACTTAATATATACTAAACTGATCTTCTGTATATAAAGATAATTAAAATGAATCTTGATGTGAATGGAATGGGAGAGGGACCAGGAGATGGGAGGGGTGCTAGTGGGAGGGAAATTATGGGGGGGAGTCATTACAATCCATGAACAGTACTTTGGAAATTTCTATTTACTAAATAAAAAAAATCTCAAAAAAAAACCGCAACAACAAAAAACAAAAATGAAAATAATCTTGTAATAGGCAACTCCATGTTCATTAAACTGGTAAAATACAGTACCCTTGTTTAAAAAAAAACACACATAGTGATAAATTTGGAAAAGCTGTTAAATACTATATAAGTTCTTGTAAAGAGCTGAAAAATGCCTCACTATGTCCTTAATTTAGTATCTAACACTAAGTAAAGCAGAGTATTTGTTAAAATTTCTTCTGTAATGCTCTAGATTTATGATTTTCAGAATGTATTGGTCTTATATAACTATAGTCCTGTGTAAGTTTTTAGTAACAAATTTAAAATGTGAAAGGTTTTTTTTTTTTTTTAAATTTTTTTGAGAGGCAGAGTTACACACATAGAGAGGGAAAGACAAGGAGGTGTTCTACCCAATAGTTCATTCCCAAAAAGACCACAATAGCTGGAGCTGGGCTGATCTGATGCCAGGAGCCAGGAGATTTGTCTAGATCTCCCACAAGGGTGCAGGTGCCTAAGCATGTGGGACATATTCCATTGTTTTCCCAGTCTAGTAATGAGCTAGATCAGCACCATATGTGATGCCAATGCTGCTGATGGAGGCTTAACCTATTGCACAGTTTCGGACCAGTGAAAGGTTTTAGTAAGACATCCTTTCTGCAGGCTAGTCTATAATATTGCAAGGTTGAGTTTAGGTTTTATTTCCCAAATATCAGTACTATCTTTTAGTAATAGCAGCTTTTTTCATCTTTCTTTCAAATTCTCTTTTTAATGTCTGCAAATATACCATATGAAGAATTATTGTATTGATGTTCCCCCATACACAGCCATTGGGCATTTCCACTGTAGTATGTGCTTATGTGAATAAGTGTGTCTCTATGTGTACATGGATGTATAACTTTTGATGGAGATAGCATTGAAATAATACGCAATAATAATAGTCATGATTATTATATGGAGCACAAATTATCTGTGCTCTTTTACCATTATATTGCCTTCCTAAAACTCATACCTTGAAATGCTAACAATCAATGTGACTCTACCTGGAAACAGTGTTTTTAAATAGGTTAAATAATATGATATGTATGAGTCCCATTGGGAGACGTCCTCCAGAAAAATCAAGCCTCTTATGATCTTGATCTTATGTTTTCAACCCAACAATTCTGAAAATTTAACTTCCATTATTTATATCATATTGTTGATATATTGACAAAATGGCATCCACAGTGGACCTATATAGAGGTTTGGACACCCACAACTCAAGATTTTCAAGAGCTTCCACACCAGCATTGGAGAGTGAAGTGAGACCAAACTGTAGAAGCACAAGCCACAGGCAATAAAGCTGTAGGAAGAGCCTAGAGGGAACCCAACTTGGATCACCATGGGGGATAGTGTACCTGGCAAACTAGAGAAACAAAAGGAGGGACTCGTTTCTCTCTCCTTGATCACCCTGGTATGGCATCCTGTAACAAGCAGATAGAGCAGATACCATTTTGGACATATGTAACATCTGTTCCAGTTCATTTCTGTGCCCAGCAACCAGCCAAGTAGAGCCTCCTGACTTTAGTGTGGAGAACTAACAAGGGGCTGTGTGCTGTGACTGTGGGAGGGTTCTGTGCCAGGATGGTGAAAACACTGAAGCTGTATGGGAAGTCTCATAGTGTGGCTGGATCTTTGGAAAATTACCATGAGCAACTCCACATGCTCAATGCTCCCTGGTTACCTGGCAAGGGATATTGTTGTGGAATCTGAGCTTATGGTGTGGAGTTCACGGGTCGTTGGTGTGGTCCTTGTGGCAGAGTGCATGAATATTATACCCACTGGGGCTAGCCCTCAGGCACTGGTCTTCTTTGAGGAAAGGCGCTCAGCTTAATAGCATAAATATCACTGGTGAAAAAAAGGAGGGGGATTTACCATGCCAAAACTGAATGTGTCAACTAAGACCTATCATTCACCATGGAGAAATGAACAGAGTTCCCTGGCTGAACCCACTACACATCTCTATATATTCACTAACACCAGACGCTGCACTAATCTACAGAGGCATAGTACAAAGATAAAAGGCAACACAGCAAAAAACAAAGAATAAACCAAACTCCACAAAAGCACCAATTCAAGAAACAAAAATAAGGAAGAAAAATGATATCCCCAAAAGTATACAATAATTCGATATAAGATTGAAGAAGATGATATTGAACAAATGCCAGAATTGGAGTTTAAAAAATTGGCTGACTGCACAGATCCTTTGTGTGGTTCATGGGACAGAGCAGAAGAAGATTACACACTGGGACTAGTGCTTTGTAACTGGTCACCCTTAAGGATAGAAGCACAGGGGAGCAGAATAAATTTCACTTCTGATTGAAAAAAAAAGAGATTTACCATGCCAAACCTGGGTGTGTCACCTTATACAGACTCTTAAACCTGGAGAACTGAACACCCTGGCCACACCCACTCTCCATATTCACTGGATATCCCACTTACCTGCAGAGTCTTAGTACAAAGATATAAACTGCCACAGCAAGAAGATGATGAGGAGGAGGTGGAGGAGGAGGGGGAAAGGGGAGGGGGAGGGAGTAGGGAAGAAATCAATGAATATGTTTAAAAATGCCAAAAAACAAACACATCAGTTTGAGAAACAAGAATAAGGAAGGCAATGTGACACCCTCAAATGAACACAACACTTCAATACCAGATTGTGAAGATTATGAGATGCAATTGATTACAACATGATAATGGTGGTTTATGAAATTAAAATTGATAGAACATCATAGTGGTTTATATGGTTTAAACTGCTGATGATATCACAGTGGTGGTTTATGGCATCACAAACTGATTATGAACTCATATTGGTGTAAGTATAACATTATGCTTTTCATGAATTAATTGAAATGACATCACATTGGTATGTGCATGATATAACTGGTTGATTATCACATCCCTGTTTGATTAGGAAATTACAAGGATTTTAATAAATCACAATTGATTATGACATAACAATTTTTGCTTTATGTCATTTTTAACATGGTTGTTCATGTCATATTAACGACTGCAATATAGTTTTCATTATATCACAGTTGATTATAGCATCATATTGGTTGTTATATTATATCACAATAGAGGCTTATGATAGTAAAATATTGGTTCATGGGGCTGGTGCTGTGGTGTAGCAGGTGAAGCCTCCTGTTGAAGTGATGGTCACCTATATAGACACTGGTTCGAATCCCAGCTGCTCCACTTCTGATCCAGCTCTCTACTGTGGCCTGGGAAAGCGAGAGAAGATGGACCTTCTACACCCATGTGGGAGACCTGGAAGACTCCTGGCTCCTGGATTTTAGATTGGCACAATTCTGGCCATTGTGGCTATCTGTGGAGTGAAACAGCAGATGGAAGATCTCTCTGTCCTTCTGCCTCTCTTTCCATGTGTAACTCTCAATTTCAAATAAATAAAATAAATTCTAAAAAAATTGGACCATGACTTCACTATTCATGACATCACAATGGCAATTCATGTCCACATAGTGGTCATTTATGACATGCCAATTGATTGTTACCTCACAATGATAGTTTTGTGCCATCAGAATTATTTTCATGGCTTCCATATCTCATCATGACTATACAATGTTTGGCTTACAACATCACAATTGCATATTTGTTGCAGCACAACATTAGCATATGATATCAAAATTGTTTTCATATTACCAGAATTATTGACTATTACAATAATATTGTGGTTTATGACGTCATAATGCTGACTTATGACATGGTAATTGTTTCAAATGTCATAATTATAGGTTTATGACATCACAATGATTTTTATGGATTCAAAACTGAATAAAACATCATAATGGTTAGCTTATAGGATCACAATTATGATGTCCCATTTATTACAATTACTTCACAATTGGTTATGACATCTCAATGAGATACAATGGCTTATTATGATATCACTAGTGTTGTTAATGACATTGCAATTGATCATGTCACAATGATAGTTTTATGACACCAGCATTTTTGGCTTATATCATTATAAGTAATTTATGATGTCACAATTGATTATGATATAACAAAGGTATATTTATTGCAGTACAATATTTTATGCAATCACAATACTGATCTGTGATATCATAATTGTTTTATGACTCACTACTCATTATGGTATCACAAAGTTGGCCTATGACATCTGAATTGATTAAGGTTTCAGGACATTGGATTCATGATATCACAATATCACAATGGCTTTTATGAATTGACAGTTGATTATGACATCATAGTGGTTGATTTATGACATCACAATGATAGTTTATCAAATCCTGATTAATTATAGTATCACTAGTATAGTATCACTAGTGTGATGACATCACAATTGATTACATCATAAATTTGTAATTTTATAAAATCACAGATTTTACAATGTAACAATAGAGTTAAGCACAATAATTACTATGACATCACAGTGGTTTACAATTCCTTATTGATTATGATATCACAGTAGTAGACTTATAGTTATGGTTTTTGTCATCACAATTGATTATGATTCTATAATGGCATATTTATAATGTCAGTGTTTTTTATGATTTCACAATTATTTTTGACATCACAATGATAGTTTATCTCAGTTGATTATGACATAACAAGGATTTTCAAATTCACAATTGATTAATAAATAAGAATGGTAGCTTTATTTTATGCCATCATAATATTGGTTTATAAATTCACAATGGGTTTTATGACATCACAATGGAATATAATAGTGGCTTAGAACATCAAAATTGATTGACATTCAAATCTACTACAAAAGGTAAGATTATGATAAACCAATGGTTTTTGACTTCACAATTGATTTTGAAGTCAACATGATTTTATGTCACCACAATAGATTTGGACTTCACAATGGTGTTTATGACATCACAATTGATTATGACATTGCAATGTTAGCTTATGATATCATAATAGTTGTTTGTTCCATCACAATAAATTATGACACCAAAGGGTCCTTGCATCACACATTTTTTAAAAGATTTATTTATTTTATTTGAAAATCAGAGTTACACAGAGAGGATAGGCAGAGAGACAGTCTTCCATTCACTGGTTCACTCCCCAGATGGCCGCAACAGCCAGAGCTGCGCCGATCCGAAGCCAGGAGCTAAAAGATTCTTCAGGGTCCCCCACATGGGTGCAGGGGCCCAAGGACTTGGGCCATCTTCTACTGCTATCCCAGGCCATAGCAGAGAGCTGGATCAAAAGAGGAGCATCAGGGACTAGAACAGGCGCCCATATGGGATGCTGGTGCTTCAGGCCAGGGTTTTAACCTGCTGTGCCACAGCACTGGCCCTCATCACACATTATTGTGATGCAACAATGGTAGTTTTATGATATCAAAATAGATTTTTGTGATGTCATAGTAGATTTTGAGATAACAATTCTTTTTAAGATGATGTCACAATTGATTTAAAAATCATAATAGTGGTTTATGAGGTGAAAACTGATAATGTATAATAAGTGTTGCTTTATGACAGCAATATAGGTTTATGACATCACAACTATGAAATCACAATGGTGATATGACATAATAATAGATTATGTTGTAGCAATTTTAATGAGTACACGATTGTGACATCACAATTCACAATTCACATATATGACATTACAATGGATAATTATTGTTTTATGTGATCACAATGATTGTTGTGACATCAAAATTTTGACATCAATGACATGATAGTGTTTTTATGTTATAATGTTGGTGTTTGAAATTGAAATGGCTTTTATGACAACATAATTGCTTATAACTTCCTATTGGTAGTTTATAACATCATAATTCATTATGATATCACAATGATAGGTTCATGGTGTAAATTTGACTTATAACTTCACAATTGATTATGAAAGGACAGTTGTAGCTTATGACAACATGGTGATGATTTATCGCATCTGAATTGATTGTGACATCACAAAAGATTTTTTTCACTATATCACAATTGATGATGACAGTAATGGCAGCTTATAATGCCACCATGGGTTTTTTAGTATCAGAATTGATTTTGACCTCTGAATTGTTTTCATGACATCACAGTCCATAACATCATAATGACAGCTTTATGACATCACAATGGAAGTCAATGACATCCTAATTGAGTATGCCATCACAATTGCTTGTGATTTCAGATCTGTTGTTTTGTTTTCATAATAATTCTATAACTTTGTAATTCTTTATGACAGCATATTGGTTAGTACAACATTATAGTACTTTTTGTCATCAGAATATTTGTATAACATCACACTGGTTTCCTGACATCATATTGATTACTAATCATAATGCTGGTTTATGAATTCACAATTGATTATGCCATACAATGTGGGTTTATGACATAGCAATGTTAGTATATGTTATTATAATTGATTAAGATATCTAATAATATATTTCTGACCTCACAGTTGTTTTATGGATTCAAAATTATGATATCACAGTTATAGGTTGTTGACATAACAATGGTTAATGACATCACAGGTGATTATGACATCACAAGGAAATGTATGACATTACAATTGAATATTACTTAAAAGTGTAGCTTTATAACAGCGCAGTTGCTTTTTATATTACCACAATATGGTTTGTGGCATCACAAAGTAGATATGATACTATAACATCATAATTATAATTTATAACATAAAGATTGATTATGATGACTCAATAGTATGTTTATGATGTCACAATACTTTGGGAGACTTCACAGGGGCTATGATTTATATCATAATCATGGTTTATTACATCCCAATTGATTATGATACAAGGTTTTTTGCATCACAATTGATTGAGAAATAATGACATATTGTGACATCACAATGTTTTATGATATAATATATATTAAAATCACAGTGCTTTTTGAAATCAAAATTACATCATAATGACAGTTTTATGATAACATGATTATTGGTTTACCACATCACAACTGTACATAATACATAATAGTACCACAAAGCTGTTATATGATATCTCAACAGCTTTCATGTAATCACAATTGATTATAAATTCATACTAGCAGTTTTATGACAATACAACTGATTATGGCATCACAGTGGTGGTTTATACATCACAATTGACTATAATATCACAATTGTGGGCTTATTATGTCACAGTAGACTTATGAATTTGCAGTTGATTGAGACATAATTGCAGTAGGTTTATGACATCAAAATGGTTGGTGAATGGTGTCAAAATATCAGTTTATGAAATCACAATGGATTTTATGACTTAACAATCACAATGGAGGCTTGTATCATAATTATGACTTCATAATGACAGGTTTATATCACATGACTGTTTATGTGTTTTCAATTGATTATAACATCATAATGGTAGGTATTCAGTATAACAATGGTGGTTTATCATATCTCTGTTGATTATGACATTCAAAGATGTTTATAGCAATACAATTGATTATGGCATGATGTTGATTATGACATATTATGACAATTGATTATGGCATGATTATGTCATAACTGATTGGATACAGTAGCTTTATACCAACACAAAATATTGTTTATGACATCACAATAGATTTATGATATCACAATTATTCACATCATAATGGTTGCTTATAATATTACAATTTTTATGACATGCCGTATGTCTTTGTTTAGCATGGTAGATCTGCTTTTTTTAACAGAGAGGGGGGATTATAACCCCTGTAGGTGTGATCACACCTTCACCTCCTCTGTCCAAGGAGATCTGTGCCTGGGTTTTAGCTTCCAATGGGTGCAACAGTCATTGGTGCTACCATACAAACTGCAAAAATGACTTGTGCAGCCCTCAATGAGCATAGATTCCACAGCAATGACCCATCCCAGGCAACCAGGGAGCTCTGAATGTGTGGATCCACACACAGAAATTGCCCAGAAATCCAGTTACATCCTGTATCCTCTGATGCAACCACAGAGTCTGCACCATCTCAGAACACAAGGCTTCCGCAGTCACTGTGTGCAGAGGTCCTGCACTGGTATGCCAGCCTCTTCAGTCCAGAGAGGCAGTTATTCTCTGAGCCATTGCACATGGGTTTAAGTTCCAGAGCTTGTAGTGTGTTGGGAGACTGAGGGTACTTTACAGTCCTACATGGGTAGCCAACACCTATCTATCCTCCCAGCCAGGCTCAAAGTCAGTAGAGGCCACAGATTTTTCCCTCTGTAGAATCTCTGGATCACATGCATACACAAGTGCCACTGGCTGAATGTTGATTCTCCCCATCACTGCCACCAGAACTGCTGAGAAGATGGCCTCTTGCCTCAGCCAGTTGATATGTGTGCACAAAAGGTCTTCCACAGCTGCCACCAAAATTCAAAATGGCATTCACCCTCTTTCAGTGAGGTGCTGGGTGCCACTGTGGAAAGGATGGAGTCAGAAAAGCATGCTCCTTTTATTACACTGGATCCCTGAGTATGTGCTGTCTACTAGGGTTCCATGCCAGACTTACATCATGGTCGCCCTCCAGCTATATAACCAAGGGCTGCTACAGTTTGGTTTCACCTCTGTATCTAAGCTGCCATCTGCTCCAGCTCATGGCAGCTTAGTGTGTTGGGTCCATATTTGTGCTGCATATCTGAACCTCCCACACGTGTCCACAGCATTCCTCTTCCTTTCATAGAATTTCCACTGTGATTTTCTTTCAAATCTTTTGTAAGCATGCAATTCCTACTTGTTTGTTTGTTTACTTTTACTATTTATCTCTAGCCTAGCACATTATATCCTTTCCTATTCCACCATCTTGGTGATAAAATTCTCTTTTTCTGCCTTTGGCAACAAAGAGCTTGAGGATTTATTTATTTATTTATTTTGCTAAAGGGTGATGGAGGAGGTGAATGTCCCAATATGGGAAAGAATGCCCTACACCAAAAGGCTTTTCTGCAGCAACAGCCCCTGCAAGCACATCTTGTTGATCTGAGCCAGACCACAGTGCAGTTTAATTGAAGGTCAGTGGCAGTGGCTGTAAGCATGACAGAGACAGGATTGATGCTGATTGATCCCTTGTCCATTTAACTCTCCTAGTTCTTGTAAAAATGAACCAATTATTTCTTAAGGCTTTATACATGGCAAATCCAGTTGATAAATTCTTGCTTACAAAATCATGGGGCTGGAAGAAACATACACAACTCCTCTATATGGTAGACAAAATTGAGTATTGCTCATGGTCAGGCAGTGACAGAATCAGGAGTAGAATCCAGACCCCTAAAGTCCAGCTTACAGTTATCTCCCTCCTCCTATTACAGATGTGTTTCAAAGGCCCACTATGTGCTTGAAACTATGCTAGCTGGGGACACAGTGGCAAGCCAGACAGACCTAGCTCCTGCCTTCCAAGAATCTGTTGTCCAGCTTGATATGGCATTTCTCAATAATCCCCACTGTATATCGAAGTGTCTTCAGCTTCAGAGCATATCATAACATTTATTTTGCCTGCAAGTCCCCATGTGTGGGTACCATGAAGTAGCTGTAGAGGAAGTTGAGGCTTGAAGATGAAACCATTATTCTCAAGGACACATGGTAACTGAACTAAGGCTGCAGAAACATCACTTCTGTGCTTGACTAAATATCAATTTCAGCATTATTTTAGGTAACTCTGCCCTGTACATATGCTATTGGCTTATAGATATAGTAGCCACAAAATGCCCACACAACAGTATGTTGAGAGTGAATGGAATGATCAAGACAACAGATGATCACCGAGGCTGTACCAAACATACTAGAATATGTGTCCAGCCTAATTACTTGTGACTCCTCTAGCACAGTGGCCAAATTGTAAGAAGCTAGGAGACCAGATCTCAAGTTCAGTGGGATTTTCATTCAGCCTGGCTCCACAAACTGTTAGAACATCTCTATAGAATGGTCAAACTACTGACAGTTATCTGCATGGCTGTGCCAATTACATAGCAAAATTCAAGGTCTATGTGCTTTATAAGTCCAAGCTCTGCCTCAGCTAGGAAAGGATTGAATACAGAAGCCTCCACAGCTATAACTTCTTTCCCAAAGAGGGCATCCCACCATCCCTGTTTGGGGGCTCTCTCTAGAAACTCTGATGAGGACTGTTCATTCTCTTTATAGTCCTCTATGTGTCCCAGAATGCTAAAATTTTATTCACTGCTGCTTCAATTTTCTGAGCATAATAAAATTGAATAGGGTTTTAAATGAAGGTGACCTTCCCATGGAAAGGAATTATGATTGGGATGTGTGCTCACGTATTCCAAAATGACCAGTACATGTCCTGACAAGAAAATGTTTGTTTATGAAGTGAATGACATTGAGGCTGCCTTAGAACATGTCTAATGTTAGACATTCAGTAATGGAGCACAGTGACTATGTGAATTCTGAAGCTCATAACCTGAAATAACTCTGTGACATTTGACATGACTTTGAAACTCAGTACAGGGTCTGGTGCTGTGGCATAGCAGCTAAATCTGCCTCCTGCAATGTCTGCATACCATATGGGCACTGGTTCAATTCTCAGCTGCTCCACTTGTGACACACTCTCTTCTATGGACTGGAAAAGCAATAGAATATAGCCCAAGTCCTTGGGCCACTGCACCCACATGGGAGACCAAAAAAAAGCTCCTGATGCTTGGCTTAAGATCAGCCCAATTCTGGCTGTTTCAGCCATTTGGGAAGTGAACATACAGCTGGAACACACACTCTCTCTCTCTCTGCTTCTGCATCTCTGTAACTCTGCCTATCAAATAAATAAATATATCTTCCAAAAATCCTCAGTGCTACTATGTGTAATGTGGGTTGATAGAAGTCCCTAATTTGTAAAGCCTTTGAGAAAATTAAGCAGTACATATTAGGTTTTCAGTATAGACTGCACAAAGTGGGGATTTGTTGTGTGCTTGCTATTTTGGGGATTGAATTCATCTCACTCTGGATTTCACAATAAAGTGATTGTACGTAATTTATTTTTCTGGATTAAGTACCTAGAGTTTCTTGAAGAGAGTCCTGCAATAGGGGCCTGTTGTGTTTTCATCATTGACTAAAGAAGATTTTGGCCACTTTACAGGCTATTAGAAGCTCCTGGAGCGTGTTGGATGCCACGTTGTCCCATTTACATATATTGGCTCAATATTTACTGCAGATTTTTGTCTCCTGCTTACCAGTTATGTGACCTAGTCTTGAATTTCAATATATTTATGCTAAGACATTTTTAACATTTGTTCTTTCTCTGTAGCTCTGAGCAAACTACCAGCCATGAGTAATAAGTGCATTATCAAAGAAAACTTGAGGCCCACAAAACCTGTAACAGCAGAGCTTTCATTATTTATTTCATAAATTTATAAGAGCTTTTTTCCATTGAGAAAAATAAGAAAAGCAGAAATTTCTTCATTGCTCTAAATGTCCTTGTTTTTCTTTCCTCATTGCACTTTAAGATGGCCACTCTCATTTCAAACCCTCACATTAGGATCATGGCCAACCAGATTATCATCCACTTTAACACAACCAACAATGTAAGTTAGAAATTTACTGTTGGCATCATCATCCACATGCACAGAGGACAACTGTTATGGGCATATTCCACATTTCTTCCAATGCAAAAGCTTAAAATGTGGGGTCACTTTATTCATTTGCAATTCCTTTCAGCACAATCTTCTGAGCAACCATTTCTATGAGATTCTGCACTAGTTGATAGACAAAATGTAGTGAAACAAATTGTACAAAAACTGAATGATAATTGTAATGAGTGCCAACAAGAATTCAGGGGCTGCTGTGAGAGCACAAAACTGAAGTCTCGGCATGTCTGGAGGTCAAGAGCACCCTAGAGGTGATGTTTTGTCCAGGATTGAAGGATGAGAGTGGACTTGGGCAGAAATGAGAACAGAGTTCTGAGCAGAGAGAATATGTGGTAAGGCTCTGAGGTAGAAGGAAATGTAACTTATTTTTAAAATGAAAATAACGCTGGATATTCAGTTAAGCCCCTTTGCCTATAATATCAGCACAAGTTTCATAGCATATAGACTCTGCATCCTATTAAGTCACTGTAGATGGTGACAATGATTGCTTCGTTCTCTTAACCAATAGAAATTCAGTGCCAGTTTGGTGGCATGAACCATTCCAAGTCCTAATGATAAACCAATGAACAAAGTCCAACTTTATGTGGAATTTTTATTCTAGACAATGGAGAGATGTACAATAAGCATGTTAAGTAAGTACTTATTTAGTATTCATAACAATATTGATTTAACTTAATAAGCAAATTATCAATATTAGAGAATGCTAAAGAGAAAAGCAGAAAATCAGGGAAAATAAGTGGGAGTGGGATAGGGTTGGGCATTTGGCATAGCAATTATAAGCTGGTCCATGTATGTTTACCTTTATTTTATCATAGACACATAAATGTAGTCCAATGTCACCTTGAAAATATGTTTTGGAGCCAATTCCTCTTCCTCAGACCAGCTCCTGAAAGGGCATCCTAGAGAGCTGTTAGTCAAGAAACTGTTAATCAGAATCACTGTTGTATCAAACTCTTCTAACATTTTTCCAACCGGTAATGTGCTAAAGGATATTGAGGGCTTTTGTTGAGCTTGTCTGGGAATCATTAATGCTCTAGAAAGACAGAATAAAAGCTGTGATTGCATCTTTGCAGGGACAGATTCTGCCAAATGGTGTGTCAATAGAAGAAACTGAGCTCACTGCTAAACATGGCAAGATTTGCACACTGACAGCAGTTCTCATTCCTCCCTCCATCAACTCAATTCTGCTCTATTGATGTGTTGAGACAGAGAAATGAAACTTTTAAAAAAACTAATAAAGAAGATGTCAAACAATCCACTGGTGAGGAAAACATTTTGACACAATTTTGAGAAAGCTAACAAGGGGAGTTTGGCAGCCTAATGTACATTCCTGAGGGATGAGAAGACACAAAGGCCTGAAGTTCTGTCTCATAAATTGTGAATCAATGTTCCTTGAGTGAGTTTCCATGTAACAGCGGCTTCCCAGGTCCCCTAATTTCCTAAAATAGCCATTACAAATGACCACAAACTGTGTGGTATTAACACAGTATTTTTTGTTTCATAAATCTAGAGGCAAGAAATCTGAGGAATGAAGCAGAAAAAGGGAGATCTAACCTTGTCTTCCTGCCTCTCACACTTTCACATAAATAAAATTAATTTTTTCTAAGAAAAGAAATATACTAGTTACTGGAAAACAAAAATGGAATATGTGTAAAAGAAAAAATCTTGTCTTGGGGTGTGGCTGGTTATGGCCCAGTGACACTGCTTCTAGCCTTTGCTCTCCTGTTGCAGGCTGAAGGCCTTGGACAACTCATGGCTTTCTGAATATCACATTCCTTCTACTAGAGATATGAGAGTTTGCCTGCATTCATTGCCAAGATCCCATGAGGGGACCAGTATTGTAGTGCAGTGCTGGGATTCCATATGAGCATTGATTTGAGTTCTGGATGCATCACTTGTGATCAAGCTTCCTGATAATGAGCCTTGGAAACCAGCCATTGACAGCCCAAGTTACCCACAAGGGAAACCCAGTTGGAGGTCTTAGCTTCTGGCATCAGCCTGGTCTAGCCCTGGCAAGTGGACAATCTGTATATCTCTCTTTTTCACTCTGCATTTCAAATAATTAAAATAGATCTTTTTAGAAAAAATTCCCATCCAGGAAATATTTCATCATTAAAATATAGTTCTGTTCAATGGCTGTTTTGCAAAACTCAATGAAATGTAATGGCAAACATCAACTCACCCAATTTGGAGGTCAAAGCTAAAGAAAGGAATTTTAACAATGTTGTCATTGTTATGGGAAAATTAAAGGTCTGGGCATTCAATAAACCCATAGTAAAATAAGGCTCTTTCAATGGGAATGGAAAACTACTAGGGGCATGAGAGTTAGAAGCGGACAATACTAACACTTATGGGCAGGTGAACAGGGAGATGGCCTCACCCAACTACGATGCCTTTTGAACCACACAAATCTGGCCTACCTGGGGGGAGATGGGAGGTAAATTTGCTAATCTCTGAAAGAAATCACTTCAATTTGGAGTATCAGTGCTCAAGAGAATTTAGAGAGAAAGGCCGCACATTCATTGTGTAGGCCCTTGTCTTATCACTTCCATCTTATTGTTATTCCTTTTATGAACTCCCTTCAAGCTCTAAATCCTGACTCAAGATAACCAAGTTCATCCTTGTTCATCATGATTGGTACCTAGATGAATTAGTTTCCCTCAAGGAGACAAAGAAAGTGCATTCAAGAGGGACTGTGTTTAAGTTCTGGGACTCCTTTGCTTGTGTTGTCCTAACAATCCACAAGGCATGACTTTGCTCCCAATATGCAGATGGCCTCAGTGGCAATGGAATGTGCATCTGTGAGAATGGCATCCAAGTTTCCCAATCTCAGTTCTGCTCTGATTCCAGTAAACATGATGGGCCTTGCTGTGACCAAAATTAGTGGTGCTTCCAGAACTTCCTTTCCCTGGATCCTTCTCCTGCTTCAGTGAGCTAAGAGTACACACACACACACACACACACACACACACATATACATCTATTATATTTATATATATTTTAGTAAATATATAAATATTTATGATAGAGTAAAATGAACAGATCGCAACGTGCCATGGAGTCAGGAAAACCTGAATCTAAATCCTTATTCTACAATTTACTGGCTGTGTGACCTTAGAAGTCTCCCATTTCTCCACCTAGAAAGTGAAGGTAGCATCAGTACAATTGTTCCTTGGTTTGGAGAATTGGTTCAGGGTCCCCCTGCTGGCACCAGACCTATTGATGCACAATTCCCTTGTTTGGAAGGGCCTAGCTATCGCACATATCCTATACACATACTCCCATATAAAACAGCTCTAGATTATTTATAATACTTCATACAGAGTAAATGCTCTACAAACAGTTGTTATGCTCTAAAACTTATGAAACAATGGCCAAAGAGATACTGTTTTTGTTTTATTTCTGTTCTTGGGCAGGATTCAGTTAGATTATGATCAAGAGCATGCACTCAACTCTATCTCTACTGACTCCACACACCTGTCACCAACACGTCACTGTATCCCTCTCTTGCCTTGTTTCATCTTACACCTTCCTCAAAATGGAATGGAAAGCATGGCATAGCAAGGCAGGGCTGATGAACACTATTCTTCTGTTCATTTGGTCAAGACAAGATTTCTCAGAGGAGTGTTTGGACTAATAGTTAAGATGTCGACATTAGAGAGCTTTCGTTCAGTTTCCATCTTTGTGCTAATAAAAACCCTGGGGGCAACAGGTGATGGTTTAAACACTTGGGCCCCTTCCACCCACATGGGAGACTTGGGCTGAGTTCTTGTACCCTGATTCCAGCCAGACAAACGCTACAACTGCTACAGCAGGGTCTCTGTCTCCATGTACCACCACCACAGATAAATTAATTTTGAAAAAAATTCTGAGAAAATTAAGTCATTTTTTTCTAAGCCTGATGATGTTGACATTTTTTGCCCATGCTGAGGGTAGGGCTGTTATTGAACTTCTGGTTCTAACCCTAGTTATCCCAGGCCTATGGCTGATCATGATCTCATCAGGGGTCTTTTCCATAGCAAACTGGGCCCTGACCTACCTAAAAATTATGAAAATTCTCTGCTTTAAATCCAGCAGTGATCTTGCAGCACCTTCACTTGTGTGTGTCTTCTCCATCATGGACACTTCCCAGACATCCATGCAAATTATTTTCCCATCAAATCATTTCTGGAGATTGTTCCCAG
The DNA here is from genome assembly GCA_015711505.1 of Sylvilagus bachmani. Taxonomy (NCBI): domain Eukaryota; kingdom Metazoa; phylum Chordata; class Mammalia; order Lagomorpha; family Leporidae; genus Sylvilagus; species Sylvilagus bachmani. The sequence goes on along the minus strand of CM027406.1, from coordinate 672,926 downwards.
AGTCCTTCCTTTCTGATGCTGCAAAAATCCAAATCTGTGCCCCCTTTCCACTCCTATAGGCATAGGACTTAGTCTGATGAGCTGGCTAGCAGCTAAAGGTTGTGATGGTATTAGGAGTATCGGCATACCAGTTAATATAATTATCTTCTGTGTTTGCACACAGTAGATAAAGACTTTAAAGGACCAGGTTCAGGTCCCCACTTGGGAACTCAACAGCAAATTAGGCAGTTTTCTTCACCTCCCTCGGTCTGTTTCTTCATCTGGAAAAAGGGTGTTATGCAAGTCTTTACCTTTTGCGACTAGTGGTTGTCAATTAAATGGTGCTGGCAAATGGCTGACCCAGTGCCTTGAATGAAGTTGGGTCCCAAATATTACCACTGATTATCAATATGACCAAAAACAAAGAGTGAACACGTGAGATACCCATTAGGGTCCTGCTAGTATGAAAAGCAACTTCTATTCGTTCCATAATGTCCTCATGAACAGCTGAATGCTCTCACCAAAAAGTAGTAGACAACTGAGTTCACTGATCTTTTTGACCACATCACAGCCTATCCCTATTCCTTTGTTCTACATATATATACACATGAAGTAACCCTGAGACCAAGTTCTTCTCCTGGTTAAAACAGTCAATCTTTTTTTTTGACAGGCAGAGTGGACAGTGAGAGAGAGAGAGACAGAGAGAAAGGTCTTCCTTTACCGTTGGTTCACCCTCCATCATGATCAGGGCCACTATACCTTCTTATTTAGTTTGTGTAAAACACAAAATGCCACAGATATGCAGAGTAGGGTTTTTGAAAGGTTGCTTTCATCATGCTCATCAAAGCACACATCCTGCCTGGTGAGGACTAAACATTCACAGTGGGGGTGGCACTTTTTTGTTGGATGAAGATGCTGTCACCTGCTGAGATATTTGCTTTTGAGTTGTCCAGGTGCAGGTGATTTTAAGTGAAATTCCTCTACTGAGAGATGGGGCTTTTTTTCAGGTGAACAAAATGCTTTTAGCTAGCAAAAGACTTGTGTATGGATGTCCCTCAAATGGGCACCCATAGGTGTTTATCAGTTCTTTCTTAGGAAGAGAGGTCAGCATTCCCAGTGTAATGGTTTCGGGATTGTAAGTTATCTTATAAACTGTCTTCATAGGTCTTTCTGGAGTAAAGAATTTTAAAAAAGAAAGTACCAAGGAACTGTAAGATTGGATAATGTATTGTGGAATATGTAGACTAACAGCAATGGATTCTGAATTATAAAAATCAAAAGATATTAATGTTCTTTAGAAGGACTGAACAGCTATGGTTTCCTCACTCACTTTTCAGGGCCATTTGAGGAAAAGGGGTGCAAGGTGCTTGTATTCAGTAATCCCCTCTAACTCTGTTTTTGGTATCCCAGAAGGAGTGAGTACAAGAAAGGGTTTTAAGAAAATGAGATTGAGTAAGAACCTCCAATTTCTTGGTTGCAGAACTTGGAAATTTGATCCATAAGTGAGTTATACCACCTTTTTCATTTCTTACTTAAATAAAACTTGAGAGAAAATGAAAGCTAGGTTTATCCTAGTGAAAGTAGTGGATAAAATCTCCCTTAACTCCAAGGGAACTCTGTAAGCAGAATGGGAGTTTATCCAACTTTTGCTCCATGGTTTGCAGGAACCAACAAATCGTTGCTGATAAAATTCAGAATTCTCGATTAAATTAGGATTTCAAACAAATAGCAATGTTTTGGCACAATTAATTCCCAAATATTGCCATGAAGAACACAATAAAAGGTATTCATCATTTATCTGAAACTAAAATTTATCAGTGTGTCCTGTATTTTTAATTGCTAAATCATGTGAGAATAAAAGAAATAATTTCCTTATATTTAAATAAGGGTGCACAAAACAAGTAGATAAAAACCTGCCATTGAGGGGTGCTGTTGTTGTGGCATAGCAGCTAAAGCTCCCATCTGAAAGGCTGACCTCCAATATGGGCACCAGTTCACATGGTTGCTCCGATTCTGGTCTAGTTCCCAGCTAATGGCCTGGGAAAAGCAGTGGATAATTACTCAAGTATTTGGGGACTTGCTACTCATGTGGGAGACCAAGAAGACTATCCTGGCTCATGGCTTCTGCTTGGCTCAGCACCAGCCATTATAGTCATCTATGGTGCAAACCAGTGGATGAAGGTCTCTGTCCCCTCTGCCTCTGTGTGTGTTTGTGTGTGTGTGTGTGTGTGTTGTGTCTCCCTCTTTGTGTGTAACTCTGCCTTCCAAATAAATGAACAAATCTTCATAAAAATATATCTGTCTTTGCAGCACTCAGGATCTGAGAGTTACTCCTACTTCAGCCATAATGTTGCAGTTCTTACCTGAGACTGAGCCTATTTTTGAAGGATGTCCAGATAGGAAAACAAACCACATCTTCTGTCTTATTTTTGTCAGGTGACCCTTAAATTCCCTGTGTCCTCTGTCTGGATCTGTGTCTGCCATGAGAGATGTAAAGGTGATGGGCTCCTGTGCCAAGAAAAATGCAGTGGCAGTAAGTCCTCTGCAAAAGTACAGGTGACAAAGGCAAAATCCAGAGAGAAAATGATCCTATTAGCTGAAAGGCCTGTAAAGTGCTCCTTCTGCAAGTCATTTGCTGCAGAAAATGTTTTCTGAAACAAATGTGGCTTGTTCACCTTGTAGGTCACATACTGTCTTCAGGCTGAAGGGGGACATCTTTTATTAGTACCTGCTGTGTGCCAAATTGTTTTGACATCTTTTTTGGTAGTCTATCTACATTACCTCTACCTGGGGCCTATCTGAAACTCTGTCTGTGCCTACTCCCATCTCTGGGGCCTCATGTGTGCACATGAGTATGAACTCCTTCTGTGTACCGGACACATAGCCATGCAAACACATGTGCTTCTGTGAACATCTTTGTGTAACAGGTGCATATCTATGTGTACATGTTCAGGTGTGGGAATGTTTGTATGCTATACACACATTCATGCAGGCCCATGTGCAGGTATGAGCACCTTCTGTGTGCCTGGTATAGGTTTTTGCATGCATATGTGTCTGTGTGTGAGCGCCTTACAGGTATCTGGCACACATCCAGGAATGCACATGTGCTTGTTTGGATGCCTTTGTATGCAATGCATACATATGTCTGTGCATGTTCAGGTGTGAGCACTTTTATGTACTAGGCATATATCTGTTTACCAAACACTTTTACTCACAGCAGGCTCCCAACATCATTCTCAGTGTAATGCCACTACTATGCCCATTTTATAGATAAGAAAAAATGGTGTTAGCCTACGGTCTCTCAATTGTAGAGGGAGGAATATGATACCTAACTGCCCAACCACTTAAGCCTTAACAGTTGAGCCCCAGTGTAGACTACCTCACTGTAGACTACCCCACACATAATCACATAACTAATGAAATCCAACAACACTTCAGAAAGATCATTCACCTAGACCAAGTGGGAATTATCCATGCTATTCATGGATGGTTCAACACTTGCAAACAATAAATGTGATAACATCACATTCACAAACTGATGAACAAAATCATAAGACTATCTCAATAGATACAGAGAAAGCATTTGATAAAATACAATACCCTTTTATGATAAAAAAAAAACTTTTATAAAACTGGGCATAGAAGGAACATTCCTCGACACAATCAAGGCAATTTGTGATAAACTCATAGCTAACATCTTATTGAATGGGGAAAAGTTGTAAGCATCCCCACTAAGTCCAAAACCAGACAAGCATCACCATTCCTGTTCAATATAGTCCTGTATACATTAGCTAAGGCTATTAGACAAGCAAAAGAAATCAAAGGGACACAAATTGGAAAAGACGAAATAAAGTATCCTTATTTGCAGATGACATGATTTTACATAACAGAGATCCAAAAGACTGCACTGAGAGACTATTGAAACTCATAAAAAGAGTTTCATAAAGTGGCAGGATATAAAACTAACGCACAAAAAGCAATAGCCTTTGTATACACAAACAATGCATTGGCTGAGAAGGAGTTTTTAAGATCAACTCCATTCACAATAGCTATAAGGGATTAAATACCTTGGAATAAGTTTATCCAAGGATGTCAAATATCTCTACAATAAAGATTACAAAACACTAAACAAAGAGATGCAAGACACAAAAGTTAAAAAAGTTCAATTTTCACAGATTGGAAGAATCAATATCATCAAAATGTTCATGCTACCAAAAGCAGTTTATAGATTTGATGCAATCCCAATCAAAAGACCAATGACATTCTTCTCAGATCTAGAGAAAATGATGATGAAATTCATATGGAAACACAAGAGACCTCAAGCTGATCAATATTATATAATAAAATCAAAGCTGGAAGCATCACAATATCAGATTTCAAGACATATTACAGTGCAATTATAAGCAGAACAACCTAGTACTGGCACAAAAACATATGTGTAGAGCAATGGAACAGAAAAGAAACTGCAGGAATCAATCCACACATTTACAACCAACTTATCCTTGACAAAGGAGCTAAAATCAATCTCTGGAGCAGGGACAGTCTCTTCAAAAAATGGTGGTGGGAGAACTGGGTTTCTGCATGCAGAGATATGAAACAAGACTTCCACCTTATACCTTACACAATAATCCACTCAAAATGTATCAAAAACCTAAATCTATGATCTAATACCATCCAATTGCTAAAGAACATTGGGGAAACTCTATAACACACTGGCACAGGCAAAGTCCTTTTGAAAAAACACCATGGAAGCACAGGAAATCAAATACAAAATCGACAAATGGATTACATTCAGCTGAGAAGTTTCTGCACTGCAAAAGAAACACTCACCAAAGTGAAGAGACAATTGACATGATGGGAGGAAATGTTCACAAACTATGCAGTTGATAAATGGTTAATAAATAAAATCTATAGAGAGCTAAAGAAATTTAACAACAACAAAACAATCATAACAGTTAAGAAATGGGTGAAGGACTTGAACTGACATTTTTCAAGAAAGGTAATTCAAATGGCCATCAGATACTGGAAAAAAGGCTCAAAGGAAGTGCCCTGTGGCAAAGCAGGTAAAGCCACTGCCTAAAGTGTTGGCATCCCCCATAGTGCCAGTTTGAGTCCTGGCTGCTCCACTTTCAATCCAGCTCTCTGCTATGGCCTGGGAAAGTCAGAAGATTACCCAAATTCTTGGGCCCCTACACCTGTGTGGGAAGAAGCTCCTGGCTCCTGACTTCAGATTGGCCCAGCTCTGACTGTTGCAGTCATTTGGGGAGTGAACCAATGGGTGTAAGTTCTCTCTCTCTCTTTCTCCCTCTTTCTCTCTTCCTCTTTATCTCTCTCTTTTTCTCTTCCTCTCTGTAACTCTGCCTTTCAAATAAATTGATACATCTTTTTAAAAAAAGAAAAGAACAAAGACTCAGGGTCATTAGCAATTAGGGAAATGCAAATAAAACCACAATGCAATTTCACTTCACTCCAGGTCAAATGGCCCTCACACAGAAATCTATAAACAACAAATGCTGGTGAGGATGCAGCATAAAAAATGTACCCTAACCCAGTGTTCATGGGAAGGTAAAGTGGTCCAGCCACTGTGGAAGACAGTATGTATACACTTCAGAAATCTGAATACAAATCTACCATATGATGAGGCCATCCCTCTCTGGGAATTTACCCAAAACAAAATTAATCAGCATATGAAAGTGTTATCTGTACCTACATGTTAATTGCAGCTCAATTCATAATAGCTAAGACATGGAATCAACCCAGATGTCCATCAGCTGTTGATTGGATGAAGAAATTATGGTATAAAGTACAATTTAGATGTAAACAAAATAAACCCTGTCTTTAGGAACAAAGCAGCTACAACTGGAAGTCACTATACTTCATGAAATAAGCCAGGGCCAAAAAGACAGATATAATGTATTTTCTCTGACCTGTGGTAACTAATATAGTACCTATAATGCAATCCACTGGAGTAAATGGTTATTTTGAGATTTGCCGATTGTTTATAGCCCTTGCCTCTTCTGTTGAGGAACAGTGTTTTTTTCTTTATGCTAATTATTGAATTCTGTATTTAATGTAGGATTAACCTTATGAGTATAAAGTAAGTGAAAATGAATCCTGTAAAATTAAAGAGTAGGAACAGCAGAGGTAGGAAGGAAAAGGGTTGGAGTATTGGTGCAGCAGAGGATAATGTGTGGTGGATCACTATCTTTCTAAACCTGTATATGAAATGCATGAAACCTTGGTAACTTACATTAAGATTTTAAAAAAATACAAAAAATAGGCAGACTTTGCTGGTGAAGGTCCTCATGGAGCAGCTGAAGCAACAAGAAACCATGGACTCCACCAAGGTCAGCAAGAGGCTGCTCACAGGCTCTGCACAGCAGAAGCTTTCAGAGGCCTGCTGACCACAAAGGTCCCCAGGAACAAGCAGAAAGAGATGTTGTTGGATGAGGAAGGTGGAAATAGTTCTGCTTCCCAGGAAAATGCCTCTAGGACTTCTAAACTAAAATCAAAGATAGATGGTAAGAGTTGTAATGGCAAATAAAAAGGCAAAGGTTCACCTAACTCACAAGGATCCAAGGATGGTGAAGAGAGACATCTTCCATTTGCTGGTTCATTCCCCAAATGGCTGCAATGTTCCAGGGATGGGCCAGGCCAAATCAATTAACCAGGAGCTCCTACAGGCACACTAGTAGGGAGCTAGATTGTGAGTGCAGCAGCCACAGCTAAAACTCCCATATGGGATCCCAGTACTGCAGATGGTGGCTTAACCAACTGTGCCATAGCACTGGCCTCATGGAACATTTTTAACTCCCTTTCCTCATAGCAAATGCTGGCAAGCCCCAGGGACTCCATTCTGGGATAGCTAGTGAGCCCACAGTGAGGCTGTTTCAATGATGAAGTGGGCTCAGATCCCTTAAACTAACCATACTTTTCCTAACAATGATGCTTTGAATAGATGTGTACAGTGTGTGTTCACTTTTCAAAGTTAACATGCCCAAAGTCTTCAGGACTTACCATCAGAAACAGCAAAACGAGCCTGCAGCTCATCCTGTAAAACTTGGGCTACGGATGATCCTGAGGATTTCTCTCTTTTTAGATTTACTAGTTGTGATTTATTTAAGAATTTGGAAAAAAGAATTAAAATAAAAAATTATCCAATACACAATCTCACTGAACTTTAGAGCTCAAAAACACAACACAGTAAAGGATCAGTTTTTGTCCTTGTAAATATGTGGCTGATGGGGAGTTGGCCCTTGCTGGCATTTGACTGGCACTATAAGAATCACAGACCGCTATTCTAAGAAAAGAACAAAATTAAAAAGTTTAAGTATGGCTTCTATTGACTATATAGCTCTTCTTTCAACACTATAAAGTGGAAAAATCCTTAAGAATCATAAGGTGAGAGCTATCTGTATTGCGTTTATATAACTTTTCCTAAACTTCTTAGTCCTCCAAACCAAATCAGTATGATAATACCATTCATCTTGAAAACATTCTCCCTATATTGTAGAGTTTGGCTCATCTGCAACCCTTATTTCACCATTGTTACTAATTTCCTATCTCCCTAAATAATCTTAACCACCTTATTAATTTTTTGTTTTGATTTAAACTTTCTATAGTAATATAAATAAAAACAATCTTTTAGCCCAACATCCAAACCTAGAAATCATCTATAAGTATGCCATTCTCTAACACAGAATCACTTAATAAGTTTTACGAGATGTTTCTAATGTATCGTGAATGAAGCCAGGGACTCAGTTTCTCTAGTGTTACCTGACTGATTCAAGATACCATTACTCTCTCTTGAAGAACTTCTACTGTCTCCTTTCTGTGTCTTAGCATTTACTGTTTCTACCTTACTGTCCAGTCTTAAGAACAAGCGATCTCTTCAAAACATATGTGACAAACACACCAAGCTGAAAACCTACCAATAACTTTTCATTTTTTATTTTCATTTGCTTATTTGAAAAATAAACTATATTTTTGATTTTAAAAATTAAAATATAAGCATCATATATATTATGAACAATAAGGATTTCAAAATTTTTGTGGAGAATGAAACTAAAAGGTAAGTTTATTTTGGTGCTAGAAAACTGGAAATTTATGTATAGAATACTTTTTCAAAAATTCATGCAATGTGTATTTTAAAAACTATACATTCGTTTCAGGATTTTGCACAGAACATAATATATTTGCAGGAACCATAGCCATTTTGCAGACATGTATTTGGTAGCTGATATGGTGTGATTCTTACAAAATGTAAAGAATTTGTCTCTAATGTTTGAAGCATTGATTTACCCATCACAACACATGTGTTTCAGGCAGAAAAATAGAAATACATGTAGCCTGTGATGGCTAGAGTCACATAGGAATGGTGACACTGGGAGGTGGCCAGGTTCTGCACATATAGGGATCGGAAATTTATGAGGGAATATATAGGCTGCAGATAAATCAATGCTTAGAGAAAATTTATAGCCTTCTATGAATATTTTAGAATAAAACACTAAAAATCAATCATTATAGCTTCCTAATCAAGAATTAAAAAGAAAAAAGAAACCTGAAAGTATATAGAAGGGGGGCATTCAAAATGATAATAGCAGTTATAAATGAAATGTTTTTAAAGTACCACAAAGCAGGATATAATTTTTTAAATGTTAACAAAATTAACATACAAATAAAATATACAAATAACATACGAATAAACATACAAATAAATACAAATGGAAGAGTAACACTAAATCAAGTGTCAAGAATTAAAATAATTCTTTATAGATAATATATCCTTTTCAAGATGCTAGAAGAAATTTGTGACAGTCTTAGGATTGAAATTTGACTAGAAGTCAAGATTCATTATATATTGAAAACCAAATTCCTAACACAAATATAACATATAATAGGAAAACTACCTAAAACAAACAAGTTGAACCACAACTTGAAAACTAGCAACCAACCAATAAAAAAGTTATAGAAGAAAAATTTCAAATCTAGAATTACAAAATATTCCAAATATTTAAGAAAGAAACACACCTATGTTTCCCACACATATTCATAGTGGAAATAAGCAGAGATTCTTTTAAAATTTCTTTTTGAAATCCAACATAACATTGATGAGCATGTAAGTTGACCAGAACTTGAAATACAAATCAAGTATAGCTTTCATAAACAGATACATGAATTCTTAGTAAGTATTTTAATAAATGAAATTATATGTGAAAACATAATTAATAACAAGTGAGATATAATAAAATTTTCAAGAGCTGTTAACTTTGGTAAACAAGCCATGAAAATTTTCCAGATAGTTGATAAATTTAAGAAAATTGCATGATCATTTAGATTAAATATTGAAATGATTTTAATAATTCAACATCTAGTTAAGAAAACCTGCTAGCAGTATAGTAAAAGCAATGGTTTCCTAATTCTCATCAAGATTGTTTTAAAGGATCCTATAACAAACAACACAATTAATACAGGATCATTGAAACCTTTTTTCCTAGAAGTAAACATAGAACAGGCTGCCTCCACTATCTCCAACTTCTTACGAGAAAAGTAGTGGAGGAAAAGAGAAAAAAAAAACAATAACAAAATAAAGATCAACTTCTAAGCAATATTTGGTCAATATATTGGAGATATTTATATAGATTGTCCATAAAATCTAAAAACAAATACAACTGCTGAATGAATTTAAACAAATCCAATAGATCTCCATGTACCAGCAAGAAACAAATAGAAAATACGAAAGATCAACAGGCAGAGTAGAAAACAAATATTGACAGAAGAAAAGGAAAAAAAAAAAGGATTAAATGTGATATCTTTAATCATTTTAAATCAATATTTAAAAAGTAACACAAACAACCCAGCAGAAAAATGAACAAACATATGAGTGAAAAGAAAGCCCACAAGCCAACAGACAAAATTCTACCTCATGTGAAGCAGGTCACCGCAAGCTCCAGAAAGAATCCGGCCAGGAGGACAGGGGTACACAGGGCAACACAGCAGAGGCAGTGGGGAGGTGAGAGGCCCTCCTGCAGCAGGGGGTGGGGGTGGGGGGTGGGGGTGGGGGGAGTGGTGAGAGGCCCTCC
>CM027406.1:643483-662365 GCA_015711505.1 Sylvilagus bachmani | reverse complement strand
GAGAACCTCCACTTTGACTATGACCCTGTCAGAATAAGATTGAAGTCGGCGAACCCTAAAGGCTTCCATAGCCTCGGCAACTCATGACTAGACCCTAGGGAGATTACTGACACCATAAACAAGAGTGTCAAATTGTTAAACCAACTTCAGGAGTCACTGTGTACTTACGTCTCATGTGGGATCTGTCCTTAATGTGTTTTCCAATGTGAAGTAATGCTATAACTAGCACTGAAACAGTATTTTACACTTTGTGTTTCTGTGTGGGTGCAAACTGATGAAATCTTTACTTAGTATATACTGAATCAATCTTCTGTATATAGATAATTAAAAATGAAAAATCTTGGTGTTAAATTGGAAATTGCATAGAAAATTAATCGATTTAAAAAATATATCATGTAGGATCTCTGTCCTTAATGTGCTGTACATTGTGAATTAATACTATAACTAGTACTCCAACAGTATTTTTCACTTTGTGTTGCTATGTGAGGGCAAACTGTTGAAATATTTACTTAATATATAGTAAACTGATCTTCTGTATATAAAGAGAATTGAAAATGAATCTTGATGTGAAGCAAGGGGAGAGGGAGTGGGAAAGGGGAGGGTTGCGGGTGGGAGGGAAGTTATGTGGGGGGAAGCCATTGTAATCTATAAGCTGTATTTTGGAAATTTATATTCTTTAAATAAAAGCGTTATAAAAAAATAACTGTCCCTATTCAGGATGACTCAAGTTCAGGTGCTAGAAAACCACCACCTCCTGCCCCAGCTCCTGCTCACCATCATCCTGAATATCAGGATCAACCAGTGGTATCACACCCTCATCATATTATGCCTTCACAGCAACATTATGCACCATCCCCACCTCCTCCACCACCAATAAGTCATCCTCCCCAGGCCGCAGGTACTCCTCACCTGGTATATAGCCAAGCTCCACCTCCACCAATGTCCTCTGCTCCCAATCACTCCTCCCCCTGGACATATTATTGCCCAGATGCCACCTTATTTTTTTTGACAGGCAGAGTTAGATAGTGAGAGAAAGAGAGACAGAGAGAAAGGTCTTCCTTCTGTTTGGTTCAACCCCCAGATGGCCGCTACTGCCAGTGTGCTGCGCCGATCCAAAGCCAGGAGCCAGGTACTTCCTCCTGGTCTCCCATGTGGGTGTAGGGCCCAAGCACTTGGGCCATCCTCCACTGCATTCCTGGGCCACAGCAGAGAACTGAACTGGAAGAGGAGCGACTGGGACAGAACTGGTGCCCCCAGATGCCACCTTATATGAACCATCCTCCTCCAGGACCTCCCCCACCTCAGCATGGTGGCCTGCCTGTAATTGCTCCCCCTCCTCACCATTACAATCGTAACTCTTTATCCCAGTTCACTGAAGATCAAGGAACTCTGAGTCCTCCATTTACACAGCCAGTGGGAATGAATCCTGGTATTTGGCCTGCACCAAGAGGGCCACCTCCTCCTCCACGAATGCAGGGTCTGCCTTCTCATACCGCACTTCCTGGACCACATCACACAGATCAGACAAGATACAGATCGTATTATCAATGATAATAGTATTTTGAACTGAAGATAACGATAAGGAAAAAAAAACTTATGTTTGGGTAATCTTTTAATTAAGCTCTGACTGTTTGGGGAAGGGACAGTACCTCTTACTGAGGCTATAAAACGCATAGGGTCTGGTGTCTTGAAACAGTTTTAAATCTTGACCTTAGGATTGATTACAAGTACTATACTATAGTACAGATAAGTGGCTCAGTTGAGCATAGCTGTATTTTAACATCTTTGTTCCCCAAGTGTAGTAAATTGACCCAGAGGTGACCATTTGTAAAAAATTTGAAAAAAATTTGTATTGTTTCACTTTCAAAAGTACTGCTTTTGTTAAACCTAATGTTTAGTTTTCCTTGTGATACATTTTGTTAACCTGTGTAAAAGGATTAAATTTCAATATGGTTGTAAAAAAATCAATTATCTCTCATCACAACTATGTATCACTAACAGAACTCAGCATAGCCCTGTTAGAGTCTATCATGTATTGTTTGGCTATGGTCTGCAGGTGGCTAAGTCTATAATGTAAGGTTGGAACTCAATACCCAATGTGAAAATATTGAAAAGGCTGTGTCTTTATGGGGCAATTAGGTTCTAACTTTGATCAAATGAATTCTGTCCTGGAAAATTCTGGCTACTCCCACAATAGGAGGACACATAAAGACTTACAGTAGGCAGAAAATGAGCTGTCTCAAGACAGAATTGGCTAGTGCCTTAATCTTGGATTTTACAACCTCTAGAACTGAGTTAAAACTTACTGTTTAAATTGTCCACTCTAATGTATTCTTCATCCTGAAGGGCCCAAGATATTATCTATAAATATTTCATAATGTCTATAAGAAGATAAAGTATGCTAATGTTTATGAATCCATGAAGAACATCACAATTTCTCTTGATGTATTCTTAGGAAATTCACATTTTCAAGTATCAAATATGTCTTCCTTAAATTCAGGTTCACTTACAAATTTTTTGTTTTCTTTTTTTCTGCTTTTTAAGGTTTTCTATATTTGTTTTTGAATCATACTATCAATACGCACAAACAGTAAATCCTAAGTAGTTTCAGTTGAAGTTATTTTGGATCTTTAATTTATTTTGAGCAAAAATTGGCATTTTAGCAATATTGAACTTTCTCAGACATAAATTGGTATCTGCGACATATTGCACTTTCTTTGGTGTATTTGCCAGTGTTTTCAGCACACATAGAGGACTTTTTTTGCTACTGGTAATTAAAATCAATTCATTGATAGAAAATAAAATATAATTGCCATTGAATATTAATCTCATAACTGGTTATACTTTTAAATAAATTTACTTCATTTATTTATAAGGCAGAGTCATAGAGAAAGGACACAGAGAGAAAGATATCTTCTATCTGCTGTTTCAGTCCCCATATGTCTTCACTATCAGGGCTGGGCCATGCTGAAGCCAGGATCCGGGAACTCCTTGTAGATCTCCTGCACAGGTGACAGGAGCCCAGATACTTAGGCCAACTGCCACTGCTTTCTCAGGCACTTAGCAGGGAGCTGGATCAAAAATAGATCATCTGGGACTCCAACCAATGCTCCAGTGTCAGTGTTTTAGGCATTTAATGCACTGCAGGCTGAGGCCAAACCCTGGCCATTTTAATGCATTCACTTTTTGCTGTGTCATCTTTTTGTATATTCTTAGGGTTTTCTATAAAAGCAATTTGTGAGTACCCATTACTTCCTCAAATATTTCTTCTTCCCCTTTGTCTTCTCTTTCTGCATTTAAATTATATGTATTTTATCATTTAATTTTGTATCTAATTTTTGCTATGCTGTTTTTGTTCATTTTTTCTCATAAATTACTTTTTGTTATTCAGGTTAGATAACTTCAAGCTAACCTCATAGTTTCAGGTTCACTCATACTTTACTTTGTAGAGTCAAGTCTACTGATTATTCTGTGAAGGGCATTTTTCATCTACATTTTCTGCTTAATTCTTTGCATGTGTCTGGAAAAAGACCCAGTGGATTATGCATATTATTCATGTTTTGTAAAACAAATTTTCAGCATCTCAATTAATTTATTTTAAATGTTATGTCTCATGTTGTTTCCTAGTCTGTTCCCATCCTTGGTTGGTGTCTTGATTGTTATTGTTTAGTTTTTTTGCATGTCTAATAATTTTAATGTGGAAAGAGAATCAGCAGAGACATTGAGATAAAGCATTCAATTACTAGATAGGTATCTCTGCCCTGTGTTAAACCTTCATATTTTAAAGTTGAATTGATCTGCTCCAAAGTAAAGTTAGTTTTTAATTTAATTTTCCTATGGTTACCTGCAAAACCTATGACTTAAATTCTTATTACATTACATTGTGGTAAAATATGTGAACTGTTTTCCAGAGAAGCTTTTCTCTGAGGTCAATTCAACCCAGATGTAAATCTTCTCTTTGGAATTCTGCCTTAACATGCCCCTCTCCATTCACTTTCTTCTACTGGGAAGATAATGATGTGGTGGTTATTGTTTTATATTTGTTTACCTGGTGGTTTGGTTTAGAGAATAAAATTATTCACTGTTGTTCTGAGTAATTTTGTCTTAGGCTGACACTGAGTCCAGGGTCATGTACCTGAGGCCTTCTCAGTGATCCCTACTCTGTACCTGAGTAAGGCTCAGAAGCCAGCTCCTACCTGTTCCTTCCCAATTATAATGTTTTTTTCTATGCTGCTTTCCAAGAAACCATTGGATTTTTCCCTTTTGCTCAAAATTTTAGGTTCTGTTTTACTTCCTCAAATGTTTTCAGATTCTATTTTGTATGAGAAATAGGGAACAGGGTCGAGGCCATACTTCATATTATCCACAGTTGCCATGGTCCTTTACTTCAAGGATGGGGATTCTTTTCAGGATTCTTGCCTCATTCCTAATGCTATTTGTAAGTACCAGAAGAAGCTAATGAAGATAATCTTTTTGTTTATTTTACTTATTTTTAAAGGCAGAGTTACAGAGAAGCAAAGATAGAGATCTATCTTCTACCCACTGGCTCATTCTACAAATGGCCACAAAGGCCAGAGCTGGGCCAGACTAAACTCATAAGCCATGAGCTTCATCATGGACTCCCAAATGTGTACAGAGCCAAGGAACTTTGGCCAACTTCCACTGTATTTCCAGGAGCAGTAGTAAGGAGCTGGATCAGAAGTGGAGCAGCTGGGTCTCAAACCAGTACCCATGTTGGATGTTGTTGTCACAGATGGTGGCTTTACCCACTACATCACAATGCTGGCCCCAACAATACAATTTTGGAAGAATTACTTCTGCTTGTTTCTGTGATGCATTTATGACTTTGTAGTATCTTACTTTATAACACTGTACTTTGTAATTTACTAAGTTTTGTAGTTGAATTATCTACACCATGGAAAGAAATGCTCACCTCTCATCTCTACCTAGAGGGGACTGTCTTTCAGTGGATGTAGGATTGGTTTGTTTCTCTGCTACTTCAGCCCCTAATAGAGTTAAAAGAAGTTACAGTTAGCTTAATTTAACTATCTCACAATTATTGCATGCATCAAAACTTCACACTGCACTTCAATAATATATAAAATTTTACTTGTCATTTACAACTTAATTAATTAATGGTTAGTGTTTTAAAAGTTGAGAATCTGATGTATACAAAAGTCTTGATCTTTGGTAGGGTTTACCTCTCACATTCTCCATTGTATTTTATTAAGGCTTGTGATGCATTGGTCAGGTCTTGTTTATTTGATATCACTTGAGAGAGTGGCAGAAATTTAGTGGAATGATATGTTCTTTACAATATCCAGAAATAAATAGGCAGGTGCCCTGTGGTTGGGTATATATACATTCAAAATGGTCACATCTTCCTGTTGAATTGATCCTTTGGTCATTATATAGTGTCCTTCTTTGTTTCTCTTAATGTTTTTTTTTGTTAGAGTATATTTTGTCTGATATTAGGATGGCCACACCAGCTATTTTTTTGGTTTCTTCATGAGAAACAGAAGAATAACCAGGTTAGGTGACTGCTGAGACAAAAGGAATATGGAATGGGTCCTGAAAGAAAGTAGTTATAAATACTAGTGCTAACTGAGCAGTTAAAGCAATAGTAGTGGCAAATATTATGACTTTGTTCATTATTTTGTTATGAATATGTTTATGTGTATATTTGTGTGTGCATCAAGTATTGTCTTGTCATCTTCTTACAAGTTTGCCTCATTCTATTTAGTAACTTTAAATCCTAGAATTTTAAGGTACACAATATCAAGGAGAAGAGAGACTATTACCCAGGGGCCATTCATCCTCTTCTAGGGAAAAGCTTTTGCATTTTGTTATAGGAAAGAATGTTATATCATTTTATGTGAAAGTAGGATACTGCTATTTTCTTATTTGGAGCTTATATTTGTTTTAAGGAGATATTTGAGAATTCACTATTGATACAGGGTCTACTATAATTTCTACCTCCAGTTATCAACTTAGCTAGGCATTGTGTTGAGTAGTTTGGCCAAACACTGCTGCTGATATAGAGAAAGATATTTTGTGGATGTAATTAACATCTATCATGAACTAAGTAAAGGAGATTTACTTGCTTATGCAAAATTTATTTTCATTGCTGCATTGAAGTATATAATGATCAGATGTGGATATTTGAATCTCATAGTCTAAAGCAATCATTAACTGTGGTCATTTTTGGCTGGCTTTTTATTTGTGAAATAATCAGTAACCTCAAATGTGTGTGCCTGTGTGTGTGTGTGTGTGTGTGTGTGTTACAAAAACATTCAGTTATACAGTTTTGCATTCATTTTAAGGAAATGTAATTGTGCACCATTTCAAGATAGTATTTTTTAGTATTTCTGAATTTTTGTGGAGCTCTAAAGTTGCCACTGACTTTTAAAAACTGACATATTTTCTTTATTTCTGTTCATTGATATCATCTTCAATTCACATCCAGGAAAATTTCCTCTTTTAATGTAATTTTAATGGCCTTTTTGGGTAACTTTTCTTTTATCTTCTAAAACATTAGTATAGTTTCTAAAATATATCCATTTTTGTGTAAGGTACAAGGTAGGGTTCTTAATTCATATTTCTGCATGTTGTAGAGACTGTCCTTGCTCCAGGGAAAGTTTTTAGTTCCTTGGTCAAATATAAGTTGGTTGTAGAAGGTTGGATTGATTTCTGGGGCTTTTATTCTGTTCCATTAGTCTATCCATCTGTTTTTGTACCAGGACCAGGCTGTTTTGATTATAATTGCCTTGTAGCATGTCTTGAAATCTGGTATTGTTATCCTCTGGCTTTATTTTTGTTATATAAGGTTGCTTTAGCTATCCTAGGCCTCTTATGTTTCCACATGCATCATTTTTTCTAGATCTGAAAAAAATGTCTTTGGTATTTTGATTGGTATTGCATTGAATCTGTAAATTATTTTTGGAAGAAAAGACGTTTTGATGATGTTGATTCTTCCAATCCATGAACATGGAAGCTTTTTCCATTTTTTCCTGTCTTCTATTTCTTTCTTTAGAGTTTTGTAATTCTTGTCCTAGAGATCTTTGACAATCTTGGTGTAATTTATTCCAAGGTATTTAATTTTTTGTAGCTATTGTGAATGGGATTGATCTTAGAAGTTCTTTCAAGCCATGGCATTGTCTGTGTATACAAAGGCTGTTGTTTTTTGTGTGTTGATTTTATATCCTGTTATTTTATTAAACTCTTTTATGAGTTCCAGTAGTCTCTTAGTGGAGTCTTTTGGTTCCCCTATATATATATATAAAATCATAGCATCTGCTAATAACGATTGTTTGACTTTATACTTACTGATCTGAATCCATTTGATTTCTTTTTTCTTTTTTTTTTTCCTGATGCCTCTGGCTAAATCTTCCAGGACTATACTGAATATACCGAATAGTAATGGAGAGAGTGGGCATCCTTGTCTGGTTCTAAATATCAGCAGGAATGCTTATAGTTTTTCCTCATTCAATAGAATGCTGGCTGTGGGTTTGCCATAAATTGCCTTAATTATGTTAAGGAATGTTCCTTCTAGACTGCATTTGCTTAGAGTTTTCATCATGAAAGGGTGTTGTATTTTATCAAATGCTTTCTCTGCACCTATTGAGATAATCATATGGTTTTTGTTCTTCAATTTGTTAATGTGATGTATCACATTGATTGATTTGTGAATGCTGAACAATCCCTGCATACCAGGGATAAATCTCTCTTGATCTGAGTGGATGATCTTCCTGATGTGTTGTTGAATTCAAATCATCAGGATTTTGGTATGCTGTATTGTCATTTTTATTTATTTCCAGAGATTTTTTGATTTCTCTTTGGATTTCTTCTATGACCCACTGTTCATTCAGGAATATGTTTTATAGTCTCCATGTGTTTGCATATGTTCTAGAGATTCCTGCATTTATGATTTCCTTCTTCATTTCATTGTGATCCAAGAAGATGCATGGTATGATTTCGATTTTTTTTTATTTGCTGAGACCTGCTTTATGACCTAGTATGTGGTCAATCCTAGAGAAAGTTCCAAGCACTGCTGAAATAAATGTGTATTCTGCAACTATATGATGAAAAGTTCTGTAGATACCTGCTAGGTCTATTTGGTCTACGGTGTCAATTAACTCTGTTTCCTTACTGATTTTCTGTTTTGTTGATCTGTCCATTACTGAGAATGAGGTATTGAAGTCCACTGTTGTATTTGGATCTATATCTCCCTTTAAATCCTTTAATATTTCTTTTAATTATGCAGGTGCCCTGTGGTTGGGTGTATATCCATTTATAATGGTCACATCTTCCTGTTGAATTGATCCTTTGGTCATTATATAGTGTCCTTCTTTGATTCTCTTGATTTTTTTTTTGTTAGAGTATATTTTGTCTGATATTAGGATGGCCACACCAGTTTTTTTTTTTTTTTTTTTTTTTGGTTTCGGTTGGCATGGATTATCTTTTGCCATCTTTTCACTTTCAGTCTGTGAGAATATTTGTTGGTAAGACATGTTACTTGTAGCAAATAGCCACTATTTGGCAGCTAATAGATGAGTTTTCTTTTTAAATCCATTCAGCCAATCTGTGTCTTTTTGCTGGGGAATTGAGATCATTTACATTCAGTGTTACTATTGTTAAGTACTGACTTTGCCCTGCCATGTTTATGTACGTTGGGTTTCATTTTTTTTTTTGGCTTGGTAATTATATACTTTTCCAGCAATGTTCCTGTTTCTGTGTTTGTGTGTATCACATGTTTGAGCATATTTCCTGGTACTGTGTGTACTTACATTTTCGTTCAATTTCTCTTTGCTGTGGAAGAAAATCTTAGAATTTTAAGGTACAGGATATCAAGGAAACCACAGGCGATTGCGCAAGGACCATGCATCCTCTTCTAGGGAAAAGGTTTTTGAATTTTGTTCTAAGAAAGAAAGCTGTATCATTTTATGTGAAAGTAGGATATTGTTATTTTCCTTACTTGGAGCTTATATTTGTTTTAAGGATATATTTGTGGATTCAGTACTGATACAGTGTCTACTGTAATTTTTACCACTAGCTATCAACTTAGCTAGGCTTTGTGTTGAGTAGTTTGGCCAAACACTGCTGCTGATGTTGCTGTGTAGATATTTTGTGGATGTGATTACTATCTATTATAAACTAAGTAAAGGAGATTTACCTGCTGATGCAAATTCTTCTGCAGAATACAGACTGATACAATAAGCAAATACAAACAAAAACCTAAAAATTCAATGAGTAACATGCATATCTGCATGCTCTCTGAGAAATGAAATTTGGGTATAATTACAAAAGGTATGGACCTAACACTTAAGGATGCACTTGAATTAAACTGATGAAGATTGTATACTCTGTATCATGTGCCTATATTCTCTAATGTTGCATTCTACATCATTGGTAGACCAGTACTTTGTAAATTATCTGTATTAAAGGGCCACATGTTTCTCTAGCCCTTTGTTTTTGAGGTTTTATAAAATAAAGTAAATTGAAACAAAATTCTAAGAAATGTAAATTTTTCAAAATATAAGCTTATTTTTTCAGCTTAAATTTGATGACACAGGAATGACAAATTCCTTGGTCTAATATTTCCCTTACATAATTAATCATTCCTTCTCCCAGTAATTACCTTATTATTTATTTTTACAACACCTGCAACGTTTATTTTTTGTTTCCTCCTTGAAATATATAATAACCTGCTACGGATATTTGAATCTCAGAGTCTAAAGCTGTCATAGCCCTGTGTAAGTGTGATCATTTATGGTGAACTGTTTTTTGACTTTTATTTAATAAATATAAATTTCCAAAGTACAACTTTTGAATTATAGTGGCTTCCCCCAAATAAACTCCCTCCCACCCATAACCATCCCATCTCCCACTCCCTCTCCAATCCCATTCATATCACGATTCATTTTCAATTATCTTTATATACAGAAGATCAACTTAGTAAGTGAAGATTTCAACAGACTACACCCACAAATACACACAAAGTGTAGAGTACTGTTTGGGTAGCAGTTTTACCATTAATTCACATAGAACAACACATTAAGGACAGAGGTTCTACATGGGGAGCATGTGCACAGTGACTCCCATTGTTGATTTAACAATTGACACTCTTATTTATGGCGTCAGTAGTCACTCAAGGCTCTTGTCATGAGCTGCCAAGGCTATGGAAGCCTCTAAAGTTTGTTTGGTGAACTTTTTAATTGTGAAATAATCATCGACCTCAAATATGTGTGTGTGTGTGTGTGTGTGTGTGTGTGTATCACAAAATCATTCAGTAATCATTTTTGCAGAACCATTCTAAGGAAATATAATTGTGTACCATTTCAAGATAACTTTGTGTAGTATTTCTGAATTTTGTGGAGCTCTACATTTGCCTCTGCTTTTTGAACACTGACATATTTTCTTTATTTCTGTTAATTGATTTCATCTTCAATTTACATTATCAGGAAAATTTCCTCTCAATGTAATTTTAACGGTCTTTTTTGGTAACATTTTATTCTCTTCTATAACTTTAGTATAGTTTCTAAAATATATCCATTTTTCTTACAGTAATGAAAGTATTTTGAATTTTATTTTTCAATATATTAACACTTTTGTTTTTGTCTTTGATTTATGCCTGTCATTTCTATCAACTATTTAAGTTTTCCATAATTCAGTTTTAGCCATTACATACATTGTAAAACTGATGCTTTCTTGTTGGCTTTTACATCTTGAATTTACTCAATATTTGGTAACTTGTCATGGCAATATTCAAGTATGGTTCTCATAAGAACCACCTTAGGGTATGTGATTGCCTGTGTAATCATTCACCATTTCCAGGAAATATGTTTCTTACCTTTTATGGATGTATATGGGATTCTAAATATTCCTTTAATTTTGAAGGTTAAAGCAGTTGTAATTGTTCTTAATTTCTCCCCTTTTTAACTTTTATTTAATAAATATAAATTTCCAAAGTACAGCTTTTGGATTACAATAGATCCCTCCCCCATAACTTTCTTCCCACCTGCACCCCTCCCTTCTCCTGCTCCCTCTCCCATTCCATTCACGTCAAGAGTCATTTTCAATTCTCTTTATATACAGAAGATTGATTAAGTATATATTAAGTAAAGATTTCATCAGTTTGCACCCACACAGAACATAACATGTAAAATACTGTTTCAATACTAGTTATAGCATTAATTCACATTGAACTACACATTAAGGACAGAGATCCTACAGGGATCTCTGCACAGTGACTCCTGTTGTTGACTTAACAATTTGACACACTTGTTTAAGGCATCAGCAATCTCCCCAGGCTCTAGTGATGAGTTGCCAAGGCCATGGAAGCCCTCTGAGCTGGCCGCCTTTGATCTTATTTCGACAAGGCCATAGTCAAAGTGGAAGTTCTCTCCTCCCTTCGGGGAAAGGTACCTCCTTCTTTGATGGTCCCGTTCTTTGTACTGGGATCTCACTCACAGAGATCTTTCATTTAGGTTTTTTTTTTTTTTTTTTTTTTTTTTTTTTTTTTTTTTTTTTTTTTTTTTTTTTTGCTAGAGTGTCTTGGCTTTCCATGCCTAAAATACTCTCATGGGCTCTTCAGCCAGATCCAAATGCCTTAAGGGCTGATTCTGAGGCCAGAGTGC
This sequence comes from Sylvilagus bachmani, assembly GCA_015711505.1. Lineage (NCBI taxonomy): Eukaryota > Metazoa > Chordata > Mammalia > Lagomorpha > Leporidae > Sylvilagus > Sylvilagus bachmani. The sequence goes on along the minus strand of CM027406.1, from coordinate 650,729 downwards.
TATTTAGGACATCTGCCATTCTATGAGTCTGCTGTGTCTCCCACTTCCCATGTTGGATCGTTCTCTCTCTTTCTGAATCTATCAGTTAGTATTAACAGACACAAGTCTTGTTTATGTGATCCCTTTGACTTTTAATCCTTTCATTATGATCAATTATGAACTGAAATCGATCACTTGGACTAGTGAGATGGCATTGGTACATGCCACCTTGATGGGATTGTATTGGAATCCCCTGGCACATTTCTAACTCCAGCATGTCCCAAATTGCTTCCCCTCCCTCTCTTATTCCCACTCTTATATTTAAGAGATCACTTTTTAGTTAAATTTAAACACCTAAGAATAATTGTGTGTTAATTACGAGTTCAACCAATAGTATTAAGTACAATTAGTTTCACTGGTCTATTTTTCACTCATGATATTTATGTCTATTTTTCAGTCTATTTATTCCATTAAGTTAGTCATTTATTCTTAATTAACCACAATATATTTTACTTCATAAATATCCATTTTTTAATTTTTCATCTTGTCTTTGAGATTACCATCACATCCTAGTCTAAGTTGTACTATTGTAAACCTGTTGCCAATTTGACTGAATTTTTACTATGAGATCATGAACTCCATCAAATTTCTTTATGTTGGTTCTGACAACATATTGGTTCTGTACATGTATTCCCAAGGCATTTTAGGCCTGCCTGATAATTCAGATTTCCCATATTAATACATTTTAACTAATGGGAATTTTTTGAGGCTATATATAGCATCAATGTATGAAAGTTTACATGGAATACACCCAGATACTGGCTTTTTAAATATTATTATGCTAACTGGTTTGATCTTTGATTTACATTTCATAGATACTGTTGCTTTCATTTCCCTTTATAAGGTAATTTTAGTTATATAGTTTCCAGCCAGTTCCCTTATATCTACTTATGATTCTGTTAATTCTACACAATTACCCAGTGTTTCATAACATCTACTTACTTATTTAATATTTTTGTGTTTGAGTTTTTAACTGTCACCTCCATAAATTCTTAGTATTCTTTCTAAGCAAATCTGAGTATGTGAACCCCAGGCCATCATATTTCATTTTTCATTATGAAGATGTTAATTGGTACAGTTTTAAGTTCTGCGAACATTCATATACAGTTTTCATATGCATTTTAGGTAAATGTGGTCATTACCACACTTTAGGGTGTCATATTTCTTGGCAATTGTGATTGTTTATAAATCTATGAGATTAGTCCGGCACTGTGGGTCAATAAGCTAATCCTCTGCCTGTGGTGCCGGCACCCAGGGTTCTAGTCCCGGTTGGGGTGCCGGATTCTGTCCCGGTTGCTCCTCTTCCAGGCTAGCTCTCTGTTGTGGCCCGGGAGTGCAGTGGAGGATGGCTCAAGTGCTTGGGCCCTGCATCCCATGGGAGACCAGGAGAAGCACCTGGCACAGCACGCTGGCCTTAGCTGCTATTTGGGGGGTGAGCCAACGGAAAAGGAAGACCTATCTCTCTGTCTCTCTCACTGTCCACTCTGCCTGTCCAAAAAAAAAAAAACTATGAGATATTCATTTTGACATTTTTGAGATTGTCCATAGATTAGTTAGCCTGCCTTGATTTTTATGACTACAAAGTTATCAATGAAATTTTCTAATATGCATTTCTAGATACAATTTATCTGGTAGGTATAATGTTGCTTTTTATACATTCTTTGTTTTTTACATTTGCATTGACTTCAATTTGGTTGAAGTTAATGTTTTCAACAAAGTCCATCATATCTTCTTTTAAAGATAATTTACAGAATGTAAATTAACCTTTGGTTTTAGAAATTTTATAAAATGTGGTTTGAGATTCTAAGATGATTCCTTTAAAGTTATTTTTTAAAGTGGCTTGATCATTCCTTGATGAAAGGTATGGGAAACGTTCTTCAGTTTTTTTCCTTAAATGTAGTGAAATATTTTCCATCAAAAACCCATATATGATATTGCTTATACCAAATTATAAAGATTATGCTCATAATAATAACATAAACTACCTAATTCATGAGCACTCGCTTTATTTTTTTTTTTATTTTGGAAGATTTTGCCCATGTAAAAATGCTATGTGTACATAGCATTCAGCAAGTGCAGCCTTTCATTAAAATGGAAATTTTATTGAGGTCTTAGGGCCATAGGACTTGGTAAGTAGGTTGACCTGTGGGGGCAGAGCCTTCATCCTGGGGCATATATTGAATATGGCTGCATTTCTCCTTGACACAATTGACAGCATCGGGGTATGGATGAGTGCAACACTTGAACAAGCTGGCATAAGGAGAGCTCTTTCTGGATGTTGTAGTCTTACAGTGTGGAAGTCCTCAAGCTATTTGCCTACCAATAGGAGATGCATTGGTCAGGTGGGATGTCCTCTTTGTCTTGGATTTTGGCTTTGACATTCTGAGTGGTGTCATTGGGCTCAGTCTCAAGGGGGAATGGTCTTGCCTGACATGGTCTTCAGAAAGATTTGCACCTCTGCATCTGTGAATCTACTCAACTGCCTCACTGATGAGAAAGGACCCATTCACTGTTTGAAAACTGTTTCTGGAGCCTTGATCAGGATTTGTTTTGGCTCCATTCTTTGCATCCTGGTCCCCACATTCCCACTCTCTGTTTCAGGAAACCCGGTTCTTTGTGCTGCAGGCCGGCACAAGTGGCACCCGAACAGGGACCTGAGAATTAGAGAAGCAGTGGGGAACCTGGATTCATGGAGTTGCGACTATAGAGGTGTAAAATTTTTGGTGAGTACCTGACACCAAAATTGAGGTGATTTTTTTTTTTTTTTGAGCAGGCATTATGGGACAAGCATTAAGAAATAGTAAAGGCAGTTAAAGCATTAACACAGATGCAAGGAATAGGGTTAAAAAAGAAAGCAATAGAGTTCGGCGGGAGCAGCGAAAGGGGCAACAGGGATCCCGCGGGCTGCCAACGGGGAAGGTGAGGGCGACGCGTGTGTGGCGTGCCCGGAGCCCCACGCTTCAGCCCCAGGGGAGCCAGACAGCCAGGGCAGACTAACGGATCAAAATTAAAGTTCAGACACACCAGCGCTGGAAGCCAAGGTGAGACAGGGCATTTGCCCAACACTGTGGCACCAGCCGCCGCTGCCGCCCCTCCCCCAACCCACCCTGGGACGGACACTGGGACACACACGACTGAGCGGGGGAGGAAATAGGAAAAGGAACAGACTGTGTAGCACCCGCGGGAAGAAAGCGCAACTTAGGGAGACTAATTGAGGAACTAAACAAAATAGGAGCCCACGGTACCTCCACCCTCCCCCATATCGGAGCGGGAGCGGGCGGGAAGTGGCCATCTTGTTTGTTTACATTCGGGCCTGGAGAGCTACGGCTGCCGCGGCGCGCTACTGGCACGGTGCGCTGCTGCCGTGATGCGCTGCTACCGCCTAGCACTAATCGGGAGTGGTGCAACGCTACACTCTTACTCGGGGCAGGCAGCACAAAGCCCTCCCGCCAAACGACTCAAGTTACCAGAGGGGGAAAAAAATTCTTTTTTTTGAAAAGTGCCTGCTATGCTATACACATAGAAGCCAGAGATTAGAAGCTAACTACCATCAACTCTGCTCAGCTGTGAGGTATTACTTCCCTCCGGAGGGGGGAAAAATCATAATAAAAATAAATAAATAAATAAATAGAGATCTACCACAACTAACCCTGAAGAACTAAGCAGAGCTCTCTAGCTACACCCATCTCAAGCCTCCAAGGCTCCTCCAACAGCAGGCAGCCCACTTAACAAAGCCATAGTAAAACAAGAAAAAAAAATCACAGTAAGGGAAGAAGAATTAAAAGAATCCCTCCAAAATGCAAAATAACAAACACAGAAGTCAAGGGAAAAAGAATAATGAACACATTATGATACCTCCAAACAAACAAAACACCCGAAGCCAAGAAAATGAATATGACGAGATAGAAGAAATGCAAGATATGGATTTCAAAAAATTTATGATAAGATCATTTAGAAGTCTTCAAAAGCAAATTCTTGAACTACAGAAATCCTTACTGGACAAGATAGAAAATCTCTCTCGGGAAAATGAAACCTTAAGGAAGAACCAGAATATAATGCAGGAATTAGTAGAACAGGAAATTATGATAGTGAAGAAAAATCAGTCAGAAATGAAGAACTCCATAGATCAAGCAAAGAACACATTGGAGAGCCTCAAAAATAGAGTCTGTGAAACAGAAGAGAGAATATTGGACCTAAAAGACAGAGCACAGGAAACTATACAGGCAAACCAAAGAAAAGAAGAGGAAATTAGAAGGTAAAAAATATTGATGGAAATCTACAGGATACTATTAAAAAACCCAACATTCGAGTTCTAGGAATCCCTGAAGGCATGGAGAGAGAGAAAGGATTAGAAGGCATTTTTAGTGAGATACTAGCAGAGAACTTTCCGGGTTTGGAGAAGGACAGAGAAATCCTAATACAGGAAGCTCATAGAACCCCTAATAAACAAGACCAAAAGAGAACCTCACCACAACATGTTGTAATAAAATTCACCACAGTGAAACAAAAAGAAAAGATCCTAAAATGTGCAAGAGAGAAACGTCAAATTACTCTCAGAGGATCTCCAATTAGGCTCAGAGCAGAATTCTCATCAGAAACCCTGCAAGCTAGGAGGGAATGGCGAGACATAGCCCAGGTACTAAGAGAGAAAAACTGCCAACCCAGAATATTATATCCTGCAAAGCTCTCATTTGTGAATGAAGGTGAAATAAAGACCTTTCACAGCAAACAGAAACTAAAAGAATATGGAGCCACTCGTCCAGCCCTGCAAAAGATGCTTAAAGATGTGCTACACACAGAAACACCGTCATCATTATGAAAGAAGCTAAAGGAAGGAAACCTTACAGCAAAATATCATAGGAAACTCAAAGCATATATAAGAAACTATCTTTGGCAAAAGGCAGGGCAAAATTACTACTTATCAATAGTCACATTGAACGTGAATGGTTTGAATTGCCCAGTCAAAAGACACCGGTTGGCAGACTGGGTCAGGAAACAAAACCCATCTATTTGCTGCTTACAAGAAACACATCTTTCTAGCAAAGATCCATACAAACTCAAAGTGAAAGGCTGGAAAAAGATATACCATGCCAACAGAAATGAAAAAAGGCGGGCGTAGCCATCTTAATATCAGATAACATAAATTTTACCACAAAAACTATTAGGAGAGACAAAGAGGGACACTATATAATGATTAAGGGATCCATTCAACAGGAAGATATAATGATTATCAATGTATATGCACCTAATTACAAGCCACCGGTTTATTTAAAAGACTTGTTAAGGGACTTAAAGGCAGACTTAGACCCCAACACAATAGTACTGGGGGACTTCAGTACTCCACTCTCAGAGATAGACAGATCACCAAGACAGAGGATCAACAAGGAAACAGTAGATTTAAATGACACCATAGCCCAAATGGACCTAACAGATATCTACAGAACTTTCCATCTCACAGAGAAACAATTTACATTCTTCTCAGCAGTACATGGAACCTTCTCTAGGATCGACCACATACTAGGCCATAAAGCAAGTCTCAGCAAATTCAAAAGAATTAGAATCATATGATGCAACTTCTCAGACCACAAAGGAATGAAGTTGGAAATTAGCAACTCAGGAATCCCTAGAGCACATGCAAAATCATGGAGACTGAACAACATGCTCCTGAATGAACAATGGATCATAGAAGAAATTAAAAGAGAAATCAAAAACTTCCTGGAAGTAAATGAAGATAACAGCACATCATACCAAAATCTATGGGACACAGCAAAAGCAGTGTTAAGGGGAAAGTTTATTGCAATAGGTGCCTACATCAAGAAATTGGAAAGGCACCAAATAGATGAGTTCACAGTACATCTCAAGGATCTAGAAAATCTGAAGCATACCAGACCAAAAGCTAGTAGAAGAAGAGAAATAATTAAAATCAGAGAAGAAATCAACAGGATTGAATCCAAAAAACTTTACAAAAAATCAGGCCAACGAGGAGATGGTTTTTTGAAAAAATAAACAAAATTGACACCCCATTGGCCCAGCTAACAAAAAAGAAAAGAGGAAAGACCCAAGTAAATAAAATCAGAGATGAAAAAGGAAACATAACAACACACACAACAGCAATCAAAAGAATCATCAGAAATTACTACTATGACTTGTATGCCAGCAAACAGGGATCCTATCAGAAATGGATAGATTCCTGGACACATGCAACCTACCTAATTTGAACCAGGAAGACAGGGAAAACCTAAACACACCCATAACTGAGACAGAAATTGAAACAGTAATAAAGGTCCTCCCAACAAAGAAAAGCCCAGGGCCAGATGGATTCACTGCTGAATTCTACCAGACATTTAAAGAAGAACTAACCCCAATCCTTCTCAAACTATTCAGAACAATTGAAAAAGAGGGAATCTTCCCAAATTCCTTCTACGAAGCCAGCATCACCTTAATTCCTAAACCGGAAAAGATGCAGTATTGAAAGAGATTTTCAGACCAATATCCCTGATGAACATAAATGCAAAAATCCTCAGTGAAATTCTGGCTAATAGAATGCAACAACACATCAGTAAGATCTTCCACCCAGACCAAGTGGGATTTATCCCTGGTATGCAGGGATGTTTCAATGTTCGCAAAACAATCAACATGATACACCACATTAACAGGCTGCAGAAGAATAACCATATGATTATCTCAATAGACACGGAGAAGACATTTGATAAAATACAACACACTTTCATGCTGAAAACCCTAAGCAAACTGGGTATAGAAGGCACATTCCTCAATATAATCAAAGCAATTTATGAAAAACCTATAGCCAGTATCCTATTGAATGGGGAAAAGCTGGAAACATTCCCACTGGGATCTGGTACCAGAAAGGGATGCCCACTCTCACCACTGCTATTCAACATAGGACTGGAAGTCTTATCCAGAGCTATTAGGCAAGAAAAAGAAATCAAAGGGATACAAATTGGGAAGGAGGAACTCAAACTATCCCTCTTTGCAGATGATATGATTCTTTATTTAGGGGATCCAAAGAACTCTACTAAGAGACTATTGGAACTCATAGAAGAGTTTGGCAAAGTAGCAGGATATAAAATCAATTCACTAAAATCAACAGCCTTTGTATACACAAGCAATGTCACGGCTGAGGAAGAACTTCTAAGATCAACCCCATTCACAGTAGCTTCAAAAACAATCAAATACCTTGGAATAA
>CM027406.1:623024-642983 GCA_015711505.1 Sylvilagus bachmani | reverse complement strand
AATGTGATTCAATGCTATAACGAGTACTCAAATAGTATATTTCACTTTGTGTCACAATATGAGGGCAAATGGACGAATTCTTTACTTAACACATGCTGAATTGATCTCATGTGTACAAAGAGAATTGAAAATGAATCTGGATGTGAACGAAGGGGTGGAGGGAGCGGGCAAGGGGGGAGGGTTGTGGGGGGAGAGGGGAAGTGTGGGGGGAAAGCCATTGTAATCCATAAGTCGTACCTTGGAAATTTATATCCTAAATAAAAGTTAAAAAAAAATCACCCCCCCCCCCCGAAAAAAAAAGTCAAGGACTCAATTGTTTCATTGCTGGATTCTACCAAACATTTAAAGAAGAAAGAATTCTATTTCTTCACAAACAATTTAAAACACTGGAACGGGTGGGTATCATCCAAAACTCATTTATGCAGCCAAAATCACCTTAATCTGTCAATACATCAGAAAAAGTGTTCACCTGGGTCAAGTTGGATTTATCTCTGGTATGCTGGGATGGTTCAAACATTTGTAAATCAATAAATGTGATACCTCACACTAACAGACTAAAGAAAAAAATCCACATGGCTATATCAATAGATGCAGAGAAAGCATTTGATGAAATACTAAATTCTTTTATGCTGAAAATATTAAACAATTTGGGTAAAGAAGGAATACCCCTCAACAGAATTAAGGCAATTTACTACAAACCCACAACCATCATCATATTGAATGGAAAGCAAAATATGGAACCAGACAAGGATGACCACTCACCATTGCTATTTAACTTACTGCTGGACTTTTAGCCAGAGCCATTAGACAAGAAAAAAATCAAGGGATAAAAATTGGAAAGGAAGAAGTCAAACTATCCCTGTTTGCAGATGACATGATTCTATATATAAAGTATCCAAAAGACATCACTGAGAGACTACTGGAATTTTCAAGAGAATTTTGTATAGTCACAGGATATAAAATCATCACACAAAAATCAATAGCCTTTTTATAAAAACACAAAGCCATGGCTAAGAAATAACTTTTTAGATCAGGTCCAGTCACAATGGCCCCAAAAAAGAATTAAATATTTTGAATGATTTAACCAAAGATATCAAATATCTCTACATTCAATATTATAAAAATTGAAGAAACAGAAGGAGACAGTAAAAATTGGAAAAATCTTCCAAGTTCATGTGTTTGAAGAATCAATATTATCAGAATTTCTATAATACTTAAGGCAATTTACAGATTCAATGTGATCCCAATCAAAATACCAATGACATTCTTTGGAGAACTAATAAAAATGATGCTAAGATTCATATGGAAGCACAAGAGACTCTGAGTAGCTAAAATAATATTTATTATACAACAAAAACAAATCTGGAGACATCACAATGCCTGATTTCAAGACATACTACATGGTAATTATAATCAAAACATTCTGGTTCTAGCATATGGACATATGCATAGAGTAATGGAACAGAATAGAAATTACACAAATCAATCCACACATCTATAGCCAACTTATTTTGACAAGGAACCTAAAATTAATTCCTGGAGCAAGGACAGTCTCTTCAACAAATGGTCCTGGGAAACCTACATTTCTGGATGCAGAAGTATGAAACTATAACCATATATTACACTTTACAAAAAAAAACTTAAAATCCATCAAAGACCTGAATTTATGACCTGATATAATCAAACACTAGAAAATATTGAGGAAATTCATGGAAACATTGCCACAGGCAAAGACTTCTTGGAAAAGACCCCAAAAGTACAAGCAATCAAAGATAAAATTGACAAATGAGATTGCATCAAGCTGAAAAGCTTCTGCCCTCTAAAAAACACTCACCAAAGTGAAGACACAACCAACAGAAAATATTTGCAAACTATGCAACAGATAAAGGGTTAACATCTAGAATCTATATAGAGCACAAGAAATTCAACAACAACAAAATAAATAATCCAGTTAGGAAATGGGCAAAGGACTTGAAGAGGCATTTTTTCAAATAGGAATTTCAAATGGCCAGCAGACACTTGAAAAAAGCTCATGATCACTAGTCATCATGGAAGTACAAATCAAAACCACAATTAAGTTTCACCTCACTCCTGATAGATTGGCTTTCATACAGAAATCAGCAAACAGCATATGCTGGTGATGATATTGTGAACAAGGTACCCTAATGCCCTGTTAGTAGGAAATTAAACTCCTCCAGCCACTGTGGAAGACAGTGTGGAGATACCTCAGAAATCTGAATATAGACCTACCATATAATCCAGCCATCCCACTCTTGGGAATTCAAATACAATCAGCTCTGTATGAGTCATCTATATTTCCATGTCCATTGCAGCATAATTCACAATAGCTAAGATGTGGAATCAATATAGGTGTCCAGTCCATCAACTGATGAAAGGGTATAGAAATTAAGGTATAAATATATAACTGATGCAGTACTACTCAGCCAAATAAAAATAAAATCCTGTCTTTTGCAACAATACAGATGCAACCAGCTATACTTAGTGAAATAAGCCATTCCCAGAAAGACAGACTCCTTATTTTTCCCTGATGTGAAGTGACTAATACAGTTCATAAAATATAATATATTGGAGTGAAATGGACATTTTGAGATTCAATTATTGCTTACAGCCTTTGTCTGTTAGGTAGTTTATTTTCTTCATGCTATTTGTTGAGCAATTTCATTTAGTGTAGGGTTAATTTTGCAATCATTAAATAAACTGAAAGTTCTTTGTAAAAATTTTGAGTGTTAATAGGAAATAGAAGATGATGAAAAGTTGGAGCATGCTCAAGAGGGAGGGTAGGATAGAAAGTATCACTATGTTCCTGAATCTGTATATATGAAATACATGATACTTGTATAAGTTAAATAAAATCAAAATATCAGTCACCTAGAAAAAAAAATGATTCTAAAACTCATATGGAAACACAACACACTCAATATTGTTAAACCAGACTTATGTAACAAAAACAATGCAACACAATACAAGACATAATTAATACTGGCAGCTATTATCAAAACATCCTGGTACTGAAAGAAAAATATACATACAGAGCACTGCAACATAATAGAAATCCCAGAAATCATTCCATACATCTACAATCAACTGATCTTCGACAAGTGAATTAAAAATCAATTCCTGAAGAAATGACAGTCTTCAAAAAATGATGTTGGGAAATTGGATCCCCTCATGGCCAAAGTATGAAACAAGATGCCTACCTTACACCTTATACAGAAATCAACTCTAAATGGATCATAAATCTAAATTCATAACCTTATTCCATCAAATTACTAGAGGAAAACTGCAAAATTTTGGCATTTGGAAGAACTTCTTGGAAAAGACCCCAGAAACATAGGCAATCAAGGCAAAAATAGATAAACGGCATTACATCAAGCTTAGAACCTTAAAGGAAACCATCAACAAAGTAAAGAGGCCATTATTAGAACGGGAGAAAATGTTTGAAAACTATTGAACTGGTAAAAGATCCCCATCAGTATATATGTAAAGAATTCAATAAACTCAACAAAAGCAAAGCAATCCAGTCAAGAAATGGACATAGGACATGAATAGGCATTTTTAATGATGAAATTCAAATAGCCAACACATAAAAAGCTGTTCAGGATCACTACACATCAGGTAAATTGAAACAAAAAACAACATGAGGTTTCACATGACACTGGCGAGAATGGCTACCATCCAAAAATGAAAGTAAAAACCAGTAAATGCTGGGGAAAAAGTATCCTTATACAGTGTTGGTGGGAATGTAAACTAGTACAATCATTATGGAAGACTGAATGAAGATTCCATAGAAATCTAAAAATATACCTACCATATGATGTAGCCTTCCTTTTCTTGGGAATTTACCAAAATGAAATAAAATCAACATATGAAAGACTTATTTGTAGCCCCAAGCTTTTTTCAGCTCAATTCACAAAAGCTAAGATATAGAATCAACCCTAATATCCATAAACTGAAGACTAGATAAAAAGTTGTGTTATATATATATATATATATATATATATATATATATATAGGAATACTACTCATCCATTCAGAAAATGGAATCCTGTCTTTGAAATTAAATTGATACAATTAGAAACCACTTTGATTAATGAAATAAACCAGGTCTATAGCCGGCACTACGGCTCACTAGGCTAATCCTCTGCCTGCAGTGCTGGCACACAGGGTTCTGGTTCTGGTCTGGGAGCCGGATGCTGTCCCGGTTGCCCCTCTTCCAGGCCAGCTCTCTGCTGTGGACAGGGAGTGCAGTGGAGGATGGCCCAAGTGCTTGGGCCCTGCACCCCATAGGAGACCACGATAAGCACCTGGCTCTTGCCTTCGGATCAGCACAGTGCGCCGGCTGCAGCACATTGGCCACGGTGGCCATTGGAGAGTGAACTGACGGCAAAGAAAGACCTTTCTCTCTGTCTCTCTCACTGTCCACTCTGCCTGTCAAAAAATTAAAAAAAAGAAAGAAAGAAGCCAGGTCCAAAAAGACAAAAAGACAAATATCATGCATTCCCTGATTTGTGATTTAAAAAAGTAATGTATATAAGCAAAATTAACATCTTAAAACTTGATTACTGTCTATACTCTTGAGGAACAGGGGTTTTTCTCCTTACTACTTGTTTAACTCTTTATTTAGTGGAGGTTAAGCTTGTGCAATACAAACTGAAAATGAGTCATTGTAAAAATTAAGAGGAAGGAAGGAAGAAAGGTCAGAGAATGGGCAGGAAAGAGGGAAGCATGTAAAGCATTATTTTCTTAATACTGCATATATGAAATAAATTATTTTTCAACGTCTATAAATAAAAAGTTAAAAAGAATGTGATATGTAGTATGTACACTCTGTGGAAAGAATAAGAGCCAGTAACTAATAGTCTTATTTCCTGCTTAGACTAGGGAACTTATGATATGCAACAATGAAAGTAATAAAATCAAAGAAAAATAAAAATGCCATTTGTTTTGCTGTGTAAATTGTGAGTACTTTGTACAGAACTGAGTAGCTTGGTAGTAGTAATTACTAAGTGCCAAGAAGTGCCAAGCAAATGCAAAGGAATTTAATGAAAAGTCTTTTTTTTTGCTTATTATTATGTTCAATTATTCAGTTTTAACAGATCCAATATATTACATATTACAGGAATTAAATCAAAAGAAAATGTCTCATTACAGAAAAATACTAATGGGAAGATTCTATCACTAGAATGAAACTGAAAATTTTCAATGCAAGTAATAAATTTGGAGTTTTCCAAAACTCTGAAATTGGAAAAAAAATGTGTGACTCTCAAACCATGGCAAAGAGTATTGCTGTATGATCATTCATAGATACTCTGCATGGGAAAGATTCAAAGTAGACTTAGAAACTTTTTAAGTAGCCGTCAATCTTACAAGGAAAAAGCCAATCAAGATGTATGAAGAGTCAAGACACTAAGAACAAGATATACTAAGAAACTGAAATTATATATAGACAATAGCATTGAATTCAAAGGCAAAAGAAAAAGAGATAAAAATGTAATGATAAAAATAAGGCAACTGTGAGTGAAAACTGTATTTTTCAGGAAAATGGGTGAATACAAATAAAATATGAACAAATATAATGATTAAGTTTCCATTAATATCACATATAAAAATCACATAAAATTTGCAGGAACTAAATTACAGAAAGTATCATGTTCCTTCAAAAGTGATCTTAAAGGAACAAGTCCTGCATCTAGAAGTATACTATTAAAAATTTCAACATCAATGGGATATATAATTCCATAAAAGTCCATACAGAGTAAATAAAAATGTTCTTGAAAGAGTAAGAGTACCCCAGACCTAGATGGCTCTGAGAAGTTTTTAATATAAAAAGTAGTTAAGTTACTTTCTGAATTTTGAAGGAATTGACAACATCATTAAAATTGAACAAATTTATCCAAATATGCACAGTGCTACCACTGGTACATAATATGATTTGATGACATTATTCAACAATATTCATAAATTCCAATCCAAAGCAAAGATTAAAATATTTCTAATAGTACAGTATAAATTACAGGATAATTACTGTTAGTAGAACTGTTATTTTCTAGGAAAGAAAACAAAGTGAAAAGAAAATTGAAGGGAATCTGTTAAAGTACATTTCACATGGGAAATAAGGATAAATGAATGAAAATAATACAAAGATCCTGGAAATTATGCAAATCTCAAGGAAAGATATTTGTATTTACAGATACACTTAGGAAGTTCAAAAAATTTATAGTCCTCTGAAAGACCAGAAAATTCCCCTGCAAATTGAGAATGGTGGGTGAAGAAGGCTTTGAAAATATGGGGACACGAAATAGATGCAAAAGAATTCAGATAGTTTCTACCTTGTTGATGTCACACACACACACACACACACACACACACACAAACCAGCAAAGACGGCCTAAATATAGTAGTATACCTGGCTTATAAAAGGATGCTGATGATATAAACAGGACACAATAATCAATTAAAAGACAACAATACTAAAACAATGCACAACCTAGAAATGCACATTTTATATATAATCTATATTCTAGTTACTTGAAGTAGCAGTGATCAATAATGCAGGAGCAATAATAGCATGACAACATATACAAGAGAATTGGGTGAACCAACGTCTATTAAACGTGCACTTAACTTGAGAAATGAAAAAACAAAAGCTAAGAGAGTAAAAACACTATAGCTTTTATATAAAAATCTTAAATGAAAGATACATTTACATGTACACTTTGAATATATCAAGAACCAATGATTTACTTACACTCATATAAACCACCAAAAATTGGCCGGCACCACGGCTCAACAGGCTAATCCTCCAACTTACGGCGCTGGCACACTAGGTTCTAGTCCCAGTCGGGGCCTCAGATTCTGTCCCGGTTGCCCCTCTCCCAGGCCAGCTCTCTGCTGTGGACAGGGAGTGCAGTGGAGGATGGCCCAAGTGCTTGGGCCCTGCACCCCATGGGAGACCAGAATAAGTACCTGGCTTCTGCCATCGGATCAGTGCAGTGCACTGGCCACAGTGCGCCAGCCATGGCGGCCATTGGAGGGTGAACCAACGGCAAAAGGAAAACCTTTCTGTCTCTCTCTCTCACTGTCCACTCTGCCTGTCAAAAAATTAAAAAAAATTTAAAAATTTAAAAAGAAAGAAAATAAACCACCAAAAATTAAAAATATATAATGTGGAAAGGCAGAATAATAATATGGGCTAAAGTGCTTTTGATGAACCATAAAAATAAAACTGGCCAAGAAAATTAACAAAATTTTGAGTAAGCTGATAGCCTTTCAATGTTAAAAGCCAAGAAACATACTAATAGGTTTAGTCCTAGGATAGGTTTCCATTGGGTTACTTTTCATATACACAGGTGAGAAGAATAAACTCAAAGATAAAACAAAATATGCAAAAGAGGTATACTTGTTACAATATAAATTATAATTACATTACTGTGAATTCAGTTACTTGAAAATAAGAATAAAAATGTGGCAAACACATATAAGGGATTTTTGTAAATAATAGTCCATTACATATAAATTAAAAATAGAAAATAAGAAAAAAGTATGCAAATAAAACAAAATTATGCCAATAACCAGAAAACATTAAAGTGAATATATTTATATCTAGAGCTACACATTCAAAATTTGTATACCTTACTTATCATTGGAATGGTATAGTTCAGAGTCCCATAATAATGCAATCCCTTGTCATTACAGTAATGTAAATAAAACATCATATTGTAGCTCATACTCTGCTTGTGTTCACCTGTCTAACAATCTCTAAAATAAAATAAACCGGAAATTAAATTGTAGGATTAAAAACCAGGTCAAGATACTTATCCTTACATAATTGGCAAACTGTCATAACATGTACCAGTATCTAGATCTATAGAAGAAAATTTGAATCATCAAAAAAACTAAATATTCAATGATTCAGAATACTATAAAAATTAAAAATACATACATATGGCTTTATGTATATTATTTTTACAAATATATATATATGTATATATACATGTGTGTATTACATTGAGGAGAATGATAACCTCTGATTAAGATGACTCTGAGACACTGTGTACCATAAAGTTTCCAGGACACCTATATAATGTTGGGAGTGATGATGACCTCACAATGATATTCACATGGCTGGGATTGGCTTATGGTTAAGCTTATGATTATAAAATAAAGTATGTCATTGTAAAAAGAAAAGCAAATCCACAAGTAAATCAACTGACATTAATTCAAAGATCAAAATTAACCTCAATTTCCAAAGTGAAAAGTTGAATTCAAATTCCATGACATTAAAATACATAAAGTCTAAGAACTAGCCCTAGAATGTGCTTGGATACTATGAACATAAATTTGCTTGGGCATTTTCAGAATCTACACAGATGATACTTTAACAACAATCAGGCAAGGCAAGGTACTCTGAAGTTTCGTGTGCTAGAATTGGCATGAATTAGATTATTTTCCATGTACTCAGATGGTAGTAGCAAACTCAAATACAATATGAAAAATATTCGTTGTGCTTTGACTGTTTGGTCTACTAATGGAAAATTTATTAGAAGCAGAAATAGGGTCACAAGCAGATGTAATGGATATAGATAAAAATAGTCATAAACCCACATTGAAAAATACAAAAAATTGCAGGTGCTTAAATCCAGAAAGTCTTATCCAGTTTAAATAACTAATCTTGAAGCTGAGTAAGAGTGCCTCAATTTAAGCTATGGGCACTTTAAAGCAAATGAACAATTTTGAGTATCTGAAAATATAGCAACCTTTGAAGAAAATATGTGTCCTCAAAAGTGTAAAGAGGAGGCTGGGGCCACAGCTCACGAGGCTAATCCTCCACCTGTGGTGCTGGCACCCCAGGATTCTAGTCCAGGTTGGGGTGCTGGATTCTGTCCCGGTTGCTCCTCTTCCAGTCCAGCTCTCTGCTGAGGCCCAGGAAGGCAGTGGAGGTTGGCCTAAGTGCTTGGGAGATCAGGAGGAAGCACCTGGCTCCTGGCTTCAGATCAGCACAGCGTGCCGGCCGTAGTGGCCATTTGGGGTGTGAACCAACAGCAAACGAAGACCTTTCTCTCTGTCTCTCTCTCTCACTGACTAATTCTGCCTATTAAAAAAATTTTTAAAAAAGAAAAAGTGTAAAGAGGGGCCAGCACTGTGGCGTAGCAGGTAAAGCCGCTGCCTGGAGTGCTGGCATCCCATATGGGTGCTCGTTTGAATCCTGGCTGCTCCACTTCCAATCCAGCTCTCTGCTATGGCCTGAGAAAGCAATAGAATTTGGCCCAGCTGGTGCCGTGGCTCAACACGCTAATCCTCTGCCTGCAGTGCCAGCATCCCAGGTTCTAGTCCTGGTTAGGGCGTCGATTCTGTCCTGGTTGCTCCTCTTCCAGTCCAGCTCTCTGCTGTGGCCTGGGAGTGCAGTGGAGGATGGCCCAGACCCTTGGGCCCTGCACCTGCATGAGAGACCAGGAGGAAGCACCTGGCTCCTGGCTTTTGCAGGGTCTTAGTCCACCCGTACAAGGATGGACTGGGTCCGAGGAAAGGTAAGTGCACCACTCGCCGGTTCCCCAGCCTCCTGATCCCGGAGACAATCAGACACAGCAGGGAGCCAAGTCTAGCAAGAACTCATTTATTTCGCGTGTAACAGAGCCTTTTATAGCACAAAGCACAAAACTGCAGAGTCATTGGGGCAGGGCTTAAAGACCACCAACCACTTAAACCGTCATTTTATGGGGCGATTTCTATAGGACTAGCCATATGTTTATATACTTGTTACAAGTTTTGTTACCTCCCCTGATGTTGCATAGCCAATTAGTTTTAGTGGTAAACAACTTTGGATTCCACCCACCTTACTTCCTTTGGGCACCATCTTTGAATTGCTTGGTGAAACTAATTTCCCCACAGCTTTGAATTGGCGAAGCATGCCGGCCGCAATGCACCAGCCATAGCGGCCACTTAGGGGGTGAACCAACGGAAAAAGGAAGACTTTTCTCTCTGTCTCTCTCTCTAACTCTGCCTGTCAAAAAATAAAAAAAGAAGAAGATGGCCCAAATCCTTGGGCCCCTGCACATGTATAGAAAACCTGGAAGAAGTTCCTGGCTCTGTGGACATTAATGCCAATTGGGAAGTGAATCAGCAGATGGAAGTCTCTCTCTCTCTCTCTCTCTCTCTCTCTCTCTCTCTCTTCCTCTCTGTAACTCAGTCTTTCAAATAAATAAATAATCTTCAAAAATTATATAACAGACCATGAAGATTGAAGTTGCAAGGACAACTTGAATGGTTTTGAGTGGATTCATGACAACACAATGTAAATGTCTCAATAAAGGACCATAGGTTCAGTGTAAGAATGGCATGCATGTGGATAGTGATGATATACACAAGTTAAAGAAATACAATGAAAGACAAAATAAAAATATAACTCTGATATACAGGGCTATGTAAAACTCTGCTGTGATTACTCTTAGTAACAATATTATTTTATGGTGAACCATAATAAAAGACAAACATATGCATACATATTTGGTAAAAATGTATCTAGAATAAACTGTAAAAATTACAGTACAATACGGAAATGAATTTTGAAAAGTTCCCAAAAGCATATGTTAATTAACAATTCCAAGAATGTCTAGAAAAACTGAAGCATGTATCTGCTACAGATGAGAATGATGATTCTGGACCTAGAATGTGTTCAAATCTTGAAAACCGGACAGTTGTTAGGATGACTTCCAGCATTTACAGCAAGTTGATGACCAAACAATGATAAAGCAAACCATGATAAATATACTTTCTTTGAGCTAGGGCTGTCATAAACTAGTATATGAATTACCTACTCAGATGGCAGTAATAAATTATATGACAAAATAAAGAAATAGGCACTTTACAGAAGGCATTTAATTGTTTTAAAGATTTCATCCAACTGTTTGAGAAGTAGAGTTACAGACAGAGGGAGAGACAGAGAGAAATGTCTTCCTTCCGTTGGTTCACTCTCCAAATGGTTGCAATGGCCAGAGCTGCAACAATCAGAAGCTAGCAGCCAGATGCTTCTTCTGGGTCTCCCACTTGGGTGCAGGGGCCCAAGCACTTGGGCCATCTTCCACTGCTTTTCCAGGTCACAGTAGAGAGCTGGACTGGAAGAGGAGCAATTGGGACTAGAACTGGTGTCAATATGGGATGCCAGTGCCACAGGCAGAGGATTAACCTACTGTGCCAAGGCTCCATCCTGGCATTCAATTTTTGATTATAGATTGTAAACATGAACTTGGTAGAATTAGTAGTCAGTGTCACAATCTTCTGATGAATAAAACTCTTAGAGTTACATTCAAAAATAATCATGACTATTTCAGGAATATAAAACAAGAAAAGATCAGGCTGTCTAATGCACTAATATTTTAACTAGCATATGAGTACATTGACCCTGGTATTTTTATAATTTTTATAATCTAAAAATATATTCATATATGTATATACATGTATACATATACACATATGTATATATGTGTGTATGTATGTATGTATGTATATATAGAGAGAGGGAGAGAGAGAGAGAGAGAAATATACTAACTTGAACATCTCAAAATCTCCACTGTTGCACAATTTTCCAAAGCAGCAATCATGGAAGGAGTTAGACAACTGAAAGTAATATGGGCAATTTCATAACTTCAACATGAGCATGCTGACTAGGAAGATATGTACAGGACTATACATGCATTTTGATATTGAGTGGAAGTGAATACTTTTGTAGCAAGAGCATAAGTGACAAAGCATTCATGAATTTTTTATAAAGATACTTACTCATGTAATTACAAAAGAAAATACAGTTGGCAGAGAGCTTAAATCAAGAATATTTTAAGTACATTAAAATATATTTGAAATATAAAACAAATAAAAATTTGTTATATAGCTTCCAAAATCAAAGGTCAATGTAGAGATCCAAGAGTCCACAATTGTAACAAAATATATGACCTGCAAAGGATAAAGATGACACTGATGCTAGATGACTCTTTGCAATGTTGATATTGAACACTGTAATGTAAGTGGCAGAATATAGAGAAAGTTGATGACATTAGAAAGATAAAGTACACCAACTTGGCCATAGGTAACTTGTCCTGAGATTGGCATAAGCCATGCTGTTAATAAATATAAAAACTGATGGTTATTAGAATAAATTCAAAAATAAAATGAAAGTCATACTAATGTTTTGAATTATAATGCACAATATATTATGATTTCTGGCAATAGAAATGAATAATATTGTAGTAATAAAAATTAAATCTAAGCATATTTAGAGGACATGGAAAAGACAGCTACAAATTTACATTAAAAATGCAGAAAGATTAGAAGACCTGAAATAAGAAAATCATCACACAGTTTAAAATAATACTCATTAATCTAAAAAGGTCTGAATTTACCATTTGGAAAATTCTAAAGGTTAGCTTTTCAAGCTTCAAAGAAAAAAAAATAATGAATTAGAAACAAAACATGAGACTGCTCCAGTACAGTTCTGAGAAACAAAGTACATGGAAGTTGACAGTATATCTTATGGAAATTAAGCAATTTCATGACATCATAATAAAAATGACAGAATAATGTGTTTTCATGCTAGGATAAATATGTAACATAAACAATAAA
Source organism: Sylvilagus bachmani (assembly GCA_015711505.1). Taxonomy (NCBI): domain Eukaryota; kingdom Metazoa; phylum Chordata; class Mammalia; order Lagomorpha; family Leporidae; genus Sylvilagus; species Sylvilagus bachmani. The sequence goes on along the minus strand of CM027406.1, from coordinate 630,350 downwards.
TAATATATAGTGTGTAAATATGGTATATATGTGATCTTGCAACATGCATTATGACAGTAGGACCTAGTGACTTTCTGAGAAGTCATGAATGGGAAGACAGTATGCGTAGCTTCCATAGTAACTGTGTCATTGATAATCTCATATGAAATCATAGATGAAAATCAGCCCAAGTTCCCTCTGCCAGAATTGGCATAAGACAGATTGATTATTCATTATTCATGTAATACATGGAAGTTAACTCAAACACAAACTAGAAATGATTCAGATATTTAAATATTATATTTTTATCGCTACAAGTAACAAAGAGAAATGTCTACAGATGTATCCAAGAATTCCAAACAAATAAAGGAAGTATTTTTTTTAAATCCCTAAAATTGCATTTACAAAGCATAGGAAGCTGTAGGAACATAAATTGAGAAACATTCTTGCAACTTGATAAAATAAATTAAACATATCAGTGTCTAAATTTAATGTACTGAAAATTCAATACTAATTTTTCCAGCTGTGATGGCCAATTAAGGAGTGAACCAGCAGATGGAAGAGAAGGAAGACCCTCCCCCTCTTTTTCTCTCTACCTCTCCTTTCTATGTTACTCTGAATTTCAAATAAATAAATAAATGTTAACAAAAAACAAAAGAATAATTAAATATCAATTTCAATTTGGTGTCTACAAATAAAAAAATGAAATTAGAAGAACATATATCATTTAAAGTATGAATGAATCCTATATCCAACTTTCAGAAAATGTGTAACTAAAACTTCATTAGTTGATTTACAGATTTTATTAACAAGAATGAAAATGGTAAAAAACCTAATCATGTTTTCTAAAGCTTAAATTTTATTTTACCGGGACATTTATTTACAGTGAAATGCAACAAAGTGAGAGGCTAAATGGAATTAAAAATAGAATGCACATAATAATATAAAATGATCCTGGTATTTCTGTGAGTGCAACTGAGTAAAAGTGGTAGGAGCAATAACACTAAGAAACAATTATATGGGGAATGTTAGAATTATTGACCAAATTGACACATACAAAGGATATAAACAAAATCAATCTAACTCTCATATAGTGAATGCGATTATTCCTGGTGAATATTAGACTTAAAGACATTTGTATTGAAAATTTCATGTTGCAGGATTTCAAAAAAAAAAAAACTTAGTTATATAAAAATTCCTCAAAAGTAAGCAAAGGTCATCTGAAAATAATCATGAAAACAGATTCTAAGTGCATATGAAAGTTTATGAATATAAAATTAGCTAGACAATTTCTAGAATGGACAGGTCATTTTCAATCTCACAATTAAAATTTAACCAATAAAAAAGAGAGAAGGAAGAATGGAGAGAGCATGGAGCAGAGTGGGGAGGGTGAGAAGTATTGCTATTTTCCTATATCTGTATAGATGAAATACATGAAATTTATTAACTGTCAGCTCCTTAAATTGTTTCTGTGCAAATGTGGGTATGTGAACCTCAGACCATCTTGTTTCACTTTTCATTATGAAGATGTTAATTGACACAAATTTCTGGGAATATTCATGTATACTTTTCAAATATATTTTAGGTAAATATGGTAAAATTAGCATATCATATTTCTCAGAAATAGTGAATGTTTCTGAAACTATGAGATTCACTTTGACATTTTTTAGAGTGTCAATAGATTGTCTCTAGATATGGTTATCTTTTTATTCTAGCACCCGTTTGTTTTATTTACATTTCATGGTAAATGTTTATTAATGTTTTATTATAATTGTTATAACCTAGTTTTCTTTTAAATCTACATGTCCATATTTTAGTAGAGGTAATCAGTTTTTCTCATCAAAATCAAAATATATTGTATTATACATCTATATTTATTTCATGGTTTTGTATTTGAATTTATAACAAATACTTATATATCTCTTTTATACTGTATGATGGGCCAATTTACTAACACTGTGAATGTATGGCCATCTTGATGGTTATTTTAATTATGAGTTCATCAACACCATCAAAATATTTTCAGAGACATCTAAGGCTCATCTGGTCATTCTTTCCTCATAACAATTTTTTAAATTTTTTTTTGAGTTTTTTGAGAATCTTCATTTATCCTTGATTTTTGAAAATTTCAACATAATAATTCTAGATATATTCTTCTTTAATATAATTTTGGTAAGTCATAAGATCTTTAGTTTTCCTCAATTTTTTTAAATTTTAATTTTAAAGGGTAGTTTTATTGGCCTATTTCACACTAACATCTCTTAAATATCCTTTTCTTATACTTATGACTCCCCCAAATTATTAATTTCTCCTCAGTAATTATAAATGTTTTTATTTTATAACATATCCTTGATTTATGATTCCAAATATAACTAAATTTAATTATAATTGACTATTTTTCAGCACTTTATCTGAAACTGGCTTGTTACTCAACTGTTGCTTTTAATAAACCACTTATTTTTTCACAGTAATCACTATATATATATATATATATCCACATTTTCATCTGCTTACCATTTTGTTTCTGCCTTTGAAATTACAATCACTTTTGTTCATCATAATATCTAGTTTAAGCTAATCCTGGTACTGTGAGGCTGCCAAACATCTATGTTGGCTTTTTTCCTTATAATATGTCATAACTTCCCTGAAATTATGTATCCCTATCTTTGCAAATTTTATGAATGCAATTGTTCAGATAAAATTTAGGCAAGACCTGATCATTCACTCTTTTCAGATAACATATGTTGCAGATTTTGTTGATGAATTTTATGAGACTTTGTTTACTTTTTGATTTTGAAATTGTGTGACAGTTCTGGATAATGGAAAAAAGTTTTGAAAATATGTTACTGACTTTTTAAACTTATTATTATATTTATTTATATAAGGTGGACAAATGACTTTATTTAAGAGCATAGTGATATTTCCCACCTTAACCCTCCCTCCTGCCCATTCTCACCCTTCTTCCTTCTTCATTTCTTATTCTTTTTTTTTTTTGACAAGCAGAGTTAAACAGTGAGAGAAAGAGAGAGAGAAAGGTCTTCCTTCCACTGGTTCACTCCCCAAATGGCTGCTACGGCAGGCGCGCTGTGCCGATCCGAAGCCAGGAGCCAAGTGCTTCCTCCTGGGCTCCCATTACTTGGGCCATCCTTCACTGCCTTCCCGGGCCACAGCAGAGAGCTAGACTGGAAGAGGAGCAACCAGGACAGAACCAGCACCCCAACCGGGACTAGAACCCAGAGTGCCAGCACCGCAGGGGGAGGATTAGCCTAGTGGGCCATGGTACCAGCCCATTTCTTATTCTTTATTTTAACTTTACAATGAAATTTTTAGTTTATATTATACTAGTTACATTAACCCTCCATTAAGTAGAGAATTCAACAGATAGTAAGACAAAAAAAACATAAAAACGTGTTCCACAACAGTAGAGACAGTCTGTAAAAAAGAATAAATTCACAAAATATTAATTTTACTCATATACATTATATTTTTGTACTCTGTTAATATTTATGTGTTGGAATATTACTCAGCCATAAAAAAGAATGGAATGCTGTCTTTTGCAAAAAAATGAATGCAACTGGAAACCCTCATAATATTGAAATAAGAAAATACAAAAAACCACAAATTCCAAATCGTTTCCCTGAGCTGTTGTAAGTAATAAAATATAAAAAAATAATTTTAGGGCAGAGTGTAAAAATGGGAGTTTAAAACAGAGAGGGAGAAGTATTCCATCAACTTGTTTGCCCACCTAAGTTCCATAACTACTGGTACTGAGACAATCCAAAGCCAGTAACCAGAAATCCACATGCGTCTCTCATATGGATAGCAGGAAATTAAGTACTTAGTGCCTCCATGGTATATTAGCAGTAAGGTAGATCATTATTTCTAAATGGATGGTACTAAAGCCAGGTACTCCAATATGGGAAGAGGGAATCCCAAACAGTGACTAAATCAATCTGCCATTTTGAAACTTCAGCTTCATAATAGGGGGCATAATCTTTATTTGCTAAAACTCTAGAAATTTTTTTCTTTTATATTCATTTAGTTTTTTAAAAATTTTTAAAATTTATTTGACAGGTAGAGTTAGGGACAATGAGAGAGAGAGACAGAGAGGAGAAAGGTCTTTCCTCCATTGGTTCACTCCCCACATGGCCACTATTGCTGGAACTGCGCCAATCTGAAGCCAGGAGCCAAATGCTTCTTCCTGGTCTCCTATATGGGTGCAGCAACCCAAGCACTTGGAGAATCCTCCACTGCCCTCCCAGGCCACAGCAGAGAGCTGGACTGGAAGAGGAGCAACTGGGACTAGAACCAAGTGCCCTCATGGGATGACGGCACCGCAAGCAGAGGACTAACCAAGTGAACCACAGAGTAAGCCTCTTTTATATTCATTTTAATGTAATTGTGATTGTGTGGTTTTCAGCCAATTTGCCTGTATCTACTCTTTTCATTACTTCCCCTCCCAATTATTAACTTTTTCTCACAGTAATAATAACAGTTTTTCATAACTGCATATCCTTTTAAATCTTTACTTTGTTGATATTATATCTATTACTAGTGCATATATGCAATATCTTAATCTAAGCCAACTCAGAACTATGAAACTGTGAACTGCTTGGCTAGCATTTTGACTGTGAAGTCATCAGCTAAAAATCTTGTAGGTTTCCTGGCAATTGGCATTTGCACAGCTTCATGGATATGTTAGTCTACTGTGTTCATTTATTCTAACCAGGTAACACTTTCTGGTGGTTTATGGAACTTTAAGTTTGCCTTTGATTTTAAAGCTTCTATAGTATTATTCTAGACACTTGAACTTATTCTTTGATACACTGTAAAATCTGGCACGGTATTTGTTTTGTTTATGTTTCTGAGATGTTTTCATATTTTTCAATATTAATGTGCATACTTATCAGAAAACTCCCTATGTCTGCTTTTAATACTACCATTGTTCCTTTCCAAAAGCACTTCTTGGTTCTTGCAGTAGTCACATTGCATCTGATTCCATACATGTACATCCTTTTTATTATTGTTTTGTTTTTCAGTCTATTCCTGTAACCTGTGTATATCAATAACATCTTAGTAAACAATAGAGATACTGTGAACCAGTGGCAATCTTGTTTTCCATTTTCATTGTGATGTCATCAGCCCATTCAAATTTCTGTAAATTTTTTGATCTAAGATAATTTTTGCCTTCTTTGATTTTTATGACTCCAAAGTTATCAATGCAAATTTACAATACTATTCTTTTTTTTTTTTTTGACAGGCAGAGTTAAACAGTGAGAGAGAAACAGAGAGAAAGGTCTTCCTTTTTCCATTGGTTCACGCCTCCCCCTCCCCCAATGGCCACTGAAGCCAGTGCACGGCACTGATCTGAAGCCAGGAGCCAGATTCTTATCCTGGTCTCCGATGCGGGTGCAGGGCCCAAATCCTATGGGATTTGGGAGCAGGTTGACCTATGGAGGAAGAGTCATATTTAACCTTCATCCTGGGGAAGAGGTTTAGTATGGCTGCATTTATCATTGGCACAATTGACAGCATTGGGGTGTGGATGAGTGTTACACTTGGACAAGCTGCCATAAGGAGATCTCAATGATACTGCCTTGCAGGATGGAATCTTTATGGTTGTTGTAGTCTGACAGTGTGGAAGTTTTCAAGCTATTTTCCTGCAAATATGAGATGTATTGGTCAGACGGGATGTCCTCTTTTCTTGGATTTGGCTTTGACATTCTCAGTGGTGTCACTGGGCCTAATCTCAAGGGGGAATGATCATGCATGACAGTCTTCAGAAACATTTGCATCTCTACATCAATAGATCAATTCGATCTTTCATTTTCATGTGACTGTTTTAAGCCCACTTTTCTGCTTTCTTATTAGTTAAAATTTTCTTATACATTTTGGATAATACATATATTCCTTTATCACATACATATTTTGTAAATAGTGTCTCCAAGTTTTGAACCTCCTTCCTTTTCCCTGTACATTCTCTGTCAAAAAGAGATTTTTTCACTTTAAATGAAGTCCAGTTAGCAAACATTTATGTCAGATACTGCCTTCAGTGGTGTATCAAAAGCTCAGCAGCATATATTCTCTTTTATTATTTTCTTGTAGCTGAATAATTCTGCCTATTTAAGTTAATTTTTATGAAATATGTGGGGTTTTTTTGACAGGCAGAGTGGACAGTGAGAGAGAGACAGTGAGAAAGGTCTTCCTTTGCCATTGGTTCACCCTCCAATGGCCGCCACAGCCAGCGCGCTGCGGCCGGCGCACCACACTGATCCGATGGCAGGAGCCAGGTACTTATCCTGGTCTCCCATGGGGTGCAGGGCCCAAGCACTTGGACCATCCTCTACTGCACTCCCTGTCCACAACAGAGAGCTGGCCTGGAAGAGGGGCAACCGGGACAGAATCCGGTGCCCCAACTAGGACTAGAACCCTGTGTGCCGGCACCGCAAGGCGGAGGATTAGCCTAGTGAGCTGCTGTGCCAGCCATGAAATATGTGGTTTGTATTACATCATGTTAAATGTCCAATTTTTGTAACACTGCTTGTTGAAAGGTTGTCTTTGTTTCAATATCTGCTATCCATACTTGAGCTATTTCTGACTCTTGTGCATTTTGTGCTTACCTATTATTTCACTAATACTGTACTTTCTTGGTTAGCTTTCTAGCATTTTTTGAAGTTGTACAGAGCTGATCCTCCCAATTTGTTCTTCTCTTTTACTGTTGAGTTGGCTATCCTGGTACTTTTGATTTTCCACATTAACTTTGGAATCAGATTTTGGTTAAACTCACAAAATAAATTGAAATTATTATGATTGAGATTGTGTTCAATATAAATGTCTAGTGGGAAAGGACTGATAATCTTAATGATACTGGGTGTTCTTACATATTACCATGGACTGCATCTCCAAATACTTAATTACTTGATATCTCTCCACAAATGTTTACAATCAACAGTAGACTGGATTAGGAAATTATGGGACATGTACTCTACAGAATACTATACAGCAGTCAAAAACAATGAAATCCGGTCATTTGCAACAAAATGGAGGAATCTGGAAAACATCATGCTGAGTGAATTAAGCCAGTCCCAAAGAGACAAATATCATTTGTTTCCTTTGATTGGCGATGACTAACTGAGCACCAAAGGGGAAACCTGTTGAAGTGAAATGGACACTATGAGAAACAGTGACTTGATCAGCTCTTGTACTGACTGTTGTTGTACAATGTAATACTTTATCCATTGTAGTATTTTTTTTTATCCTAGTACTAGTGGTTGAACTGTGTAATTAACGCACAATTATTCTTAGGTGTTTAAATTTTAACTGAAAAGTGATCCCTGTGAAACATAA
>CM027406.1:598902-622524 GCA_015711505.1 Sylvilagus bachmani | reverse complement strand
GAAATCTTTACATAATATGTTCTAAACTGATCTGTGTACAAAGAGAATTGAAAATTAATCTTGATGTGAACAGAAGGGGAGAGGGACCGGGAGAGGGGAGGGTGGTGGGAGGGAGGGAAGTTGTGAGGGGGGGAGCCATTGGAATCCATAAGCTATTCTTTGGAAATTTATATTCTTTAAATAAAAGCAAAAAAAAATAAATAAAAAAATAAAAAAATAAACATCACACATTCTCCACAATAAGTAATTAGTTGAGGCAGATATATGTGGCACTGCCAGCCCTGTCCATACCTGCCACCCTCTTCATCTGGAAAAAAAGGAGAAAGGAGATGAGTAGGCCTTCTTTAGACATGCCACATCTACCACCAGAGACAGAGCTCCCAGAAGACCTAGAGTCCTGTGCAACTGAGTCTAGTTTCTCAAGTAAATCCATGAGTCATATGATTAAAAATATCAATAAGATCAATTTTAAGAAAATGAAATGGACCAAGTTATTCATATTCTTTTCAGATGTAAAATTACTCTCAGTTGAAAACACATAAACTTAAATTAAAACAGTCTGTTGATAAAAGCAATTTTATTTGTAAAAAATAGTATTTATTTTAAATATACAGTTAGAGAGAAAGCAAAAGAGAGATAGGAGCCAGGAGCCTCAAATACCACCTGAGTCTCCCACCTGGGTAGCAAGGAGCCAAGCACTTGAACCATTTTTCACTGCTTTCTCAGGCACATTAGAAGGGAGCTAGATTGGAATTGGAACAGCCAGGACCAGAATCAGTATTCATACAGGATGCTGGTATTGCAGCAGGTAGCTTAATACACCGTACCACAGTGCTGAACATCATAAAATTATTTTTTTAATTTTATTTATTTGAAAGAAAGAGGGACAGGGAGAGATGAAGACAGAGACAGACACAGGAGACATAAAGGGACAGGCAAAATGAGAACTCACATCTATTGGTTTACTCCCTAAATGTCAACAACAATGAAGGATGGACCAGGCTGGATTATGAACTTCATGTAAGTCACCCCTCATGAGTGTCAGGGTCTCTATTACTTAAGTGGGATTGCAGTCAGGAGTAAGACCCAGGAGTCAAACCCAGGCGAGCTGATGTGGGATATAGCCATCATAACCACCAGGTTAGCTGTCCATTTATCATTTTTGTAACTGTGCAAAAGGTCTTTAGTAGAGGGTAATGTGGTGATGGAATGCTCATTTGTTTGTTTGCTCCTTTGTAGCACCTGTGACATACTGGGTAGTCAGAAAAGAACCACGTACTAAGAATCAAACTTCCAAATGAAAGAGTTATTCAAAAAGTTCACAGAAAATGGAAATTAGAGAAATTCAAGATGGCTGTACATGGAAAATACATTATGATTTTCAACATGGTAAGACAACAGAAGAGGGGAGGAACCACATTCCAAGAGGGCAATTGCAGAGAAATGTGCAGTGGAAAGTCTACAGAAAGAAGTACACATTACAGAGCAGTGAGGACAGTGTAGTCACAATGGTGAGTGGAACACTGCCAATGACTTCCACAGACAGTAGTGATGTGAAAACCAACTCCTGGAAATGAGGTGAGAGGAACATGTAGCAGCCCATGCCACTGGTGATATTGCCTGAAGGAAAACCTCATGGTCCCTACTGAGTTTGCATCTGGCTTGAAGTGCTAGCAGGGTACAGGGTGCCCACCTAACCCCATGAAGAGCGACCACATTGCTTTCCTCCCATCCCAATATAAAGGCACCTGACAACTAACAGGGAGGGAAAGCCGTCTTAATAAGGTGTGTAATTGGGGCCAGCGCCATGGTGCAGTAAGTTAATCCTCTGCCTGCAGTGCCAGCATCCCATATGGACACCAGTTCTAGTCTCAGCTGTTCCTCTTTCAATCCAGCTCCCTGCTCTGGCCCGGGAAAGCAGTGCAAGATGGCCCAAGTCCTTGAGCCCCTGCATCCACATGGGAAACCTGGAAGAAGCACCTGGTTGTAGGCTTCGGATTGAGCAGAGCTCTAGCCATTGCAGCCACTGGGAAGTGAACCAATGGACAGAAAACCTTTTTCTCTGTCTTTCCCTCTCACTCTCTGTAACTCTACCTCTCAATTAAATAAATAAACAATCTTAAAAAATAAGGTAATTGCTTCTGTAGCCCATGCATATACCCTAGAGGATTTATCAGAGGAATAAATCTGTAGCCCTCACTGATTTTAAGTTTGACCTAAAGGTTAGTGGCAAGTAGGGTGCTCTCATGTGGGTCTGTGAAGTGAGGGCCCATTGCTCCCTTCCTCTCACTCTATCAGGGCACCAGTCACAGCTTGCTAACATGGAATATTGATTGACTTCTACCTCCAGGAAAGCCACAACTCTCTCATGTACAGGATATCACACAAAGCTAAACTCCCTGACACTGTGGGAATCCTGTGACTGTGTGACAGGGGGTGGGGGGGGTGTTAATGGGTCCTTGGGCAATCACTGGGTCTGACTTTAGAGGATCAAAGTTCCCTGAGTGCTGGGGTGGGTGATCTTGGAGGACTCCAAACTCACACTGAGGAGCACACAGATCCTTTTTGCAGTTCCTGTGCTTGAGTGAGTAGGGTATTCAGGCACTGTGGACTAACACTGTGCAGTTGGTTCACCTTGGCAAAGAAGGGTTGAGGAACACAGCCTACCCCTGCTGATGACAGACGAGATCTACCATACCCACATGGGTGTCACTATGGATTCTTGCCTCACACTTGAGAACTGACTGGAACTCCGACCAATCCAGCACAAACCTCTGGATTTCATAGGCTGAAGGAGGAGATACTGCACTAAGCCATAGAGTCATATTTCAAATATAAAAGCCCTCAGATGATAAAACCAAGTATCTCCAAAAATCTCTAAAAGATAAATGTAGAAATATAAGGAACATGATCAAGGAACTCAAAATGACTCCAGAAAAGTAACAGAAAAATAGTTCAATACTAGTATGTGAAGACAAAAAAACTGATGAGATGCCTTAAAAGAAATTCAAAAATATGATAAGACTATTCAAAAAAATGAAAAGCAAACACATTAGTTAAAGAAATTCATACATGGCATGGCTCAGAAACTCTGCTGGGGAAGACAGAGATAATGATGAAAATTCAAACAAAATTTGAGAAATGAAGATTTCAATATGTCAAATAAAAATATAGTGGAAAGCCTTAACAAGAGGTTCAGTGATACAGAAGAAAAAATATATCATCCACAACAAAAATCTTTGGATCTTTGGATGTCAAACAAACAACAACAACAAAAAAAGAACTTAGACAAAAAACAAAAGTAGTATTTCATATTTATGAGCTACTACCAAATGACCTGAATTTCTTAGAAATTCAGGAAGGTGTGGAAAGACATAGTGGATTAGAACCTTATTGAATGAAAAATAGCAGAAAACTTCTCTAATTCGGAGAAAGATGTGGCTATCCATGTGCATGAAGTACACAGGACTTGGGACTTGTGTGTAATAAACATGATCAGAAAAGATCATCACCTTGACACATTTTAGTTAAACACTCACAAGTAAAACATTAAAAAATCCCAAAATGTACATTAGTGAAACTCTAGATTTATTTTAAAGGATCACCAATTAGACTGACAGCTTATTTATCATCATAAACCGAACAGGCTAGGAAAGATTTACTATGTTTCTAAAGTTCTACTTATGAAATACATGTAAATAAATTTAAAAAAATAATTTGTCACCACCTTACCAGTCTTACAAATGACACTCAAGAATGTGATTTTCACAGAAACACAAGGAAAATAGCAATCATAAAAGAATGTGTTGATAATATTATCCTCATTCTTTTCTGAGGTCCTCCTGATCCCTTTGAGAGTACTGAGCATGCTGTGACTTTAATCATTGTGTAACATTGCCTGATTCAACCAACAACTCTACATTCAGCCCATGATGAGAGATGGCCTGAATTATAAATGTTACCTATTTGGGTTTTCCCTTTCTTCAGACATATTGGTGGTAGGTGCTACAGTGATGAAGGCCATCCATGTCATCTTTGATTGAGCTTGGAAGAAGTTGTGTTTTGGGTGCAAGTCTCTGCACAGGGGAGTGACTGCAGCATTGAGCCCTACCAAGAGAACTTGATGTGAATGCACTAGCTTGGGAGTGATCCTCAATTTTTAAATTAGCAAAAATTGTGCGTATGCATGAGGTATAGTGTGACACTTTAATACACGTATGCAATGTGCACTGATCAATCCAGGGTTATCAACACTTCCCCTTTTTTGACATTTTTGCTATTGGAGACTTTGAGCTACATTCTTGTATTTGCTCACAAAATATCTACTAGGCTATCATTACCCTTCTGTGCTATGTGACATTAAGAACTCAACCTTTCTAATTCTGAACTGCCTTCCATTATTCTACCTCCCACAATCTTGTTAAGACACACTTGCGGCCGGCACAGCAGCTCAATATTCTAATCCTCTGACTTTCGGCGCCGGCACACCGGGTTCTAGTCCTGGTTGGGCCACCGGATTCTGTCCTGGTTGCCCCTCTTCCATGCCAGCTCTCTGCTGTGGACAGGGAGTGCAGTGGAGGATGGCCCACGTGCTTGGGCCCTGCACCCCATGGGAGACCAGGAGAAGCACCTGGCTCCTGCCATCGGATCAGCGCGGTGCGCCAGCCACAGCGCGCTGGCCGTGGCAGCTGTTGGAGGGTGAACCAATGGCAAAAGGAAGACCTTTCTCTCTGTCTCTCTCTCTCACTGTCCACTCTGCCTGTCAAAAAACAAAAACAAACAAACAAAAAGACACACTGGATTACTGCAAAGTAAAAGAAAACTTTGGAAGATGGAAGAAAAGCAACACTAAAAGGACAATTTATATCTGGAATGTGAGTTCACAGAAAATGAATTATGAAATGTGTTTTCCACAAACTGATTTGAATATCCCTTGTAAGCATGGGTTTCAAATTTTTGGCACAATAAATCTGTCCTTAAATTCTACTTTTCAATGAGCTTTTAAAAAGTACTCTCATATTAGGTCAATTCATAGTCTCTGAAAATAAAATCTTCAAACCCACCACAAATAGAAGATTTGCTGAGATGCACCTTCTTAATCTGAGAAGGGACTTTTTTTCTTTTATACATATCATATGCTTTTTTCTTGCTTTCTCCTAAAATGTCAAATAAGAATATATTTTTATAACAACACTTGATTTTTACAACATTTGTTGAATATAAAATGTTTCCCGTCTGATTTTCCAATATTTTTATGAAAAGTTTACTATACAGAAAGAAACAAAATCATACAGTGATGTTCTGCATACCTGGATCTAGAATTAGTAATTTATATTATTTTGCTGTGCACCACTCTGTGTGCAAGTACATATGTAACTTTTGTTGAACTCATTTGCAACTAAGTTGCAGATATCATGACATTTCAGTCCTCAGTATTGCATTATGCAACTTAAAATATGGACAGTCTCCCACGTAAATGCAATATCATTATTACACTAAACAACTAGCAATAATTGCCAAATATGCTGTTATATCTAAACTATTTTTAGATTTTCCCAGTTATTTAAAAAACATTGTTTTAGGTGTTTGTTTAAAGTGCAAAAAACAATACCTTTGTAGAATATATCGTATTCAGTTTTGTCTGAGTATTTCCTAATGGTATCATTTAACATTTAATCTCATGTTTCTTGTAAGCTTGAAATTAAATCTGTACACTTAGATTCAAGCAAAATATCATTTGTCATTATCCTCACTGAAATATTAATAACTTCTTTATCATGTACCAAGTCCCTCTTTGTACCTGGGCTATTTATCAATATCCTATTCTGTCTTAAGAAAGATTTCTGATTCCCTACATTCACATGGCTGGAGTTTCTGAGTGATAATAGAACAAGGTCTGTAGGGCTGTGACCTCTTTCCTTATTCTTTTCATCCTGGAGTTCTACACATTTATTTGGCTTGTCAAGATCTTTAGAAAATTTTTTTGAGATTTAGAATTACATTAAATTTATGGAATGTAGATTAATTGATTGCTATATTGTGTCTTTTCCTCATGGATGGTGCCCCTCCCCAGAGACAATCATATCAATACCTAAATTACTTCCTCATTTTTTTGAGACTCATGCTCTATAGTACAGGTGTCCCTTAGTTTTTTTTAACTGGTTCCTTATTCCAAATTATATTTTTGTAACAATACATGATGTAATAGATATTGGTGAAATATGTTCATTCACATAAGGAGAAGGTAAACATCTAGATTAAATTGCTACAACTAGAATTGCTGAATTAAAGACCATAAGAACTTATAATTTTGACAAAAAATGTCACATATTTTAAAAAATGTATTTATTTATTTGACTAGCAGGGTTATAGACGAGGGCAAGACACAAAGGGAAGTCCTCCATCTGTTGCTTCACTCCCCAAATGAAGCAATGATCAGGGAAGGGCTGAACTGAAGCTGGGAGCCTGGAGCTTCTTCTGAGTCTCCCACATGCATGGAGGGGCCCAAGCACTTCAGCCATCTTCCACTGCTTCCCCAGGCCATAAGCAGACAGGTGGATCAGAAAAAGGGCATTTGGGTCATGAACTAGTGCCCATATATTATGCTGATGCCTCAAGTGAATGCTTAGCCTATTATGCCACAGCACTGGCCCCATCTTATTGCCTTTTATAGAGGTCATGATCATTGGATCAGGCTCCAGTTCTCTGGTAATTATATATGATGGTTTGTTTCTCCAGTCAGCCTGGCCAACATGGCCTTCTCAGACTTTTAGGAATCTAGCCAATCTGATAGATGAAAATGACGATTTCCGGGTTGTTTTTGTTAATTTATGCCAGTGAGGTTGTATTTCTATTCATATATCTAAACTCACTTGTCCTGTTTTATTTTTTTACCTTTTATTTAATAAATATAAATTTCCAAAGTACAGCTTTTGGATTATAGTGGCTTTTTACCCCCCATAACTTCCCTCCCACCCACAACCCTCCCATCTCCCATTCCCTCTCCCATTCCATTCACATCGAGATTCGTTTTCAATTAACTTTATATACAGAAGATCAATTTAGTATATATTAAGTAAAGATTTCAACAGATTGCACCCACACAGAAACACAAAGTATAAAGTACTGTTTGAGTACTAGTTATAGCATTAATTCACATTGTAAAACACATTAAGGACAGAGATTAGGCCAGCACCACAGCACAACAGGCTAATCCTCTACCTGCGGTGCTGGCACACCGGGTTCTAGTCCCAGTCAGGGCACCAGATTCTGTCCCAGTTGCCCCCCTTCCAGGCCAGTTCTCTACTGTGGCAAGGGAGTGCAGTGGAGGATGGCCTAAGTGCTTGGGTCCTGTACCCCGTGTGGGAGACCCAGAAGAAGTTCCTGGCTCCTGGCTTCAGATTGGTGCAGTTCCGGCTGTTGTGGCCAATAGGGAGTGAACCATCAGATGGAAGACCTCTCTCTCTCTGCCTCTCCTCTCTTTGTGTAACTCTCCTTTTTCAAATAAACAAATAAATCTTTTTTAAAAAAAGAAAATAGATCTTAGAAGAAAACAAAAGTGAGAGAAATAGAGGAAAAAGTAAGGGGTGGGGTGTGGGTGGGAGGGCAAGCACAGTTTAAAGAATCACCATGATCCTAAAGTTGTAATTGTGAAATGTATGACGTCTGTAACTGTAAAGCAGTATAGTTCTTCCTATGGACTTAGTTCTAGGGGTAAAGTATAAAATTTTCTATGGAACCTCAATTCTTATTTAGCTTGGTGATAAAAATAGTATTTTAAGTGTTAGAGAGATCATATGGATAGGATCAATTGTTAAAGTGATAATATAGATAGGATCAAGTTTTATATATATATATATATATACATATATATATATATATATATATATGACTGCTAGGTAATAGTAATAGATAGGATTGGTAATAATGATAGAATTAAAAGGAGGTGAATGCTCCAACATAGAAAGCAGTCTATATAGCAAACTCATAGAAAGGCAATCACATTCTGACCTCAGAATCAGCCCTTAAGGCATTCTGGTCTGGCTGAAAAGCCCAGACACTGCAGTCACCAAAGAAGGATGTACTTTTCTCTGAGGGGAGGAGAGAACTTCCACTTTTCTTATGGCCTTGTCAAAATACTGAACAAGTTTATGGATCAAAAAGGCTTCCATTGCCTTGGCAGGTCATGTCAAAAGCCTTGGGTGATCACCGATGTCATAATTGCTTTAACTGTTTTACAACAGGGATCACGTTGCACTAACTCCCCATGCAGGACCTCTGTTCTCAAGGACTTGTATTATGAGCCTCAATAGTAAAACTTGTTCTCAATGAAATACTTTATTGTAGTGTTTTAAGTGGAGGACATTCTTATGTCTCATAAGTTATAGTAATGTCTAAGTGCTCACAAAAGATGTATCATTCTTGGTTTATTCTTTAAAGATAATTAAGTTTCTAAAGATAGATAGATAGATAAAAATACAAAAAGTGAAATTATCTTTGAGATGCAACAACTTTTAACCCTTTTCTGGACTGTTGAGGAAAGATTTTTTCTTTTATTTTGTTTTTCATACAAAATGTTGTACACTTTACCTAGGATAGATTATATCTTCTATGTATAAATTTAAATGAAAATAGATCTTAGTAAAAATCAAGACTAGGAATAGGAAAGGGAAGAGAAATAAGTGAGGAAGTGTGGGTAGGAAAGCGAGTACATTGGGAAGAATTACTATGTTCCTAATTTTATTTATGAAATGCATGCAAATAAACAAAAAATAAATAAAAATAACAAAGCAATAGAGACAGCAAAAAGACACAGAGTCGGAGACAGCAAGATGAGGGACATAAAGAGACAGCCATAGAGGCATGGCTATAGACACAGATCCAGAGAAGCAGACTGAGAGAGAGATATTCACACCGTGAGAAAGCAAAGAGAGAACAAGTAGGGAGAAAGAGACATGCATTAAGGGGCAGAGATAAACCAACACACTGAGAAAGGCAGTGAGAGTGACATACAGAGATATTGTATTTGAGAGCAGAGACAAATGGCCAAACACACACACAGAGATGGATAAAGAGACACAGACAATAATATAGACAGTGAGACACACAGATAAAGATAAAGAGACAGATATGAGGAACACAAAAACAGAGAAATGGAAATGCAGAGAAAAGGATCACAGAGACAGGAAGATGGTGACAGAAAGACTGAGAGAGATAGATGGAGACAGAAAGGTATACAGAGAGATATCTAAACAGAGATAAAAACAAAAACAATGCAGACACAGAGGTAGAAACAGAAATATACACTAGATACACAAAAGGGAAGGAAAGACAGCAATAGTAAAAAGATAGGGTAGATAGTGAAAAACAATAGATTGACAAACACAGAGGGAGACAGAGTGAAGAGAGATAATGTACAAAGATTGAGCAACACAGAAATGAGAAGCACATGGAGAGAGAATGTGAGAAAAAGAGAGAGAAAGAAAGATGATGAGAAACAGACATAGAGACAGAAAAAGCAGAAGCACACGTGGACAGAGACAAAGAGATAATGGGAGAGAAAGATACACATGCAGAGAGAAAAAGTCAGACTTGCAGATGCAGAGAAACAGGCAGAAATACTGACAGATAAAGAGACAGGCTGAGAATATAAGGGATAAATACCAACAAATAAAGTGACAGAAAGATAGACATGATTGATAATGCCATGGAGACACAAGGTGTTATTAGCTTTGGAGTGAGCTTAAACAAGAAAGCCGATAATAAGTAATCTAAAAAAGAAAGGAAGTTGAGGACTTTACAACAAAAAAGGAAAAGATGAATCCAGAATTTTCAACACAAGGGATAAAGTAGATTTTCATGATGTACACAGCTTATAATAATCAATCTGAAGGCTAAAAATAAATAATAACTGTAACAAGACATAATATATCATATTTTGTTTGAGTAGAAATGAGTAATTTGGTAATAAAAAACCATAGAGTTCCAAGCAGATAAGGAGATATTAACAAAAGAATTCATAAAATTACATTAGCAAAAATTTAATATAAATTGACAGTATGTTAATCCTTAAGAATTCTTGCTTCTTAGCAAAATAATTCCATAGCAAAAATTTGTGTGTGAATCAAAGTATGAAAAAAAATTCAATATCAACAGTCAATTATTTATCATCCCAAAGCACAGAATTTTCTAAAGCATATGTGAACTTGGAATGTGAAGAGTCCAATATTCCATTCCAGTTATTATGAAAATATTCATAAAATTTCCAAAATGGCAATGGAGGAAATATCATGCCTCCAAGGAAAAAAAAAACTTAAAGGAAATTAAGCAATACAGGGAAGAACTGAGGTTAGACAATGAAAAACTCATACAGAAATGATGTAGCTCCGAAGGAGTGACTAAAAAGTTAAAAAAAAAAAAAGAATCACCTGGAAGTGAATACAATGAAAGTAGGACTTAATTGCTTCTGAAAAAATATGGTTTAGAAGGAACATTCCTCAACACAATCAAGGCAATTTATGACATCATATTGAATGGGGAATATTGGAAGCATTCCCTCTAGATCCCAGACAGGGACGCCCACTTTAACCACAGCTATTCAACGGAGTTCTGCAAGTTTTAGTCAGAGGCATTAGGCAAAAGAATTCAATAGAAGGGGTACAAATTAGAAAGGAGGATGTCAAATTATTCCTATTTGCAGATGACATGATTATATATTATATATATGTGTATGTATATATATATATATATATATACATATACATATGAGATCCAAAAGACTTCAATAAGAGACTATTAGAACTCATGAAAGAGCTTGATAGGTAGCAGGGTATAGTCAGTACAAAAAAAATCAACAGCCTTTGTATACACTGACAATGTCATGGCTGAGAAAGAACTTCTAAGATCAACTCCATTCATAATAGCTACAAAAAATCAAATACCTTGGAATAAACTTAACTAAGGATATCAAAGATCCTTGTGATAAGAATTACAAAATAGGCTGGTGTCGCAGCTCACTAGGCTAATCCTCCACCTGCGGCACTGGCACCCCGGGTTCTAGTCCCAGCTGGGGCGCCGGATTCTGTCCTGGTTGCTCCTCTTCCAGTCCAGTTCTCTGCTGTGGCCTGGGAGTGCAGTGGAGGATGGGCTAGGTCCTTGGGCCCTGCACCCACATGGGAGACCAGGAGAAGCACCTGGCTCCTGGGTTCGGATCAGTACAGCATGCCGGCCACAATGCACCGGCAGTAGTGGCCACTTGGGGGGTGAACCAATGGAAAAGGAATACCTTTCTCTCTGTCTCTCTCTCACTGTCTAACTCTGTCCAAAAAAAAAAGAATTACAAAATATTAAAGCAGTAAGAGAAGATACAAAAATGTAACAATCTTCCATGTTCATGGATTGGGAGAATCAATATCATCAAAATGCCCATGCTTCTGAAAGCAATTTACAAATTCAATGTGATACCAATCAAAATACCATTCTTCTCAGATCTAGAAAATATGATGCAGAAATTCATATGGAGGTACAGGAGACCTCAAATAGATAAAGCAATCTTGTACAATGTAAACCAAGCCAGAGGCATCATAACGCCAGGTTTCAAGACATACGACAAAGCAGTTATAATCAAAACTGCCTGGCAATAGTACTCAAACAGATGTATAGACCAATGGAACAGAATAGAAAACCCAGAAACCAATTCAAACATCTACAACTAACTTATATTTGACCAAGAAGCTAACACCAATCTTTGGAGAAAGGACAGTGTCTTCAATAAATGGTGCTGGGAAAACTGAGTTTCTACATGCAAAAGTATGAAGCAAGACCCCCTCTTCACACCTTACACAAAAATTCTCTCAACATGGATTAAAGATCTAAATCTAGGGCCTAACACCATCAAAGAAATTGAGAACATAGGGGAAACCCTCAAGACATTGGCACAGCCCAATTGTTCTTGGAAAAAGACTCCAGAGGCACTGGCAGTCAAAGCCAAAATTAACAAATGGGATTAATTCAAATTGAGAAGCCTGTATGGCAAAAGAAACAGAAAAGTGAAAAGGCAACAGGAAAGTGAAAAGGCAACCAACAGAATGAGAAAAATCATTTTCAAGCTATGTTACTCATCAGGTATTAATAATCAGAATCTACAAAGAGATTGAGAAACTCCACAACCACAAAACAAACAACTCAGTTAAGAGTTGAGCAGGGGCCTGCACTGTGGCACAGTGGGTTAAAGTTCTGGCCTGAAGTGCTGGCATCCCATATGGGTGCCTGTTCTAGTCCTGGCTGCTCCTCTTCTGATCCAGCTCTCTGCTATGACCTGTGATAGCAGTAGAAGATTGCCCAAGTCCTTGGGCCCCTGCACCCACATGGGAGACCTGGAAGAAGCTCCTGGTTCCTGGCTTTGGATCAGTGCAGCTCTGGCCATTGCAGCCATCTGAGGAGTGAACTACCTCTGTCTGTTCTCTCTCTGTAACAGTATTTCAAATAAATAAAATAAATCTTTTTAAAAAAAGGGTTGGGCAAAGGACTTAAGAAGACATTTTCAAAAGAGGAAATTCAAATGGCCACAGACACATGAAAAAAGATTCAAGATCACAAGCTGTCAGGGAAATGCAAATCAAAACCACAATGAAATTTCATTTCACCCCAGCTAGAATGACTCTCATACAGATCTACAAACAAAAATGCTAGCAAGGATGGGGGGAAAGGGTACCCTAATCCACTGTTGGTTCAAATGTAAACTTATAAAGCAACTATGGAAGACTGTATGGAGATACATCTAAAATCTGAATATATACCTACCATATTACCCACCCATCTCACTCCTTGGAATTTACCCAAGTGAAACGAAATCAGTAAACAAAACAGCTATCTGGGTGTCCATGATTATTGCAGCTCAATTCACAATAGCTAAGACATGGAATCAACATAAATGCCTGTCAACTGAAAACTGGATAAAGAAATGATAGGATATATACACTATGGAATAAAACACTGCAGTAAAAAAATGAAATCCAGTCATTTGCAACAAAATGGATCAATTTGTAAAACTTCATATTTAGTGAGAATTAATAGTGCACCTAAAATGAAAGTTGTAGAAGTTAAATTGACACTTTGAGAAACAATGACTTGAACAGCCCCCATCCTGTTGAGATGTTTTTTTTTTAAATTTTATGTATTTTTTTATTTTCTCTTCTCCATACTATATACTGAACTCTTTACTTAACATAGAGTTAATTATATGTATATAAAGTCAATTGAAAATAAATCTCAGTAAAAAATAAAAGGGGGATAAGGGAGGGAGGAGGACGTTTGTAACTATACAGATGTATAGTTCTGCATACAGTCCTTTGGACTTACTTCTAAAGGTACAGTTTAAAAATTTGTCGTAGGACTCCAAATCCCATTAAAATAGGTGGTAATAATGTGATCTTAATTTTTAAAGTGATCATATAAATGCTAAAGTGAACATATAGATAAGATTAAGTGTTAAAGAGATCATGTAAATAGCATCAAGTGCCTAGTAATTATAATGATAGACAGAATTACAAAGGAGGGAATGTCCAACATGGGAAGCAGCTCACACAGCAAACTCATAGAATGACGATCACTTTAAGTAAGACTGTGACCTCAGAATCAGCCCTTAAGGCATTCAGACGTGGCTGAAAAGCCCATGAGAGAATTTCAGGCATGGAAATTCAAGTCACTGAGGCAAAAAGTATCCTACATCAAAGATCTCTGTGAGTGAAACCCTAGTGGAAAGAAGGGGCCATCAAAGAAGGATGTGCTTTTCTCTGAAGGAACAGAACTTCAATTTTTCTTGTGGTTTTATGAAATACTGACAGAGTTTGTGGTCACAAAAGGCTTCTTTATCCTTGGCAGTTCATGGAAAGTGCCTCATGTGATCAGTGACATCACAGATAAGCATGTTAATTGTTAAATTAATGACAGAATTAACTGTGCACTTACTCCCCATGTACAACCTCTGTCCTTAATGAGTTGTACTCTGAGAGTTAACTGAAAAACTTGTTCTCAAACAGTACTTTATATATTATGTGTATGTGTGTTGGTGTTGAAATTTTTGCCTAGTATAGAGTTGGTCTTTCATATAAAGTTAAATTAAAAATGAATCTTAATGAAAAATGGGATGGGAGAGGTAGTAGGAGGTGGGACGGGAGTTGGGGTGGGAGTGTGGGTGTGGGGGAGAGAGCCACTATATTCTTAATGTTGTGCCTTTGAAATTAGCATTTATTAAATAAAAGCTTTTTAAAAAGCCAATTACAATGCTGTAAGTATGCAGGTAGAAATTCTGGTTGGATTTTTCACTTTGCTTTCATTCATTTACTGAAAATTCTGAGACTTCCTCACAGTTTTCATGTGTACAAATCTCCATGTAATATTGAAACATTAAACTCAACCTCATTTAGAAGTGACACTGTTTTTATCATTCCTAGTTTTAATATATGCAATTAAATTTTTGTTTTAAAAATAATGTGTTGATTTATTGATCTGAAACACTGTAAGGAGAGAGAAACAGAATGAGGGAGATACTCCATCCAAAAGTAGATAGAATTCATAGAACAAAAAATCAACTGTTGAAACTGCAGTTTTTCTTACTTTATATTCAGACACTGGTATTATAACTTTGGAATCACAATCTTTTGTAGCAAAACATGGCTGGACTTAAATTTCCCAATTTTATTACATAGAATTCCAAATGCAATTTTAGGAATGTTTTTCCAATAATATCCTCAATTTAACTTAGAGTTATGGAACTAATATTCTCCTAATATTATTTAGAATATGATGTACATGTTTACATATGAAACATAATTTATATTTTTTACAATAAAATTGATTACCATCAACTCTTTGGACCATTACTAGCCTGTCTTATGCCATTTGTTACATATGGGATCTAAAGTCATCAAGGCATGCTTTTTGATTGGGATGTAATCAATTCACTCTCCACTGTAGAAGTTGTCTCAGAAACTTCTGTGTTCATGATTCTTCAGACATCAATAGGTACAAGTATCATCATGTTTATTTATAAGAAATGCATATATATATATGTATATATATATATATATTCCTAGATATATTTTTTTAAAATTTTATTGATGTTTATGCAGCTAAAAGTTGTACTTGGCTTATTAATATTTTCAAACATACATCATCTTAATTCTCTTTTATGACTCTCTCCTAGACACATGGTGATTATTTAGATGGCAGTTTGAAAAATGTTTATACCTTTAAAATGTGTCAAATTATTTTGTTGTATTTGTCATGGCAAATCCTTGTCTATTCCAAAACTTCCATAACAACTTTCATGTCATAAGTTGCCTTGATTATGTTGAGGAATGTTCCTTCTAAACCCAATTTGCTTAGAGTTTTCATGATGAAAGGGTTTTGTATTTTATCAAATTATTTCTCTGCATCTATTGAGATAATCATAAGGTTTTTGTTCTTCAATTTGTTAATGTAATGTATCACATTGATTTGCAACTGTTAAACCATCCCTGCATACCAGGGATAAATCCTACTTGGTCAAAGTGAGTGATGTTTTTTCTATGTAGTTGGATTTGATTGGCCAGAATTTTGTTGAGGATTATTGCATCTATGTTCATCAGGGAAATTGGTTTATAGTTCTCTTTCTCTGATGCATCTTTTCTGGGTTTAGGAATTAAGGTGATGCTAACTTCATAGAATGAATTTGGGAAGATTCCCTCTCTTTCAAATGTTTTGAATTTTTGAGAAGAATTTTAGTTCTTTACATGTCTGGTTGAATTCAGCAGTGAATCCATCCAGTCCTTTTTTTTTAACTTGGGAGGGCCTTTATGAATTATTCAATTTCCATCTTGGTTATAGGTCTGTTTAGGTTTTCTATCTCCATGGCTCAATTTAGGTAGGTTATATGTGTCCAGGAATCTTTCCATTTCTTCTAGGTTTCCCAGTTTCTTGTCATACAGCTCTTTGTAGTGGTTTCTGATGAATCTTTTTTTTTTTTATTTCTGTGGTGTCTGTTGTTACATTTCCTTTTTCATTTCTAATTGCATTGATTTGGGTCTTTTCTCTTTTTTATGGTTAGTTGGGGCATTGGTGTGTCAGTTTTGTTTATTTTTTCAAAAAAACAGCTCTTCATTTTGCTGATCTTTTGTATTGTTCTTTTAGTTTCACTTTTGTTGATTACTTCCTTAATTTTAATTCTTTCTTCTCTTCTACTTTTCTTGGGTTTGGTTTGCTGTTGCTTTGCTACATTTCTGAGGTGCATAGATAGTTCATTCATTTTTTGCCTTTCCAGTTTCTTGATGTAGGCACCAATTGTTATATACTTTCCTCTTAATACTACTTTTGCTCTATCCCATAATTTTGGTATCTTGTTTTGTCATATTCATTTGTTTACAGATTTTTTTATTTATCTTTTGATTTTTGTCTATGACCCACTGTTCATTCAAAAAAATGTTGTTCATTCTCCATGTGTTTGCATATGATGTATAGATTCTTGAGTTGAATTCCAGCTTCATTGGATTGTGTTCTGAGAAGATGCACAGTATTTCATTTTTTTTTAATTTGCTGAGACTCACTTTATGACCTATCATATGGTCAATCCTAGAGAAAGTTCCACACACTGGAGAAAAAAATGTGTATCCTGTGGCTGTAGGGTGGAAGGCTCTGTAGTTATCTGCTAGATCTCTTTGGTCTATGATGTCGATTAATTTTGTTGTTTCCTTGTTTATTTTCTGTCCATTGCTGAAACTGCAGTACCTAAGTCCCTTGTGACTATTGTATGTGAGTCGATTTAACCCTTTAAATCCATTAACAATTCATTTAAATAGCCACATGCCCTGCAATTAGGTGGATAAATATTTATAATAGTCACATCTTCCTGTTGAATCGATCCTTTAATCATTATATAATGTATTTCTTTGTCTCTTTTAATAGTTTTTGTGTTAAATTGTATTTTGTCTGGTATTAGGATGGCCACACCAGTTCTCTGTTGGTTTTGGCATGGATTATCTTTTTCCATCTTTTCACTTTCAGTCTGCCTGCATCTTTGTTGATAAGGTGTGTTTCTTGTAGGCAGCAAATAGGTGTTATGATTTTAATCCATTCAGCCAGTCTGTGTCTTTAACTGGGGAGTGACACCATTTACATTCAGAGTACCTATTGTCAAATACTGTCTTTGCCCTACCATGTTTCCTTAAATAGTCCTGTTTATGTATTTTGGATTTTATTTGTACTCTTTTGGGGTTATTTTCTGCATTCAGCTTCTTTTGTAGTGATGTTTCTATTTCTTTATTCCTGTGCAAAATACATCCTTGAGTATCTTTTGTAGGGATGGGTGAGTATTTACAAAATCTTTCAATTTCTGCTTATTGTGGAAGATCCTTATTTCTCCTTCATTCATAAATGAGAGTTTTGCAGGTTACAGTACTCTGGGTTGACATTTTTTTCTATTAGGACTTGGAATATATCTCATCATTGTCTCCTTGACTTTAGGATTTGTGATGAGAATCCCAGGGTAAGTCTAATTGGGTTTCCTCTGAATTGATTTGTCACTTATCTCATGAAGATTTTAAGAGCTGTTATTTGTGTTTCACTGAGGTGAGTTTTTCCACAATATGTCAGGGTGAAGTTATTTTCTGGTCATTGCTATTGGAAGTTCTGTGTATTCCTTTTACTTGGATGTCTCTTTCTTTCTCCAGATTGTGGAAGTTCTCTGATATTATTTTATTAAGAAGGCCTTCTAATCCCTTCTCTTTTACCACAGCTTATGGACTTCTTAAGAACCGTAAGTTGTGGCCAGCACCGTGGCTCAACAGGCTAATCCTCCACCTTGTGGCGCTGGCACACCGGGTTCTAGTCCCAGTCGGGGCCCCAGATTCTGTCCCGGTTGCCCCTCTTCCAGGCCAGCTCTCTGCTGTGGACAGGGAGTGCAGTGGAGGATGGCCCAAGTGCTTGGGCCCTGCACCCCATGGGAGACCAGGAGAAGCACCTGGCTCCTGCCATCGGATCAGCACGGTGCGCCAGCCACAGCGCACCGGCCATGGCAGCCATTGGAGGGTGAACCAATGACAAAGGAAGACATTTCTCTCTGTCTCTCTCTCTCACTGTGCACTCTGCCTGTCAAAAATAAAAAAAAAGAACCATAAGTTGGATCGTTTGATAGAATCCTGTAGATCTCCAGCTGTGATTTTTAATTTTCTAATTTCTTCTTGTATTTGGTCTGTTTTATTTATGGAAGTTTGTCTTCTAGTTCTGATATTCTTCCATCTGTTTCACCTATTCTGTTGCTAAGACTTTCCACTGAATTCTTATTTAGTATACCGGATTCTTTGTTTCCAGTGTTTCATTCTGGCTTCTCTTTAATATATGAATTTCCTGTAAGCTCTTTTCATTCAGATCATCAATTTGTTTCTGATTGCTTCTAAGTAATCTATTGATTTTCCGAATTCCTTTTCTAGCAAATTCTCAATCTTTTCTTCAACCTCCATTATTGAAGATTTGTATTGCTCCTTTGGTGAGTTCATAAATTCTTCCTTATTCTTATTCAAGATTTTTCCTTTCTTCTTTGGCATTTCTGATTGGTGCTCATTGATTTTATTTTAAATTGATTTTCCTCTTCTATGAGCTGCTATGTGTCTGCGTGATTCATAAAACATAAAGAAACAATTATAGAAACACAAGATTACCTTTAGAAGTTCTGTAATTCCGTCGACAGCTGATTTTTCATAAGAGACTCTGGAGGCCAGGAGAGACATAGCCCAAATCCTAAAAGAAAAAAACTCTCAACCATGAGGACTGAGCCCAGCAAAACTCCCATTTATAAATGAAGGTGAAATAACTTCCAAAACAAACAAAAAAATTGAAACATTGTTAATACTTATCCAGCATTACAAATGATACTTAATGATAGGCTACACAGAGAGACAGAGAAAGATGGTCAACATTAAAGAGTGTGAAGGGAGAAAATATCCTAGAAAAAATACAAAGGAAATCCAAAGCAAAAAATAGGAAGATTTCTGGGAAAATGGCAGAACCAAGGCATTATTTATCAATAATAACCTTGAATGTAATGGCCTAAACTATTCAATTTAAATAAATAAACTGGCTGAACAAATTAAAAAACAAGACCCAACTATTTGATGCTTACAAGAAATATTCATCAACAAAAAGATATACAAAAACTGGAAGTGCAAGAATGCAAAATGATATTATATGATAATGTAAATCAAAAAAGATTAGGAGTGGCCAAAGTAATAGAAAAACTGTTAAAAGAGATATAGGAAGGAATTATGTAATGATTAAGGGGTGGATTCAGTGTGAAGATTTGTCTATAAAAATGTATCTGCACCCAGTGCCAGGGAACCTATAAATTTAAACTAAATGACAATGCATTTAAAGAGAAACATAGACTCTAATACAATAATAACAAGGGGATTAAACACCCCACTTTAATCAATGGGCAGAACAACTACACAAAAAAAATCAACAAAGAAATAACAGTCTTAATCTACATTCAGCAGCAAACCACCTAATTGAAATCTACAGAACATTTCATCACACAGCTTCAGATTAGATGTTTATTTTTCTATCATTGCATTCAAGTTCCTCTAGAATATCCCATATGCTAGGCCATAAAGCAAGTGTCAGCACATTCAAATAAATGTATCTTTAACAATTATTTTGGTTCTAGTCCCGGTTGGGGTGCCGGTTCTGCCTTGGTTGCTTCTCTTCTAGTCCAGCTCACTGCTGTGGCCCAGGAAGGCAGTGGAAGATGGCCCAAGTGCTTGGGCCCTGCACCTGCATGGGAGACCTGGAGGAAGCATCTGGCTCCTGCCATCGGATCAACACAGAGCACCAGCCATAGCAGCCACTTGAGGGGGTGAACCAATTGAAGGAAGACCTTTCTCTCTGTCTCTCACTGTCTAACTCTGCCTGTCAAAAAAATTATTATTTTGGAATGAAGCTAGAAATTAACAACTTAAGAAACTCTAGAAAATATACAAACACTTGGAAAATGAATGACAAATTCCAGAATGGACAGTGATTCATGGAATAAATAAAAAAGAATGTAAAAAATATTGCAAGGGAATGAAGGTGGCAATACAACATATAAAAACATGTGATGGAGAAAAAGAAATGTTTTGGGGAAGGCTCATAGCAATTCATGCCTACGCAAATAATTGGAAAGATATCAAAGAAATGATTTAATAATGCAACTAAAGGATCTTTAAAAAATTATTAGGAGGACTGGCGTGGTGGCTCAATAGGATAATCCTCCACCTTGTAGCGCCAGCACACCGAGTTCTAATTTCGGTCGGGGCACCAGATTCTGTCCCGGTTGCCCCTCTTCCAGGCCAGCTCTTTGCTGTGGACAGGGAGTGCAGTGGAGGATGGACCAAGCGCTTGGGCCCTGCACCCCATGGGAGACCAGGAAAAGCACCTGGCTCCTGCCTTCGGATCAGCTCGGTGCGCCGGCCACAGTGTGCCTGCCGTGGTGGCCATTGGAGGGTGAACCAACGGCAAAGGAAGACCTTTCTTTTTCTCTCTCTCACTGTCCACTCTGCCTGTCAAAAAATTAATTAATTAATTAAATTTTAAAAATTAGTAGGAGGAAAGAAATAATCAAAATTAGAGAGGAAGCAGACAAAATTGAAAAAAGATACAAAAGATCAGTGACATGATGATTTGTTTGATAAAATAAGTGAAATTGGTACACTATTGATACAAATAAACAATAAAATGAGAAGGCCCAAATTCATATAATCATATATGAAAAAATAAAATGTTTTAAAAAGATACCACATAAATAAAAAGAATAATAAGGAATTATTGCAAATTGCTATATGGTAAACAATTTGAAATTCTTAAAGAAATGAACAGATTTCAGACACATGCAACCTACAAAAATCTATTCAGGAAGATATATAAAACCTCAGTATATCAAAAAAATTCAGATTGAACTGGTCATAAAAACAATCACCCGATACTAACGGATGATTTGGTGGAAGTTCTAACGGATGATTTGGTGGAAGTTCGGACACATCAGTGCTGGATGCCGAGGTGAGACAGGGCATTCGCCCAGCACCAGCCGCCGCCCCACCCCCAACCCGCCCTGGGACGGACACTGGGACACACACAGCTGAGCAGGGGGAGGAGGTGTGAAAGGGAACGGAGCGTGGGACACCCCGCGGGAGGAGAGCGCAACTCTGAGAAACTAATTAAAGGACTGAATGAGACAAGAGCCCACAGTACCTCCACCGCCCCCCCCCCATATCAGAGTGGCAGTGGGCGGGAAGCGGCCATTTTCTTTGTTTACATTCGGGCCTGGAGATCTGCTGCGCGGCTGCGCACCACAGCGCGCGATGGTGCGCGGTGGCGGCTGAGCTCTGCTGCCATCTAGCGGTAACCAAGAGTGGTGCAACCATACACTCTTAATCCAGGGGAAAGCCCTCCCGCCAAAGGACTCAAATTATCAGAGGGGGGAAAAGAAAAAAAAAATTTCCTGAAAAGAGCCTGCGATGCTATACACATAGAAGCCAGAGATTAGAAGCTAACTACCATCAACTCTGCTCAACTGGGTGGTATTACTTCCCTCCGGAGGGGGGAAAAAATCATAATAATAAAAATAAATAAATAAATAAATAAATAAATAAATAGAGATCTACCACAACTAACCCTGAAGAACTAAGCAGAGCTCTCTAGCTACACCCATCTCAAGCCTCCAAGGCTCCTCCAACAGCAGGCAGCCCACTTAACAAAGCCATAGTAAAACAAGAAAAAAAAAATCACAGTAAGGGAAGAAGAATTAAAAGAATCCCTCCAAAATGCGAAACAACAAACACAGAAGTCAAGGGAAAAAGAATAATGAACACATTATGATACCTCCAAACGAACAAAACACCCAAAGCCAAGAAAATGAATATGACGAGATAGAAGAAATGCAAGATATGGATTTCAAAAAAATTCTGATAAGATCATTTAGAAGTCTTCAAAAGCAAATTCTTGAACTACAGAAATCCTTACTGGACAAGATAGAAAATCTCTCTCGGGAAAATGAAACTTTAAGGAAGAACCAGAATACAATGCAGGAATTAGTAGAACAGGAAAGTCTAATAGTGAAGAGAAATCAGACAGAACTGAAGAACTCCATAGATCAAGTGAAGAACAGTTTGGAATGCCTCAAAAACAGAGTCAGTGAAACAGAACAGAGAATATCAGACTTAGAAGACAGAACACAGGAAAATATACAGTCAAACCAAAGAAAAGAAGAGGAAATTAGAAATCTAAAAAATATTGTTGGAAATCTACAGGATACTATTAAAAAACCCAACATTCAAGTTCTAGGAATCCCTGAAGGCATGGAGAGAGAGAAAGGATTAGAAGGCATTTTTAGTGAGATACTAGCAGAGAACTTTCCGGGTTTGGAGAAGGACAGAGAAATCCTAATACAGGAAGCCCATAGAACCCCTAATAAGCATGACCATAAGAGAACCTCACCACGACATGTTGTAATAAAATTCACCACAGTGAAACAAAAAGAAAAGATCCTAAAATGTGCAAGAGAGAAACGTCAGATTACTTTCAGAGGATCTCCAATCAGGCTCACAGCTGACTTCTCATCAGAAACCCTGCAAGCTAGGAGGGAATGGTGAGACATAGCCCAGGTACTAAGCGAGAAAAACTGCCAGCCCAGAATATTATATCCTGCAAAGCTCTCATTTGTGATTGAAGGTGAAATAAAGACTTTTCACAGCAAACAGAAGCTGAAAGAATCTGTAGCCACTCGTCCAGCCTTACAAAAGCTGCTTAAAGATGTGCTACACACAGAAACACAGAAACACAGTCGTCAACTCGAAAGAAGCTAAAGGAAGCAAACCTCACAGCAAAAGTTCATAGGAAACTCAAACTAGATATAAGAAACTATCTTTGGCAAATGGCAGGACAAAATTTCTACTTATCAATAGTCACATTGAACGTGAATGGTTTGAATTGCCCAGTCAAAAGAAACAGATTGGAATCCTGGATTAAAGAAAAAAACCCATCTATTTGCTGCTTACAAGATACACATCTTTCTAGCAAAGATCCATACAAACTCAAAGTGAAAGGCTGGAAAAAGATATACCACACCAGCAGAAACAAAAAAAAAAAGGCGGGCGTAGCCATCTTAATATCAGATAACATAAATTTTACCACAAAAACTATTAGGAGAGACAAAGAGGGACACTATATAATGATTAAGGGATCCATTCAACAGGAAGATATAACGATTATCAATGTATATGCACCTAATTACAAGCCACCGGTTTATTTGAAAGACTTGCTAAGGGACTTAAAGGGACTTAGACCCCAACACAATAGTACTGGGGGACTTCAATACTCCACTCTCAGAGATAGACAGATCACCAAGACAGAGGATCAACAAGGAAACAGTAGATTTAAATGACACCATAGCCCAAATGGACCTAACAGATATCTACAGAACTTTCCATCCCACAGAGAAACAATTTACCTTCTTCTCAGCAGTACATGGAACCTTCTCTAGGATCGACCACATACTAGGCCATAAAGCAAGTCTCAGCAAATTCAAAAGAATTAGAATCATATGATGCAACTTCT
>CM027406.1:571982-598402 GCA_015711505.1 Sylvilagus bachmani | reverse complement strand
GTACTGAAACAGTATTTTACACTTTGTGTTTCTGTGTGGGTGCAAACTGATGAAATCTTTACTTAGTATATACTGAATCGATCTTTTGTATATAAAGATAATTGAAAATGAAAAAAAAACTTGGTGTTAAATTGGAAATTGCATAGAAAATTAATCAATTTTAAAAAAATCATCATTTAGGATCTCTGTCCTTAATGTGCTGTACATTGTGATTTAATACTATAACTAGTACTCCAACAGTATATTTCACTTTGTGTTGCTATGCGAGGGCAAACTGTTGAAATCTTTAATTAATATATACTAAACTGATCTTCTGTATATAAAGAGAATTGAAAATGAATCTTGATGTGAATACAAGGGGAGAGGGAGTGGGCAAGGGGAGGGTTGTGGGTGGGAGGGAAGTTATGGGGTGGAAGCCATTGTAATCTATAAGCTGTATTTTGGAAATTTATATTCTTTAAATAAAAGCGTTATTTTAAAAAAAATCCAGGGCTGATTCCTGACAGAGCAGCTCACTTTCCATGGCTCTGTCATGAAGCTAGATATTGTTGCTCCCTCCATCTTTTTTTTCTTTCTTTCCAAATTAACAGTGGCTCTTCCACACACACCAGTGCAACTCCAAAGGCCTTCATTTATTTCCTGCTCAGATGAGGTGTAAGGAAATCCTACCCAGTCTGCCTCTCCAAGAATGGGGTCTCAGTCTGTTATGACCACAATAAGCTCTCGTTCCATGTGCCTTGATTCCCGGAACACTTGGTCTGTGGTCTTACAGATTTTCTAGACCATGTCATAAAAGTTTTCCAGGCTCATTTCAGATCATCTGATTCCCTGTATCTTTGGCCTGCCTCAGAAAATCATTATTTCCTTCAGCATTCCAGTCCTCAACCCAAACTGTGGCCTGGTTCACTCAGGGTCTTGGCTTTACTCATAACCACAGAAAAACAAACAAAGCCATTGCCCATCCCTACCTTCAAACAAAACTGCTATGGATGAAAAGGTCTGTCCACTGCCTGACTTGTGGGTCATCATTCACAGAAAGCAACAATAAGGTCTTGCCCTCTCCTCTTTCTCCTCTTCTACCTCTTCCTCTTCCTCCTCTTCCTCTCCATGCCTCACCCCACAACTTTAGTATACATAAAGCATTCACACCAAAAATTATAATGCACAGATTTTTAATGTTTCCTGGACCAAACTCATATGCTGAAATCTGCCACTGACCTTGATGTGTTCCATTCAAGTCAAGAAAATCACAAATGACTGCTTTGGTGAGTTACTTTTTAAATGTCTTCCTACTAAAATACTCAAAATACTCAAAATATATATTTACATTATCTTCTAGTCTATAAGAAACATACAATTAACTAATCCCTTCTGACAATTTGTACCAGCTACCTACGAGATAGTTTTGAATTTGTTTAGTATGGAAACAGTTTTTCCACTTGTATCCCAAGTCAGAAGTCCTTGGATGTGAGGGTCACTTGGTAGTCACCTTACTTTAAACTCAGCTACAGGCTGGAGGGACCGGGGGCTGAGGGTGGGGGAGAAGGACTGAGCCAGAATGAAACAGCATCATAAACTTCAATAAGAGAGCGCTGACACTTCCTTGAAAGATTACTCAAAATTTCTTTTGGCTTTTTGTATGACTCACACATCAGCTACTTAAAAGGACATCTAGTTTCCAACAGATCGATTGGAGTTTGCCTAGGATTAAAAAGAAATTTCCCCTCAAAATGAGAGGCCAGCTTCAATGGTGAAGATGCTGTGTGGGATGTCTACATTCCCTATCAAGATGGCTGGACTTGAGTTCCAACTCCAACTCCACTCCATCCCAGTTTCCTGCAAATGCACACCCTGGGATGCAGCAATGATGGTCAAGTTCTTGGGTCCCTGCCACCCACACATGAAACCCAGACTGAACTGCACTCCAGATGAGTTCTGAGATCCTGGCTCTTGTGGGATTTAGAGGGAATGAACCAGTAGATGGAAGATCTCTCTCTGTCTTTCTCTCTCTCTCTGTGTCTCTCTTTGTTTCAAATAAATTGCTTTAACAAAAAGAAGCCAAGAAACTCTTTCTCCACAAAGACCTAAGTGCACTTAAGAAATAAAACTCAAAAGACAAAAATCAGAAACTCCTGAATACGATTAAAATGGGTAAGGGAGGCCAAAGGTGCAGGAGCTTCAGGATGAAAAGACAGGAGTTATCCTGACCCAGCAGGAATCCGAGTGGACAGTCACTGCTCAGGGGAGATCAGTGAAGTACTCACTGAAACTTCTGTTGGTTCCAGGGAGTGACTGACAAGCATGACTTTACATCATTCACCTGTCAAATCCTCCCTGTCTAGGAGAGCTGCCTGGAGCATCTCTGCAATCTCTTTAATTACTATCAACATTGAGCCACTATTATTAAACCATCTGGCCACCTGCTCCAACTATGATTTGTTGCCCCTCTTCCAGGCCAGCTCTCTGCTATGGCCTGGGAGTGCAGTGGAGGATGGCCCAAGTTATTGGGCCATGCACTCCATGGGAGACCAGGATGAGCACCTGGCTCCTGCCTTTGGATCAGCATGGTGCGCCAGCCCCAGTGCACCAGCCGCGGTGGCCATTAGAGGATGAACCAATGGCAAAGGAAGACCTTTCTGTCTCTCTCTCTCATTGTCCACTCTGCCTGTCAAAAAAAAGAAAAAAGACTAAAGAAGGTACCTTCTGTACCTCCTTCTAGGTTTCACACAAACCTTTGAAACATATTATTTCTATCCTTTTATTGTTGATCCAGACCCAAGATTTCAAAAATAACGTGAAATACTATTACATAAAAATGGACTAATGGTAATTCAATATTTTTGATTATTTCAAATTTACAGTACCAGACTAAAATCCAGGGATTTGATGATTTCTGCAGAAGACAAAAGGCCATTCATGTAACTGTGTCCTTTTTTCACATGTCAGTAAGGGATGAAACTGCAGTTCGTCCACAATGAGCTCAGTTGGAAAGATTCTCTTTCTTTTTGCAATGCTCTTGGCATTTTGTATTAAAAAAAAAAGGCAGTGACATAGAAAGAGACAGACATTTGCTGAAGAGCCCAGAGCAGACAGGACTAAACCAGGCTGAAGCCAGGAGCTTGGAACTCAATCTGGGTCTCCCACTTGGGTGACCATCACCAGCTGTCTCCCAGAGTGACATCAGTAGGAATCAGAGCAGACTTGATGTCCCAAATGGCATCTTAATTACTACAGCAAATGCTGGCCCCTGGATTTACTCTGTACATCTTAGAGTTGGGCACAAGCCCTCTGGAGTGAGTTTCTTGGGTGCAGGCTGTAAGGGCAATTTCTGCTGAAGCTCTTGCATGCTCACACCTGGCCAGAAGGAATCAGTGAATTCCTCTTCAGTGAATGCAAGCCTAAAACAGACACCCTGACAAATATCTACCTATGGACAAACTTGAGACACTATCCCATTTCTCTGTACTGCCTAAGCATGATATTGCAACTTGAAGTTAATGATAGAAACTAAGTCAGATGATTATCCTTTTAGGGTTCTTATTTTAATCTAGTATAAGCTAAAAAATCATAATTTGAGATTACCAGGAGAGTCTCAATAGTTTAAAATGACTGTAAATTGACTGAATAGTGACACTCTAATACAGGGAAGCATTGCTTTGTGGACAGACATGCACTTTCAGAGGTGGCCAGAAGGACTTGGTATTTCCACAATTTGGGGTCACTTCCAACTCCTTGGATATATGTCTTAGATCTTCCCCACAAATATCTTAGCAGAGATGAGGCAGATCATCAACCCACAATGGGATACATATATAGGGCACTTGGTAAATTTTTTAAAAAATGTCTATTTTCAGAGCCAGTGCTGTGGCCCAGGGAGCTGAGCTTGTGATGCCTGCATCCCATAGGGGGACCAATTCAAGTCCTGGATGCTCCACTTCCAGTCCAGCTCCCTGCTAATAAGCTTGGAAAACTAGCAGATGATGGCCCAAGTGCTTGGGCCCCTGCCACCACAAAGGAGACCCAGATGGAGTTTCAGGCTCCTGGCTTTGGCCTGACTGAGCCCTGGTGTTGTAGCCATTTGGGAAAAGAAACAGTGGATGGAAGATATTGATCTTTCTTTTTTTTAAAAAAAAAGATTTATTTATTTATTTATTTGAGAGTCAGAATCGGGATTCTTCTCCAGCAGACAACAATGCACGCCATTCTATTGCCTGATTCCTCCTCATTGGTTACAGTGGGTTGTGAGCCCAGTGGAGATGCCCCCATGAATAAATGTACCTTACACCATAGTTGGCCCAATAAATCACAAGACTTATGGACCTTAAAAAGGGATGGCACAGGATTCCAAGCTGTGGCCTCCTTCCTGCGGAACACCAGGGGCCAGAAATGCGGTCATTTATGTATTCCTGGAAACAGATGAATCTGAACAGCCCTGCCAATGACCAATAATCACCCTTGCTATTTGGGTAAGCTTTCCAGACTGTACCTAGTAACGCAAAGTGGGGATGCTTCGGTTTTCCAGGAGAGGCTGGGAGAGGCAGCCTGGCTGCTGCTAAGCTTTGCCTGATTGAAGTGAGGCCTGTCCCCACAGCCTGAAGGCACATTCCACAGAGGACTTTCCCCTTGCCTTACATGGAGGAAAGAGATGTAGTCCCCAGGGGAAAGCAGGCGGTGCACCCACGTGTGTTTTCCCTGGGCAGGGGGAAAAGCTGGATGAGCACAGTCACAGAGTCTTAGTAAGACAGAGAAATTCCAAACAGCACCTGCTCAGTCCTACAGAGGCAGCATCCTGGGGGGTATGAGAGAGGCATGAGCAGGGCTGTGCCACTCATGAGCCATCTGGGGATAAGCAGTATCAGCATCCAGGGACAGGTACACCCTTCAAGGGCTCTGTAGCCCATATCTTGTGACTGTACTCTGGGCACAAAACGGCCTGGCTCTCAGAAGCCCAGTGAGCCATTTGAGTCATCACAACGTTGTTTTGGAAAAATGCACATTTCTATTTTCAGTTCATCCCATGCAATCAATTCATGAGGAACCACCTTCCTGAACCAAAGGCACCCGAGCCATGCTGTGCTACAGCATGGAGGACAGGAGTCCAAAGAGCCCTAACAAGTTTATGTTTTAATAACATGTTCAGGGACTGGCACTGTGGCATATTAAGTAAAGCTGCCGCCTGCAGTGACAGCATCCCATATGGGTACCAGTTCAAGTCTCAGCTGCTCAGCTCTCTGCTATGGATTGGGAAAGCAGTACAAGATGGCCCAAGTCCTTGGGCCCCTGCAACCCCGTGGGAGACCCAGAATAAGTTCCTGGCTCCTGGTTTCAGATTGGCAAAGCTCCAGCCATTGCAGCCATTTGAAGACTGAACCAGTGATGGAAAACTTCTCTCTGTCTCTCTTGCTCTGTCTTTGCCTCTCTGCAACTCTGCCTTTCAAATAAAATAAATCTTAAAAAAAGAAAATAATATGTTCAGTGAAAATGTGACCTGCATTTGTCTGCACTGATTTGAGTATTTAGTATGAAATAAAGAATTTTAAAGACCAAACACTGGGATGAGTGTTATGGCACAGCAGATTAAGCTGCCACTTGCAATGCCAGCATCGCCTATCGGAGCACAGGTTCAAGTCCCAGCTGCTCTGCTTTCTCATCTAGCTCCCTGCTAACCTGCCTTGGAAAGCAGTGAATGATGGCCCAAGTATTTGCCCCCCCACACCCACATGGGAGTTCAGGGCTCCTGCCTTCAGCCTGGCTCAGTCCTGGTTGTTGCAGTCATTTGGGAAGTGAACCAGTGGATGGAAGATCTCTTTCGCTCTGTCTCAGCCTGCAGTGCTGGCATCACATGTGGGTGCCAGTTCAAGTCCTGGCTTGATCTAGCTCTCTGCTCTGGCCTGGGAAAGCAGTGGAAGATGGCCCAACTCCTTGGGCCCCTGCACCCATATGGGAGACCGAGAAGAAGCTCCAGGCTCCTGGCTTTGGATTAGCACAGCTCTGGCCATTGCCGCCAATTGGGGAGTTAACCAGCAGATGGAAGATCCCCCTCCCCTGCCTCTCTTCTCTCTGTGTAACACTGACTTTCAAATAAATAAATAGATCTAAAAGAATAAAAAAAAACCTGACATATCCAGTAGTAGACAATTATGGCATATGCACACAGCAGGTGTACACCACCCATAAGGGAGTAGTATCTTCAAAATGTGTTTTTAATGATTAAATGCAAGGTGCAGGATAGGTGAAACTATTTGCAAATACACCTTGTGCTTCCTCTGGGAGAAATCAGAACATTTCACAGAAGAGAAAATGTGTTGGAGGCAATTTTTACTACTGCATTTGCTATCTACACACAGATATCATCTTCTTATTGTCAGTTAAAGTTATGTGGAGAACCGCTGTGTGATTCTTTCTGTTCTCTCTGCATTCAGAAAAATAACAATGTTACTGTTTTTATAAAGCTCTGAAATAAATCATAAAAATATCAGTATATTGTACTGAATGAATATTTATAACTAATTTATTTGAGAGACAGAAGAGGAGAGAGAGAAGGAAAGTGAGTGTGCTCTCATTCATTGGTCCAACTCCCCCAAATTCCCAGTATCCAGGAATTCAACCAGGTCTCCCAGATGGGTGGCAGAAAACCATTGACTTGAGCCATTACTTCCACTCCCAGGATTTGTATCAGCAGGAAGCTGGAGTCAGGAGCCAGAGCCAGGAATTGAACCCAGGTAATCCACTGTAAGACTCTGGTGTCAGAACACCAGGCAAAAAGCTGGCCCCCAGATGAAATTTAAAATTCCAAAACAACCACTTTTTTAAGTATTCAAAAGACAAACAAGCTAGGAAAAAGATACTTCAAATGTGGCACACAAAATGTTATTATCTTTAATGTATGAAGAGTTAATAAGGGGGCCAGTGCTGTGGTGCAGCAGGTTAAAGCCCTGGCTTGAAGCGCTGGCATCCCATATGAGCACTGGTTCAAGACCCAGCTGCTCCTCTTCCAATCCAGCTTTCTGCTATGGCCTGGGAAAGCAGTAGAAGACGGCCCAAGTCCTTGGGCCCCTGCCCCCACATGGGAGACCTGGAAGAAGCTCCGGGCTCCTGGCTTCAGATTGGCACAGCTCTGGCCATTGCAGCCAATTGGGGAGTGAACCATCTCATGGAAGACCTCTCTCTCTCTCTCTGCTTCTCCTCTCTCCATGTAACTCTTTCAAACAAATAAATAAATCTTAATAAAAGTTAATAGAAATGATTCACAACTTGATTGAAGTAAAAAATGAAACACCACCAAGATGATGCCAAAAGACCTTATCAGAGAGTTCACAAAAGCCAGGCATCTTGATCTCATTCACACAAGAACATATTTGCTACCTAGAATTCTGAATCATCAGTGGAATGTTTCCATTCAACGTTAGTACATTTTCACCATGACAGGTAACATTCATGAGGGACACTGAACGACATCTTGCATTGCATACAGGCAGGAATGTGAAGCATGCCACACTTGTGGAAAATAATATGCCCATGTGCTGAGCCTTACTGACATTCTCTGCCTTCAGGTTCTGATAAAGAAATACTGTCATGGGGCTAGTGCTGTGGCATAGTGGGTAAAGCCACGACCTGCAGTGCCAGCATCCCATATGGGTATCGGTTAAAGACCCAGCTGCACTTCTTCCAATCCAGCTCTACTATGGCCTGGGAAAGCATGGCCCAAGTGCTTGGGCCCCTGCACTCACATGGGAGACCTGGAAGAAGCTCCTGGCCTCAGATTGGTGCAGCTCTGGCCATTGCAGCCAATTGGGGAATGAACCATTGGATGGAAGACCTCTCCCTCTCTCTCTCCCCCTCTCCTTCTCTCTCTGTGTAACTCTGACTTTCAAGTAAATAAATAAATCTTTTAAAAAAACTTAGCAACCCAATCAGCAACTCAAAGGACCCCATCACTTGAGGCTTTGGAAACTTCTTTACTTTGGGGAGAACCCCCACAAGAGATCAAACCCCAATATTCAGCTGAAGAGCCTGAATGGACACTTTTCTGAGGTTATATTATCCAGCCTCCAGATAACTTGAATCTAAGGAAGATAAAATTCTTCTGCTAGCCCCAAGCCAGTGGAAGCTCCTTGCAACACTTCATTAGGCCTTCCTCCTGGGCAGAGATAAAACTCTACAGACAGCTCACCATTTATTTACTGGAAGTGACAGTCAAGAGACAATTAAGAATATTGTGGGGGTTGGTGAACTTTGTCTTTTTTATTTTTATTTTTTGACAGGTAGAGTGGACAGTGAGAGAGAGAGAGACAGAGAGAAAGGTCTTCCTTTGCCGTTGGTTCACCCTCCAATGGCCACCGCGGCCGGCGCGCTGCAGCTGGTGCACTGCGCTGATCCAAAGGCAGGAGCCAGGTGCTTCTCCTGGTCTCTCATGGGGTGCAGGGCCCAAGGACTTGGGCCATCCTCCTCTGCACTCCTGGGCCACAGCAGAGAGCTGGCCTGGAAGAGGGGCAACCGGGACAGAATCTGGTGTGCTGGCACCACAAGGTGGAGGATTAGCCTATTGAGCCACAGTGCCGGCTGGTGAACTGTGTCTCATAAACAATCATGTAAACCAGGGACTCCCATTTCTTTTAAAGTTGAGGAAGCTACCCAGGGGAAGATAGGCAGTTAGACTCATATACTTGTCAAAAGTTAAAGGTATTCAGTACCTCCTAGTTTGGGTAGAGGCCTTTAATAATTAGGTAGAAACATTTCTTTGCAGAACTGAGATGGCCACAAATGAAGCTCTTCTCAGAACTTCAGTTCTGAAGACATTTCTGAAAGCCTGCAAAGTTACCATAGTCTCTCTTTGAAGTCAGCTGTCACTCAAAGGGTGTCTATGGCACTATAAATACAATACCATCCCCACTGTGCCTGAAGATCTTGGTCTTTAGGGTATGGGAGAAAAGACTAACAATTTCCTCAAGAGATGGCTAAGAAAGTTATCCCAAGAAATACACCTTCCCTGGACCACCTTATTGCCTGTAGTCTTAATATGCATCAGAATCACCCCCCCCCTCAAAATTAGATTTAAGTCTTCCAAGTGCTGTATGGATGTCCTTTCCTAATTATGATCTGATTGGGGATCAAGAGGTCTTTGTGTTAGTTAAGTAAATGACAGTTTTGGATGAATTTCAACAGATTCTTCTATAATTACCAGTGAAACAGCCTCAAATCATGAGGGCTCAAAAATTTAACCCTGGTGACTTGGTTTAAATTAAAACCATGTTAAGTCATTCTCATTCACTATCAGAAACCCAGCAGGGACCCTAAACAGCAAGTCTGTATATCCTCACTGCAGTAAAAGTGTCTGGATTAACATCCTGCATCCACCATTCCGAAATGACCTTTGGTCCAGCTCTGAAGGATAACTTCAGTGCTTTTGAGGAAAAAACTGACTACTCTTGTGAGGCCACAGAGTGACTCATGCTGCTGTTCCAAAAGAAATTATCATCATAAGTTAAATTTAATTATCTTTGTGAGCCAACAGTTGAAATACTAGGCATCTTGTTTATTTTTATTCTATTTATAGTCCTTGCATTCTTCTTTATTTTGTACAGTTCTCTGAGTCCCTGCTTCAACTCTATGTGACTGAAATTCTAGGTGCACTTTATGCTAATCATCACATTGATTGCTCCTCTATTTTTGCTTACCTGCCTCCCTGATGCCTCATAACATGTACCTTTTAACTTTAACACCCTTTGTTTCTCAATAATACTATCCTCATTCTTTTGTTTTCTGTCTCCTGAGACTAATTCAATGGTGCCACTTCCTAATGTAAAATGTATATCAGGATATTCTTTTCTCCTTTTTCTCTCCATCACTTGGGACACACAGTCTGACTTGGGAGATGGGATGAAAATCCCTTAATTTATATTGGAAACATAATAGAAATAGAAGGAAATTTAGATTTATGTGTATGCCACACACACCCAAATTCTTAGAGAACTTTGAAAATTTTCCTAATACTTTACCAACAGGACTATGATAGTGCTCTTTTGGCAGAGCCTAAAACAATACAACACTATGGCTTGCTAGGATCTCTGGCATAAAGAATCTGTGCTTGGCATAGGTTACATGAAGTTCAAAGCTCCTGGCTCTAACACTTCCATGGAAGATGACAGAGTTTTGGCAATCTGCTCACTTGATACTTGGTTCCTGGATAGCTGCACCCAACTCAAACCAGTAAGCAGCACAGAGTGGCCCAAGATATCTTATCCTGCTGATACAAAGCCAATGTCATCCTCACATCTGAGCACTCTCTCAGCAAGCATCTGTGGGTATTAAACTCCTCCACTCATCATTAGTGCACCTCCTGCAATTCTGCATCTGGGTATTGGCCAACAGTCTCTAAATGCACTCAGCTCCTAGACCAACCACTCACCTCATAGTTCCAGTTGAATTGATGTGTATATTGGCTAGGAATCTACATGCCAGGCACACCCACAACACCAGCAAGGTCTGCTCCCAACACCTAGGAAGCTCATTATAGCAATCTTGCCCTCAAGAGATGGCTGCAGACCTGCATAACAGGAGTCACAGTGACTATACTGAGCCACAGGGAAAATGCAGACTCCTGCTATGGCTACTGTCAACAATAACAAATAAAAGCATAGGGAGAGTACACTACAAAATCTAACTGAAACTAAATATAAAGCACCCTACCAAGTCAGTACGTGGAGAAATATCTCCAGAAGTAAAGCTGGCAATGAATGCCCCAGATATTCAAAAATCAATGTAGAAACATGGGAAACATGAACAAGGAAGGCAATACAACACCCAAAAGGAACACAATAATGCATTAATATTGGACCATGAAGAAAGCGAGATAACCAATATGCTTGAAAATAATTCAAAAGAAAGAGAAGCAATTAAAGGAAATCAGGAATCAATACATGATGAGGATAGATTTATTAAAGGCAGATTTATTGAAAAGAACTAAACAGAAATATTAGAAATGAAATGTATTGAATAACTCAAATAAAAAATACAGTTGAAAGCCTTAAAAGACTAGATGAGGCAGAAGAAAGAATATCTGATCCATGAAATAGGTCTTTTGAAATATTTCAGTGAGACATAGAAATTAGAACAAATAGAGTTTCGAAGATCTATAGGATACCATCAAATGATCAAATATATCAAATATAAAAGTCTCAAAAATATCTGAAGAAAGGGGAAAAAGAAAGGTTTGGAAAATATATTGATAACAGTAGAAGATTTCTGTATTTTGGAGAAATATATAGATATACAAATACAGCAAATGCATAGAATCTCAAATAGATACAACAAGGAATGATCCCTACCCTGACAAATTAGAGTCAAATTTTCAAAAGCAAAACATAAAAAGAATATCTTAAAATTTGTAAGAGCAAAATGTCAGGCAGCAGTGTGTAACCTGTGTTACTGACATTACATATGGGCATGGGTTGGAGTCTCAACTGCTCCACTTCTTATTTTTCAGTATTTATGTAGGATTCAGTAGCCAGAAGCACATTTTTCTCAACTTATTGGAGCTTTGGGTGGCTATAATATCCAGTGTATTTTGGACATACTGAATTTGGAGTGGGTTAGTGCATGTGGTTTTTTGGTGGTGGTGGAGTAAAGCATACAAGCCATTTAGCAGTGGAACAAGGATTCCTCTCAGACTACATTATTCCATTATATTGCACTTCTTTATATGCTGCCTATTTTCCTTCAAAAACATTTTAAGAGAAAAAGGTGCTCAACTAAAGTGTTTCTCAACCTCCTTTCCTAATACTACTTGATAATAATTTCTTGCTGAGTCAAGAACTGAAATACTGGGGCCAGAACTATCATGTAGTGGGCCCAGTCTGCCTTCAGAGCTGGCATCCCATAAGAGCACTGCTTTGAGGCCCAGCTGCTCCACTTCTGATCTAGATCCTTGCTAATCTGTCTGAGAAAGCACAGGAGGATGACCCAAGTTATACAGCCCC
Organism: Sylvilagus bachmani; assembly: GCA_015711505.1. NCBI lineage: Eukaryota > Metazoa > Chordata > Mammalia > Lagomorpha > Leporidae > Sylvilagus > Sylvilagus bachmani. Next base: position 586,424 of record CM027406.1, on the reverse strand, counting down.
TCTGCCCACATGGGAGACACAGAAGAAGCTCTTGGCTCCTGGCTTCAAATCCACTTAGCTCTGGCCTTTGTGGCCATTTGGACAGTGAGCAAGCAGATTGAAGACCTGTATCTCTGTCTTTCTCTCTCTCTCTCTTTCTCTAACTCTGCCTCTTAACTAAATACATCTTTAAAAAAAGAACTGGAATATTGAATAGCCCTGTTAAGTGAAATAATATAGGATTGCTTATCCAGAGCCTCTGTTGGTTTTTCCTGGTTTTGTTTCTGTAATTACAAGTCTTGACTCCAGAAGATATTTTCCAGTTCTCATTTCTTTGGGTGGCTGTTTCTCATTTACCCTGTCTGGCATTCTGCTAGAACATGAAATGTGCTAGAGTAACTGTCACATGCTTGCATTTAACAGATATTTAGTCAGTGGTTAGTGTTTGCCAGACACTATGGTCTGGAGAGAGACTAGCTTGAGTTGTGAGGCTTTCCAACACAGATATTATATTTTGGTGAGTGTTAACATTTACCTTACTGAATAACAGGTACTGTGCATGCATGCATGAATTATATAGATTAAATCAGGTAGATTTCATAATGGTCCCATTAATGTATGTGCTATTATATTAAGGTTCTCAGTTCTTTAATACTACTTTGATTTCTGTTTAATATTTTCAGTTGTATTTACATTTGCATTGTTTAAAGCACAATAAGTAGGCCATCATTGTACTCATAGAGTTATTTATTTGCGTACTAACCTCAACTAAAGACTCTGTAACATTGGTGGTATTTTGTGTATTGGACTACTTTTACTACTTAAACTTAAGACATTTCAGTTACTTTAAAAAGTTTAAGGCCAAAGCAGTATTGGTCAGCATCCCTCTGTTGGTTGCTGTTGCTAAGATATCTTCTCCTGCTCTTTGGTTAAGAGAATTTATTTTTATAACTCAGTTTCTCAGAAATAATAATGCTTCTTCACAATTTCCTTTTTTGAATTATTTATTTATTTATTTAAGAGGTATAACTGCAGAAGAGAGGGGGAGACAGAGAGAGAGGTCTTCCATCTGCTGGTTCACTCACTAAATGGCCACAATGGCCAGAGCCAGGCCAATCTGAATCCTGGAACCTGGAGCTTCTTCTAGGTCTCCCACATAGGGGCATGGGCCCGAGGTCTTGGGCCTTTTACTGCTTTCCAAGGCCTTCTTCAGGGAGCTGGATTGGAAATGGAGCAGCCAGGACTCAAATCTTTGCCTGTAAGGGATGCTGGCACCTCAGGCAGATGCTTAACGTACTATGCCACAGTTTCAGCCACATTCCTAATTTCTTTTTTTAAAAATGACTTATTTATTTATTTGAAAGAGTTACACAGAGAGAGGAGAGGCATAGAGAGAGAGAAGTCTTCCATCTTATGGTTCACTACCCAGATGGCCACAATGGCCGGAGCTGTGCTGATCTGAAGCCAGGAGTCAGGAGATTCTTCTGGGTCTCCCACATGGGTGCAGGGGCCCAAAGACTTGGGCCATCTTCTATCGCTATCCCAGGCCATAGCAGAGAGCTGGATTAAAAGTGGAGTGGCTGCGTTGCGTCTCGAACCAGCACCCATATGGGATGCTGGCACTTTGGGCCAGGGCATTAACCTGCTACACCTCAGCGCCAGCCCCTACATTCCTAATTTCTAAACTGGTGAGAAAGATAAGATTTAAAAAGTGTTCTTGTGATCCAGTATCATGACATAGCAGGCTAAGCTGCTGCTTGTGATGCTGGCATCCCATATCTGATTGTCAGGTTGAATCCTGGCTGTTCTGCTTTAGCTCTAGCTCCCTGATAATGTGTTGGAAATGCTTGGGGCACTGCCACCTGTGTGGGACACCATGATGGAAGTCTTGGATCCTGTCTTCATTGTAGCCTTATCCTGGATATTTTGGGCATTTTGGAAGTGACCCCATGGATGGACAATCTCTCTGTTGCTCTGCCTTTTTAGTAGATAAAAATAAACAATAAACAATTATAACCATCAGTGTGTAGAAGCCAGTATTTGCATTTTTCTTTTTGTTTACCACCCCCACCTTTTAAAAGAAACTCTATGCAATCTTGTTCCATTCCTTCTGTGTGGATAGCCCTTTCCAAATGCATGCTTCCACCTGGTGTCAAGTACTGTCATCACCTGGTAGATCTTGCCAAATTTCCTGAAACAAAACTTGAACTTACCAAGAAATATGGCTATATTTTAAACTGCTATCACCAAAGATGAACTCTTCTAAATGCTCAGTACTCCAAAGGATTCAAGGCAGATTTTCTTTGGTTTTGCTCCTGGATGGGTGATAAATATGTCAGACAAGAAAATCTTGAAATCTATAGATGAGAATTCCCTCAACTATTATAGCTTGCAAATTCCATTCCAAAAAGCAAAATATGGAAATTGTATCAGAACAGAGACCAAACCATACAGATTTCTCAATGAATTTCCCTAATGTGTAATTCTCCAAATGTCAATGTCAGTTTTCAGTGCAATTTTATTTACATCTAAAATTAAAATAAACCTTCAGGAAACAAGGACTACCTGGAAGAATTGAGTCTGTGTGTTCTATCTCTGTTGAAGGAACACGGTAACCATTTTAGACCCTAAGACTGTATGAGCTTTCCCCCCCTGGGTCTCCTCTTGTTATTAAGGCAAGTCAGAATGAAGGGGCAGTAGAATGGATCTGACCTATAGGCTTAGCCAAGATTGGAGCAGGTGCTCATGAGCTTTTCAGTAGTCTTGAGGAAACTCTGCTGCCTGGCGTCAGGGTGGCAAACACTCAGCCATGGGAGGAAGGCTGCAGGCTGCGAATAGCTTCCAAGCAGCACATTTTCAGGCAACATTGAGGGGGTTAGGGAAACAAATTACAAGTGAATTCCTTTTCTTCACTCTATGATTAGAAAATAATGATCAAACCAGTAACATTTTTTCTTGAAAAACATTACAGTCAAATTCTAACTGATGTAAGTTTGCTTGTGTCAGAAGTTGTAGACCTTTGTATTTCAGTCATTTCAAGTGATTTTTGGAAAATTGTTTAATGATTATAAAAGCCATAAAAACAATAGGTATTTTGAAAATTAAACTTTGTTAATATAGAAAATTCAACCATTATTAAGCTTAATTAAAGATTGATCTTAAATAACTCATGATAATTGTACCACAGTAGAAATAAAATAATTTTTTTTATATTTTCTTAAATTTAATATAGTGAAATCTACACAGGGGTAAATATTTAGCCTAACTTTTAAGATGTCTGCATCCCATATTGGATTCCCTGGGATTGATTCCCAGCTCTAGCTCTTGATTACAGCTTCCTGCTAATGCAAACTCTGAGAGACAGTGTTGTTGACTCGTGCATTTGTGTCCCTCTGATAAGGGCAGGCAGATGGGACTAAATTAGTTAGATTCATGAGCTGGAAAATCATACCCCCTGATCTCTGTGTGATCTCATGCCCCTACTTGATATTACATGTGTACATCCAACTGTTGATTAGATGATATAAGCACTCCCCTTTGTAAGTGGATAGAGGGTGTGGAGCATGCTGGGCCTGCCCTGTGTTTTCCTGTGCCTCCAGGCCCATAGCCTTTTAGCCACCCCTACCCTGCTTTTCTGCCTATGGGCTAGCCTACCTGTGATAACTCCTAATCACATGCTTTGATTTGTGCAGCTCCAGCTTATGAATTTTTCAAACATGGCTCCTGGCCTGTTCTCTACCTGGTATTGACTTCTCAGCTCATGTCTTTAAATTCTTTCTCCCTTTCATATAGCCCTCCTTTTCTTGTGTATTTTTCTCACTCTCTAACTCAAAGCTAAACTTATCATGTTGCCTATTTTCATCAAGCTGATATTTAGATTTCTTATCTATATAGAGAGGTACCTTGTGATATTAATAATAAAATAGTTAATAATTTTAGAATAAAGGTAAATGATTTCACCTCCACCTATTTGTAATACGATGCTTGAGTTTGTGGTTCCCGGTTTTGCCCCAGCCAGTCCTGGCCATTGTGGCCATTTGATGGGAAAACATTGGAAAGGAGTACTCCCTCTCCCCTCTCCTTGATCCCAAATGAATAGAAAGTACATGTATTGGTGTAGAATTCTGTGGGCCTAAACCTCCCATATTGGAGTGCTACATACAGCAAGTTAGATAATAAGCAAAAACTTGGTTAGTTCTCAATCTTAGTATGCAAAATGTTCTCATAGTAGTGTGGTGGTAGAGCACCAGAAACTGATAGAATCCTGTCTAGCCTCCTGTCTCCCACTCTCCCAATCTGGAGATGAGTCTGAGGACCTGAGAAATGTCAACCAACATGGGGACCACTGTTAAGGCATAGAAGGTAATTCTAACACTTGCAACATCAACGCTATTGATTTGCATTTCCCTGATGGCTAGAGATCCTGAACATTTTTTCATGTGTCTATTGGCCATTTGGACTTCCTCTTTTGAAAAATGCCTGTTAAAGTCTTTGGCCCATCTTTTTATTGGGTTGTTTGTTTTCTTACTGTGGAGTTTCTTGATCATCTTACAGATTCTGGTTATTAATCCTTTTTCAGTTGTATAGTTTGCAAATAATTTGTGTAGTTGCAAATAAAAAATTCTGTAGGTTGCCTCTTTACTTTTCTGTTTCTTTTGCTGTAATGAAACTTCCCAATTTGAGGTAATCTCATTTGTTCATGTTGGCTATGACTACCTATGCCTATGGGGTCTTTTCCAGGAATTCTTTGCCTGTTCCAATGTCTTGAAGGGTTTCTCCTATGATCTCTGTTAATTTGATGGTATTGTGGCATAGATTTATATCTTTAATCCACATTGAGTGGCTTTTTGTATATGTTATAAGGTAGGGGTCTTGCTTCGTACTTTGACATGTGGAAATCCAGTTTTCCCAGCATTATTTGTTGAAGAGGCTGTCCCTGGTCCAAGGGTTGGTTTCAGCTCCTTCATTGAATATGAGTTGGTTGTAGATGTTTGAATTGATTTCTGGTGTTTCTATTATGTTCCATTTGTCTATACATCTGTTTTTGTACCAGTACCAGACTGTTTTGATTAGAATTGCCCTGTAGTGTGTCTTGAAGTCTGGTATTGTTATGCCTCCAGCTTTATTTTTATTGTATAGAATTGTTTTAGGTATGTGAGGTCTCTTGTTCCTCCATATGAATTTAAGCATCATTTTTTTCTAGGTCTGTGAAGAATGTCTTTAGTATTTTGATTGGTATAGCATTGAACTTGTAAATTGCTTTTGGAAGAATGGGTATTTTGATGATATTGATTCTTCCAATCCATGAACATGGCAGATTTTCCCATTTTTTCGTGTCTTCTTCTATTTCTTTCTTTAATATCTTGTAGTTTTCATCATAGAGATCTTTGACATCTTTGGTTAAAATTATTCCAAGGTACTTGATTGTTTTGTGGCTATTGTGAATGGGATTGATCTTAGAAGTTCTTTCTCAGCTACAGCATTGTCTGCCTATATTAAGGCTGTGGATTTCTGTGCATTGATTTTATATCCTGCTACTTTACTCTCATGTGAGTTCCAATAGTTTGTTCATGGAGTCTTTTGGGTCCTCTAAATATAGAATCATGTCATCTGCAAATAGGGATAGTTTGACTTCCTCCTTTGCCATTTGTATCTCTTTGATTTCTTTTTCTTTCTTAATAGCTCTGTCTAAAACTACTAAGACTCTATTGAATAGCAATGGTGACAGTGGGTACCCCTGTCTGGTGCCAGTTTTCAATGAAAATGCCTCGACTTTTCCCCATTCAATATAATGCTGGCCATGGGTTTGTTATAAATTGCCTTAATTGTGTTGAGGAATGTTCCTTCTAAACCCAATTTTCTTAGAATTCTCATTATTAAATGGTGTTGTATTTTGTCAAATGCTTTCTCTGCACCTATTGAGATAATCATATGACTTTTGTTTCTCAATTTGTTAATGTAATGTATCATGTTGATTGATTTTTGAATGTTGAACCATCCCTGCATACCAAGGATAAACCCTACTTGTTCCGGGTGAATGATCTTTCTTTTTAATTTATTTTATTTTATTGATTTTTTTGACAGGCAGAGTGGACAGTGAGAGAGAGAGAGAGACAGAGGGAAAGGTCTTCCTTTTCCATTGGTTCACCCCCAATGGCCACTACGGCTAGCACACCACACTGATCTGAAGCCAGAAGGCATGTGGTCTCCCATGTGGATGCAGGGCCTAAGGACTTGGGCCATCCTCCACTGCCTTCCCAGGCCACAGCAGAGGCAGGTGGAGGATTAGCCTATTAAGTTATGGCAAAGGCAATCTTTCTGATTTGTAGTAGGATTCAGTTGGCCAGGATTTTGTTGAGTATTTTTGAATCTATGTTCATCAGGGAGATAGGTCTATATTTTTCTTTCTCTGTTGCATCTTTTCTGGGTTTAGGAAATAAAGTGATATTGGCTTCATAGAAAGAATTTTGGAAGACTCCCTCCCTTTCAATTGTTTTGAATAATTTGAGAAGAACTAGGATTAATTGTTCTATAAATGTCTGGTAGAATTCAGCAGTGAAGCTGTCTGGTCCTGGGCTCTATTTTTTCAGTAGCGCATTTATTACTGGTTGAATTTCTTTCATGGTTATGGGTCTGTTTAGGTTTTCTAAGTCTTCATGACTCAGTTTATATAAATTGTTATGTGTCCAGAAATCTATCCATTTCTTCTAGGTTTCCAAATTTGTTACATACAGCTCTTTGTAGTGGTTTCCGATGATTATTTTTATTTCTGTTGTGTCTTTTGTTACATTTCCATTACCATTTTTAATTTTACTGCTTTGAGCCTTCTCTCTCCATTTTTTTGGTTAGTTGGGCCAATCGTATGTCAATTTTGTTTATTTTTTTCAAAAAACCAGCTCTTAATTTTGCTGATCTTTTGTATTGTTTTTTTTTTATTTCAATTGTGTTGATTTCTTCTCTTACCTTGATAATTTCTTCTCTTCTACTGGATTTGGGTTTGGTTTGCTGCTATTTTTCTAGATCCTTGAGGTGCATAGAGAGATCATTTATTTGGTACCTTCCCAATTTCTTGATGTAGGTACCAGTTGTTATAATGTTTCCTCTTAGCACTGCTTTTGCTGTATCCCACAAATTTTGATAAGTTGTATTGTCATTTTTCATTTGTTTCTGGGAATCTTTTGATTTTTCTTTCGGTTTCTTTTATGACAAACTGTTCATTCAGAATCATATTGTTCATTCTCAATGTGTTTGCCTATGATGAAGAGATTCAAGTTGTTGATTTCAAGCTTCATTGTATTGTGGTCTAAAAAGATGCATGTTATAATTTCAATTTTTTCGAATTTGCTGAGGCTCCCTTTATGCCCTGCTTGTGGTCAATCCTAGAGAAAGTTTTATGCACTAAGGAGAAATATGTGTACTCAGTGGCTGTGGGGTGGAATTTTCTGTAAATATATACTAGGTCTATTTGGTCTTAGTGTCAATTAGCTCTGTTGTTTCCTTGTTGGTTTTCTGTCTGGTTGATCTGTCCATTGCTGAAAGTGGGCTATTGAAGTTCCCTGTTACTATTATATTTGAGTCTACATCTCCCTTTAAATCCTGTAATATTTTTTTCAAATAGCCAGGTGCCCTGTAAATAAGTGCATATACATTTATAATAGTAACATATTTGTGTTGGATTGATCCTTTAATCATTACCGAGTATGCTTCTTTGTCTCTTATAATAGCTTTTGTGTTAAAGTCTATTTTGTCTGATATTAGGATGACCACACTGGCTCTTTTTTAGTTTCTATTAACTTGGAATATCTTTTCCCATCCTTTCACTTTCAGTCTGTGTGCATCTTTGCTGGTGAGGTGTGATTTCTGAAGGCAACAGATAGATGGGTTTTCTTTTTTAATCCATTCAGCTAGTTTGTGTCTTTTTACTGTAGAGTTGAGACCATATACATTCAGTGTGACTATTCTTAACTACTTTTTTCCTGCCATGTTTCCTTAAGTAGAGCTGTTTATGTATTTTGGTATTTGTATTTTAGTTGGGTCATTTTCTACATTGGTTTTCTTGTGTAGTAAAGTTCCTGTTTCTGTGTTTCTGCATGAAGCACACCTTTGAGCCAGTGTTGTAGGGCTGGAAGCAAAGATACAAATTCTTTCAGTTTCTGTTTATTGTGAAAAATCTTTATTTCCCCTTCATTCATAAATGATAGCTTTGCAGGGTTCAGTATTCTCTGTTGGCAGTGTTTTTCTTTTAAAACTTGCCTGTAAGCTTTGTGATGAGAAGTCCAGGGTGAGTCTGATTGGATTACCTCTGAATGTGATTTTTCATTTTTCTCTGACACATTTTTCTCTGTGTTTTTCAAATAAACTCAGCTTATGCACTACACATTCTTTGTTTATACTCCTAATTCTTTGTGGTCAGGGAACACAAATCTAAATATTTAGAACTACAGACTTCTTCAACAACCCCCCCCCCGACAAGAGTCACATATTATTTTTCTGTTTTTTTAAAATATTTATTCTCTTTATTTTTATTTGAAATGAAGAGTTACAAAGAAAGAAAAAGGAGGAGGAGAGGAGAGAGATCTTACACTAAATGGTTCACTTCCCATATGGCCACTACAGGAAGGACTGGGCCAGGCTAAAACCAGGAGCCTGAATCTTTTTCCAATTTTCCCATGTGAGTGCAGAGGTACAAGTGCTTAAACCACATTCTTCTGTTTTCCAGGTGCATTAGAAAGGAGCTGCCTCAGAAATGCAGCTGCTGGGTCTTGAATTGGTGCTCATGTGAGAGGACAGCATTGCAGGCGGAGGCCTAACCTGCTATGCCAAAATGCTGGTCCCAGTTCTTGTTTTTCTAAATATTTTGACTCTAAGATAGCTCAGAACTCATTTTAGCTACTTTAAAAGTTAACTTTGGATATAGTATGGAAGAAGAGAGACAATAGGATGTGAAGATGGTTGCAAAAAAAAATGCCAACATACAGCAAAATGTATTTTTAATTTGTGCACCATTAAGTCAGGAGTAGAATTCTTTCTTTTAAAATTATAATCAAGCAGTATCCCCCAAAACTTCCTATCAGCATAAAAGGAGTCATGCTTCTTTGGGAAATTATGTGATATTGAAATATTTATATAGTTAACATAAGGAAATAATGATTGTAAAAATAAAACAAAACTTCAAAGAAGATAGATACTGTTCTGAGGTGGCATATTACATCAAAAAATTTCAATGACTTTTTTTTTGACAACTTTCTATTGGCATGTTTGAACTATACTTCCTTACCAAAGCCATTTGAAATGAAATCCATTAGGCAAGTTACTCCACCTCTCTTAAATTGTGTAAAGTACAGTGGCAATCTTTGCCACCTACAAGGATATACAATATGACCTATAAATTCTCTCCCAGTAAGTGGTAATGCCTTGATGATAAATATGTTTTCTTCAGTAGAAGAACACTTCTTTTACCTTAGCTTATGTGTAGAGAAATGGGCTTCCTTAAATTTTACAGTCTTGTTCTGTATCTGGATCTGCAGTAGGGAAACAAACTGGAGAGAGAACAGTTTTAGTGTATCAGAGTGTGTGCCACCATCACCCTGGAGTTACCGCATCCCCTTATTTGTGCTCACCTTTGTGATTCAGTACTTTTGGAGCAGCTGGTATCACCTCTACATGAAAAATTCACAGGTTCACTCTTCAAATGGCCCCAATGGCCAGAGCTGGACCAGTTTGAATCCAGGATCCAGAAGCTTCTTCATGTTCTCCCATGTGAGTGCAGGTGTCCAAGTATTTGGAATAGCTTTCACTGCTTTCCCCAGAGCATTGGCAGAGAGTTGCATTAGAAGTGGCACAGCAAGAACTTGAACCAGAACCCATATGGGATTCTGCCATTACAGACAGTGGCTTTAGCCACAATGCCACTGAAAATGAGTTTTTATGAATAGCTCAATCACCATCATTAACTCCACTTTTTCCATGTGATACACACACACACACACACACGTATATATAATGTCTTGAACTATTTTCAATATCATTCTGGCAAATCTGTCCTCCCTGCCTTTTTCACACCTGTTATTAATTTCTTGTCTGACATATAATATCTCTGACACTGGCTTGTCCATTATTTTCTAGCTTTCTAATTTTTAAATGTGTAAGAAGTTTTAGTTGTCTAACTTGGAATTCTCCTAGTCTCAAGTGAACATAAAACCTAACATGTAATTCTTGCCCCTTTCAATATCATCATGTGAAGTTGGAGAGAATGTAAGAACCTACAGGCATCAGTGCATTTTTGAGGGCTCCTTTCAATTACTTTCTCTATCTTCATATCTTAATTGCCCACTGATGGTGTCCTCATGACTCCCTGACAGAGGACCTCTCTGATGCTTAGCATAGACTAGATACCATTGTTAAATACATGTTTTAAATGTAAATGGAAAATAACACATTTATTATCTCAGACTATTAACTCACTTTATGATTATATTCTCATTTGTGTCAGTATGTGGAATACTTCTGAGAACATGTTTGGGATCTAGTAAGGACTTAGTATTTTCTGGAAATGATATTCTAATCATATGATGAGGGCTATGCCTTTTCCACATGAGTTGGACAAGGTAGCTTGTAAGTTTGGGGGTCAAAATGAGCAAGAGATAACATAAAAAAGAGATCTCTGACTTGAACAGACCAGTGGTTTCCCAACATGACAGTGGAGAAATGCCATAATCTGCTATGAATCATGGACAATAAACTCTGGGAGAAGTGGCATTGGGTTGATTACTTTTTCCTTTACTCTTTTCAAATTCCCTTGCAACACAGATATATAGCAATCTAGTTAGTTATGTCAAGTATCTTCTTGGCCTGGAGAATTCAGAAAATGTTAGAGACGAGTAAAGAGACAAAGTAGACCAGTGAGAACTGAAGCAACACAGAGGGAATTGTGAGATGGTAAGCAGAGATTGGGAGCAGCAGTATAGAGAGATCATACAAGGCCACTGCTGCAGCTCAATAGGCTAATCCTCCACCTGTGGTGCTGGCACACCGGGTTCTAGTCCCGGTCGGGGCGCTGGATTCTGTCCCAGTTGCCCCTCTTCTAGGCTAGCTCTCTGATGTGGCCCGGGAGTGCAGTGGAGGACAGCCCAAGTGCTTTGGCCCTGCACCCCATGGGAGACCAGGAGAAGCACCTGGCTCCTGCCTTCAGATCAGTGCAGTGCACTGGCCGCAGTGTGCCAACTGTGGTAGCCATTGGAGGGTGAACCAACAGCAAAGGAAGACCTTTCTCTCTGTCTTTCTCTCTCTCACTATCCACTCTGCCTGTCAAAAAATAAAAAAGTGCACAGCATTCGCTTTGTCATTTTATTTCTCCAGAACCTAGAGTTCTGAGATGAGTGGCTGTGAGAGACCACAGTATAGTAGAAAAAGCAGGGTAGGAGTTAACTAAAAATGTGAGCACAGTGACAATTAGCATGGCTATGGCCAGAACAAGTGAAGCCTTTGCCCTCTCTTGCAGATATGGAAATTGATCTAATCTATTCCTGCTCTTCACCATTAAGTCATTAAATACAGATTTTAAAATGATGTCAGCCATTGGCATAGACAAATAAAAGACACTAGAGGCAATGCAATAAACCCAAAATCAATAAGTGGATATTACATGAAAATGAGAAGATTCTGCACTGCAAAAGAAACAATGAGCAAAGTAAAGAGACAGCCAAAAAAGTGGGAGAAATTATTTTCAAACTATGCAACTGATAAAGGATTAATAACCAGAATACATAAAGAGCTCAAGGAACTCAACAACAGCAAAACAAACAACCCAGTTAAGAAATGGGCAAAGGACTTAAACAGACATTTTTTAAAAGAGGAAATACAAATGACCAGCAGACAAATGAAACAAAAATGCTCAAGAACACTAGCCATTGGAGAAATGAAAATCAAAACCACAATGAGGTTTCACTTCACCCCAGTTAGGATGGCTTTCATAAAGAAATCATCAAACAACAAATGCTGGTGATAATGTGTGGAAAAAGGTACCCTAATCAACTCTTGGTGGGAATGTAAGCTGGTAAAGCTGCTATAGAAGGCAGTTTGGAGAACCAGTTCATACCAGTAACAAGTTGGAAAAAAATGAATGTTCTGCTGTGGACTATTAGATAAAATGAGTGTTGTAGACAGAAAAACAAATATCACAAATTCTTCTTTATATAAGTGGGATTTAACATTTTTAAAATATTCACAAGATAAAAATTTAATAAAGCTCTTTGAGATGTGATGGCATTGAACAGTGCTCATCTCAACTCTTAATGAACAGTTTGTTTTTTCATACTATGTATGAAATAGAATTCATCTTATGCATATGAAGTTAATTGAAAATATATCTTAGTAAACAATAAAAATGGAAATAGGAGAGAAAGGAGGAAGAATGGTAGGAGTGTAGGGGAAGTAGGGTGGGGAGAATCACAATATTCCTAAAGTTGTATTTATGAAATGCATGTAGTTTATATACCTTAAATAAAAGGGTTCTGGAGAAATAAAAGAAAAAATTCCATTTTGGCTCTGAAAAAAAAATTGGGGAAAGAGCTGTGTCTATGTGTATCATTTTGGCTGAAATTCAGTGTTTTGCCGTACTCTATTTTAAATCTTTTTGAACAAATTATTAAGAACTAGACACTACTATAGCATGAGTGTTCTATGACTATTTTTAAATTTGCTGCATGTGAGTGAAGTTGAACATATTTTCATTTTATTATTATTTATAGCCCCTGACTATATTCCTGCAGAACTATGGTCTTCTTGCTTGGTATTTGCTGAACACTTTATTTAGTGGAACATTAATGCTTTGAGTAAAATGCAAACTAAAACTATATTATCTCAAAAATAACAAATAAAATATTAGGTTGAGCAACAAAATGAAACAGAATAAAACTACAAAACAGAATGATAAAAATCTGTAAGACAAGAAGTTATACAGTTTGAAAAAGGAATGAATGATGCCTGCTGCAATGTGGATGGGTTTGAAGCCAGACTCCTTTGCTACATTGACTGTTGCCATTTGTCAGAATTATTCAGAAAAGGTAATCTCATGAAACTGAAGGAGATGATTGGTCTCCTGGTATGAATTTGAAAGTGACTTCTTATTGCATAAAGAAATTTTATAGGGTGAGGAAAACACATTCAATGCACATAGAGAAAACTATTGTGTGAGTGTGTGAACACACTGTGCACAATCTGAATATAAATATGAATATGCATATACTTAAATGCTTTTGACTCGTCCAATTTAAAATTGGTTCACCTTAGGTATGAGAATTTCCCATTAAAATAGCATTGTGTCCCACGTGCAATTGCAAAAAAAGAAAAATTAAAACAGACAAAAACTAAAACCAATATGTTGACTGAAGGACATACAGTTACTGATTCAGTGCCATGTGTCAATGAATATTCCATTTATGTGAATGTAGGAGAAGATAATTAAAATTAAAGGAGAAATCAGCAGAATTGAATCCAAAAACATTACAAAAGATAAGCAAAGTGAGGTGCGGGATTTTTGAAAAGAATAAACAATATTGACACACAATTTGGCCAACTCACTAAAAAAAGAAAAGACCCAAATCAATAAAATCAGCGATGAAAAAGGGAATGAAACAACACACCACAGAAATAAAGAGTCATCAAAAATTAATGCAGACTTGTATGCCAGATGGATTCACTGCTAAATTCTACCAGACATTTAAAGAAGAACTAACTCCAATTCTTCTCAAACTATTCAGAATATTTGAAAAAGAGGGAATCCACCCAAATTCTTTCTATGAAGATAACATCAACCTACTTCCTAAACCTGAAAACGATTTAGCAGAGAAAGAGAATTACAGACCAATTTCCCTGATGAACATAGATGCAAAAATCCTCAATAAAATTCTGGCCAACATAATGCAGCAACACATCAGAAAGATCATCCACCCTGACCAAGTGGGTGGTTCAACGTTCACAAATCAATCAATGTGATACACCACATTAACAAACTGCAGAAGGAAAACTATATGATTATCTCAATAGATGCAGAGAAAGCATTCAATAAAATTCAAAACCCTTTCATGATGAAAATTCTAAGCAAAGTGGGTATAGAAGGAACATTCCTCAATGCAATCAAAACAATTTATGAAAAACACATGGCCAGCATCCTACTGAATGGGGAAAAGTTGGAAGCATTTCCACTGAGATCTGGTACCAGACAGAGATGCCCACTCTCACCACTGCTGTTCAATATAGCTCTGGAAGTTTTAGCCAGAGCTATTAGGCAAGAAAAAGAAATTAAAGGGATACAAATTGGGAAGGAAGAACTCAAACTATCCCTCTTTGCAGATGATATGATTCTTTATTTAGGGGATCCAAAGAACTCTACTAAGAGACTATTGGAACTCATAGAAGAGTTTGGCAAAGTAGCAGGATATAAAATCAATGCACAAAAATCAA
>CM027406.1:553345-571882 GCA_015711505.1 Sylvilagus bachmani | reverse complement strand
AGCAATGCCATGGCTGAGGAAGAACTTCTAAGATCAATCCCATTCACAATAGCTACAAAAATAATTAAATACCTTGGAATAAACTTACCAAGGACGTCAAATATTCCTATGATGAGAATTACAAAATTTTAAAGAAATAGAAGAGGATATCAAAAAATGGAAAAAATCTTCCATGCTCATGGATTGGAAGAATCAATATCATCAAAATGTCCATTCTCCCAAAAGCAATTTAGAGTTTCAATGCGATACCCATCAAAATATCAAAGACATTATTCTCAGATCTGGAAAATATGATGCTGAAATTTATGTGGAGGCACAAGAGATCTCGAATAGCTAAAGCAATCTGTACAACAAAAACAAAGCTGGAGGCATCACAATACCAGATTTCAGGACATATTACAGGGCAGTTGTTATCAAAACAGCATGGTACTGGTACAGAAACAGATGGATAGATCAGTGGAACACAACAGAAACACCAGAAATCAATCCAAACATCTACAGCCAACTTATACTTGATGAAGTATCTAAAACCAATTCCTGGAGTAAGGACAGTCTATTCAATAAATGGTTCTGGGAAAACTGGATTTCTACATGTAGAAGCATGAAGTAAGACCCCTACCTTATACCTTATAAAAGATTCACTCAACATGGATTAAAGATCCAAAACTATGACTCAACAGCATCAAATTAGTAGAGAATATAGAAGAAACTCTGCAAGATATAGGCACAGGCAAAGACTTCTTGAAAAAGACCCAGAGGCACAGGCAGTCAAAGCCAAAATTAACAATTTGGATTACATCAAATTGAGAAGTTCTGTACTGCAAAAGAAACAGTCTGGAAGATGAAGAGGCAACCAACAAGATGGGAAAAATATTTTCAAATTATGCAAACATAAAGAATTAATAATGAGATCTACAAAGAAATCAAGAAGCTCCACAACAACAAAACAAGCAACCCACTTAATAGATGGGCCAAGGATCTCAATAGGCATTTTTCACAAGAAGAAATCCAAATGGCCAACAGACACATGAAAAAATGTTCAGGATCACTAGTCATCAGGGAAATGCAAATCAAAACTACAATGAGGTTTCACCTCACCCCAATTATAATGGCTTACATACAGAAATCAACTAACAATAGATTCTGGTGAGGATGTGGAGAAAAGGGAACACTAATCCACTCTTTGTGGGAATGCAAACTGGTAAAGCAAGTATGGAAGTCAGTTTGGAGACTGCTCACAAACCTGAATATAGAACTACCACACGACACAGCCATCCCATGTTTTGGAATTTACCCAGTGGAAATTAAATTTGCAAATAAAAGAGCTATCTCTTTTATATCTCAATGTTTATTGCAGCTCAATTCACAATAGCTAAGACATGGAATCAATCTAATGGCCATCAAAAAAAGATTGGATAAAGAAATTTTGGGATTTATACACTATAGAATACTACACAGTGGTAATAATAATGAAATCCGGTTATTTTGCAACAAATTAGAGGAATCTGGAAAACACCATGCTGAGTGAAATAAGCCAGTACCAAAGGGCAAATATCATATGTTCTCCCTCATCAGTGACAACTAACTGAGCACCTAAAAGGAAACATGCAGAAGTGAAATGGACATTTTGAGAAGCAATGTCTTGATCAGCACTTGTCCAGACTGTTTGAGAACCAATTGGCTATTTTATTCCTTTTAGTCTTTTTGTTGTACTTAATACAACTGTTTGGATTCTTTAATTAACACACAATTATTCTTAGTCACTTAAATTTAACTGAAAAGTGATCCCTGTTAAATATAGGAGTGTGAATAAGAGAGGGAAGAGATGTACAGTTTGTCACATGCTCACTTGGACTTACCTCTAATGATAGAGTTAGAAATGTGCCAGGGGATTCCAATTAAATCCTATAAAGATGGCATATACCAATGCCATCTTACTTGTTAAGATGATCATTTTAAGTTCATAATTGATCAAAAAGTTAGGATTAATTGTCAAAGGGTTTACATAAATAAGACCAATGTCTGCAAATAATAATTGATAGAATTAAAAAGGAGATAATAATCCTACATGGGAAGCAGGATACACAGAATGGCATATGCCCTAAACAGTACTCTGGCTTCAAAGTCAGCTCTTAAGGCATTCAGATCTGGCCAAAAAGCCCATGAGATTTTTGTAGGCATGGAAAGCCAAGACACTGTGACAAAAAATGACCTAAATGAAAGATCTCCATGAGTGAGATCCCAGCAGAAAGAATGGACCATCAAAGAAGGCAGTACCTTTCTCTGAAGGGAGGAAAGAACTTCTACTTTGAATATGGCCTTGTCTAAACAAGATCGGAGTTGGTGAACTCAAGAGGCTCCCATAGCCTCGGCTACTCATGACAGGAGCCTCAGGTGATTACTGACATCATAAATAAGAGTTTCAATTGTTAAATCAACAATGGGAGTCACTGTGCACCTTCTCCCCATGTAGGACTCTGTCCTTAATGTGTTGTATTATGCAAATTAATGGTAAAATATGTCTTTGTGGGTGCAGTCTGTTGAAATTTATGTAATATATACTAATTTGAATTTGAATCATGATGAAGAATGGGATGGGAGAGGGATGGGAGATGAGATGGTTGCAGGTGGGAGGGAGGTTATGGGAGGAAAAGCCACTATAATTCAAAAATTGTAATTTGGAAATTTATATTTATTAAATAAAAGTTGAAAAAATCCAAATAATAGGAATATTTATGGAAAATGTCAGGACAAAGTTCTTACATATCAGCAGTACCTTGAATGTTAATCACCTTGACAATCCAGACTCTACAGTTAACAGATATGGGTTGGCTGAATGGATTAAAGTCAATCTATTCCATCTATTTGCTGCATAAAAGAAAAAGCATCTCACTAGCATAGATACACACAGATGGAAAGTGAAATGTTTGAAAAATATATTCCACAATAACAAAACAAAAAAGAGCAGCTGTAGTCATATTAATATCAGTCAAAATAGACTTTAACACAAATACTGTTGAAAGAGATGAAGAAAGACACTTTGTAATGACTGTAGGATCAACTCAATGGGAAGATGTGACTATAATAAATGTATGTGCATCTAATTGCAGGGCACTTGACTATTTAAACAAAAGTTAATGGATCTAAAAGGAGCCATACACTCTAATACAGTAACAGTGGAGAACTTCAACACCCCTCCTTCAGAAATGGACAGATCAAATACAGAGAATCTCAGCAATGATGCAATGGAATTAATTTACACTATGAATCAAATGGATTTAACTGATATTTACAAAACTTTTCATTCCACAAATGAAGATAATACATTGTACCAAATATATGGGCCACAGCAGTAAAAAGGAGGTCTGTAAATTCACCTCCATTTGTCCTATTTTGCTTGCAAGCTATATATGAATTGACAAAAATCTCTTGCTCCTTTTTGTTTTATTTCTGTTTGGGTGACAAAGCTGTAAACTGGTACTTGTGTTCAGTACTTCCGTGGTCTCTGCAGGCATTTAATGGGTTCTGTTCTGGGTTTAAACTTAAGCCTCAAAGAGAAAGACATACTTGGAAGGAAATATGGCTTTCTAAAATCAGAAGGGGAAACACTTCTTACAATGAAACCAGTGTTTCCTCCATCTCCTGGTCATTGTACTTGGAGAATTCACTGTTTTCACCTGAGATTCTTCTCTGAATATCATGGTAAAGGATCCTAGTTGGGGGGTAAAGAGAAGTGTTGAAAAGTTTATTGAGTACTAGTTATACCTTTAATTCACATAGTACAACATATTAAGGACAGAGATCCTACATGGGGAGTAAGTGCACAGTGACTCCTGTTGCTGATTTGCAAGATAATGTTTAATCTGCACAGGCTCTGAACCTGTGAGGCCGAAATGAATACTATATTCCCAGTCTAGAAATTGAAGTTTAAACTAGCTTTTGACTAACAAACAGAAATAGAAAATTAAATATTCTCTATGGATAGGAAAATATAGGCCTTTGTGAGAAACAAGAGCAAAGATTAGTGCTGTATCATGCTGATAAATCTGTTCCATAGGTGGAGAAGAGCCACTGGGCTACAACAATGGACCATTACTTTGGTGTAAATATCCCCACCTAAGGCCAATTTCAAGCTGCCAATATGATCTCCAAGAACAAATTTGCAAACAGTGACACCAAATCTACTATTGAGTGCCCAGATGTGCCAAGCTCAGCACCTACTGGAAGTAGTTACAGGAAGGAATTAAAAAAAGATGCACAGGACATCTCATAATCAATTGTTATGTTATAGACATATATTATGATGTGACCAATTGTGATATCATAAATCCATTTTGATGTCATAAACCAATATTTTTATTATTTTAAAAACCATTGTGTTCTTATAAATCTATCATTTTCATGTCATAATCAATTGTGATGTTGTAAACACTTGTGACGTCATAATCAATTGGGATAATAAAAAACACAATTATATCAAAAACCTATATTTCTGATGTAATAATCAATTGAAAAATATATTAAAACCTTGTGATATCATAAATATATCATTACAA
Source organism: Sylvilagus bachmani (assembly GCA_015711505.1). Lineage (NCBI taxonomy): Eukaryota > Metazoa > Chordata > Mammalia > Lagomorpha > Leporidae > Sylvilagus > Sylvilagus bachmani. Next base: position 567,326 of record CM027406.1, on the reverse strand, counting down.
AGTAATTTTGATTTCATAAACCACCATTGTGATATCATACTCAATTGTAATATCATAAAAATCCATTGTGATTTCATAAACTGTTATTGTGACACCATAAATCAACCATTGTGATGTCATAATCCTACTCTTAAGACATCACAGTCAAACAAAATCTTAAGTCCACTGTGACATAATCAATTGTGATGCATAAACCACCATTGTGAGGTCATAATCAGTTGAATGTCATAAACCATCATTATGAATTTGTAATCAATTTTTGATCCCTTGAAAGCCATTGTGACATCATATACCCATATTGTGATGTAATAAATGTACTATTGTGATGTCATAAACCAATAATTGTGATGCCAAAAGTAACTGTGCTTTGAAAATATACTATGATGTCATAAACCAATAATTGTGTTGTCATAAGTCTATCATTATGATGTTGTAATTGTGGTATCAACTATAGTAATTTAAAAACATATTATGCTGTCATAAAGCATTGTTTTGTCATAAGCTATCTTTTTTCTTAGTCAATTGCGATGCAAAACCATTTGTGATATCATAATCAATTGGGATGTGATAAAGTGTGATTGTGATTTAAATCCACAATTGTGATTTCATAATTACAATGAAGTCACCCAAATCACTGTGACATCAGAAACACACTATTGTGAATTCATAGAATTGTGAATTCATAAAACCATTATAAGTTCATAAACTTGGCATTGAACATCATATTCAATTATAATATCATAAGCTATCATTGTATGTCAAAATTATGAATTTATGAACCAGCATTATGATGTAATAACCAATCCTGATGCCTTACAGATATTATAAGGCCTTAAAGTACTAAAACAATGTCATAAAATATTGTGCTGTCATAATGAATTACAAAGTTATACAACTACTATGACAACATAACCAACAACTCTAAAATTACAATCAGCTGTCATGTCATAGACTTCCATTGTGATGTAATAAAGCAGCCATTATGATGTTATTATGAACTGTGATTTCGTGAAAATGAGGTAAAAAATAAATTGCTATAATGCAAAAAACATGGTGGCATCATAGGCTGTCATTTCCATGTTATAATCAATTGTGATCTATTGGCAAACTTTTGTGATGTCAAAATTAACTCAGATGTGATAACCAACCATTTTATTGTCATAACCAATTGTGAAGTTATAAGTCAATTATTACACCATAAATCCCTCATTGTGATGTCATAATCAATTCTGAGGTCATAAGCCACAAATAGGGTTTTGTAATTATGTTAGCATAAAATCCATTGTAATTTCATAAACATTATGACATAAAAGCAATTGTGATATCACAAAGCTCCAGTTGTAACATCACAATCAATTTTCATGTCATAACAATAATTGTGGTGACATAAACCAATAGTTGACCATTGTGATGTCATATATGTAAATTGATGTCACTCAATCATGGACTCATTATATTTGTTATAACTTATGACTTCATGAATCACTATTGTAATTCCATAGTTAATTGTGATACCATAAAACTATTTGATGTCATAAAGCCACCATAGTTATATCATAATCAATTTTCATCTCATAAGCCACCATTATATATTTTTTAATTTATTTGACAGGTAGATTTATAAACAGTGACAGAGAGAGACAGAGATAAAGGTCTTCCTTCTTTTGGTTTACTCCCCAAGTGGCTGCTACAGCTAGCTCTGCACTGATCCGAAGCCAGCAGCCAGGTGCTTCTTCCTGGTCTCCCATGTGGGTACAAGGGCCCAAGCACTTGGGCCATCCTCCACTGCCCTCCCAGGCCACAGCAGAGAGATGGACTGGAAGAAGAGCAACCGGGACTAGAATCAGTGCCCATAGAGGATCCTGACACTGCAGGCAGAGGATTAACCAAGTGAGCCAGGGTGCAGGCCCCATGCCACCACTATGATTTTAAAATGAATTGTGACATCTTGGCTGGCGCCGCGGCTCACTAGGCAAATCCTCCACCTTGCGGTGCTGGCACACCAGGTTCTGTCCCATTTGCCCCTCTTCCAGGCCAGCTCTCTGCTGTGGCCAGGGAGTGCAGTGGTGGCTGGTCCAAGTGCTTGGGCCCTGCACCCCATGGGAGACCAGAAGAAACACCTGGCTCCTGCCTTCAGATCAGTGCAGTGCACCGGCCGCGGTGCGCCAGCCATGGTGGCCTTTGGAGGGTGAACCAACAGCAAAGGAAGACCTTTCTCTCTGTCTCTCTCTCACACTGTCCACTTTGCCTGTCAAAAAAGAAAAAAAAAATGAATTGTGACATCTTAACAATAGTTGTTATCTCAAAGTCTATAGTGAGGTCATAAAATCCATTGTGATATCATAAAGCTACCATTCTTATGGTAATTTATAATGTAAGGATCCTTTTCATGCCATAACTTTTTGGAATGCAACAAATAACCATTGTAAAATAATAAGTCTGTCATTGTAATGTCATAATCAATTGTGATGCTATAAAAACCACAGTGAAGTCAAAATATATTGTGATATAAAAATCATGATAACTTTAAAATTAATTGTGGAGTCATCAAAACCATTAGTGTATCATTAACCTACAAGTTGTAATAGATTTGGATGTCATAATAAATTATGATGTCATAAAACACAATTATTATATTATATTCTGATGTGATGTCATTAATCCCACTGTAATTTCATAAAAAATAGTATGACATAAATAAAGTTACCATTCGTATTTATAATAAATTATTAGGTTGAAAACTCCTTGTGATATCTTATCTGGGGATGTGATAAACCATAAATCTTATATCATTAAACTATCATTGTGATGTCATAATCAATTGTGAAATCATAAATAGCACTGTGACATTATAACCATGACATTATGAAGTCATAATCAATTGTGATGCCATAAGCCACTATTATGATGCCAAAAACTGTGACAATGTCTGCTATTGGGATGTCATAATCAACAGAGAATTTGTAAACTCCCTTGTGGTGTTATAAATCTACCATTGTGATGTAATATTGAATCATGATGTCATGAGCAACTATTGTTGTGTCATGATGATCATTATGATGCTATAAAACTACCATTGTGTTCTCATAATGAATTGTGGAAACATTGAACTGGGGCATCAAAACTTACCATTGTGACATTATAATTGATTGTGAAGTTATGAACCTCCATGCAATATCAAAATCAATAATGATGTCAAAAAATTATTATATCAAAAACCAATATGGTGTTGTCATGAGCATTCTGATGTCATACTAAATTTTCATGTCAGTAACCAATATTATCATATTGTAGTCAATTATGATGTTGTAAAATGATAAAAATGATTGTGAATTTTAAATATATAGTTGTAACATGTAAAATCATTGTGATTTTACAAAATTACTGTTGTTATGATATAATTAATTGGGACATTGTCAAAACCCTGGTGATATAATTATAAACCAAGAGTTAACAAAGCATTATTTTCAGATCATAAACCAATAACTGATGTCATAATCTATTGTAAAGTCATAAAAGCCTTTCTGACATCACAATTCAAATGTGACATCATAATATATTGAGATGTTACAGGCTACTAGTGAGATGCTATAATCCACAGTGATATCATACAAACATTATACAAAAGCAATATATAAAAAAGATCAGTTTTGTGATGTCATAAAAACAATGTACTGCAAAAAAACTTACCATTTTTATGTCATAATAAAATGTGATATCATAAAATAATCATGATGACATAAACCAATCCTATTGGTGTCACAAACATATCATTGTTATATTATGATCAATTGTGATGCCATAAATGACCTTGGGGATATCATAATGACCACTGTGACATCATAAACAGTCATTGTTGTATTATGATCAATTGTGAAGTAATTGAAATAATTGGAACTTAATAAATTACAATTGTAGTATCATAATTAATTTTCAACCCATAAACTAATAATTATTATTTAATATTCAATTGTGAATTCATAAAAAGCATTGTGATGTTATAAACCTATAATTATGATGTCTTAGTCAATTACTATATCATAAACCATTATTGTTTTGGCATAATAAACTGTGATGTTGTAAGCCATAATACTGTCATAATCAATTCTGACATTATAAAAATCTTTTTGATGCCTTGCACTAATATTGTGCTGCCATAAATATATAATTGTGATGTCATAGACCAAACATTGTATATTCATGATGAAAATATATGTGTATTCAAGATTCCAAAAATGACCACTGTGTGGACATGAAATTTCAATGTGGTGTCATCATCAATTCTGAAATGATGAACCAATACTTTTTTATATCATAAGCCTCCATGTGATTCATAAAGCTACCAATATGATGCTATAATCAAATGTGATATAACTGAAACCATTTTAAAGTCAATACTTATTATGAAATATAAAATAATTTTATAAGTGACATAAAGCTATCATTGTTATGTCTTAATTATGATTTCATAAAAATCTTTGCAATTTCTCAATCAACTAGGATTGATAACCCACCATTGTTATATCATATACCTATCATTGTGATGTCATAATTAATTAACAAAAAATAACTAATGGGATGTCAAACATATAAAGTCATAATCAGTTTGTGGTACCATAAACTTTCATTGAGATATCATAAGCAATACTTATGCCATATAAACTATTGAGATGTTGTACCAATTGTTATGCCATAAACCATCATTATCATGTTACAACCAATTGTGTTGTTATAAAATAAATTGTGATGCTATAAAACAATAATGTGATGATATAACATAGCATTGTGTTTCCAGGAAGCAACCATTGTTATGTCATAATCAATTGTGGTATTATAAACATCCCTATGATGGTGTGATCAATTGGGATATGTCAAATGATCATTGTTATGTCATAAATCTACCGTATTATTTCATGATAATTTATATAATGAAAATAATGTCTTTTCATAAACCAATATTGTGATGCAATAAACCAACAATTGTCATATCACAAACCAACCATTGTTATGTCATAATCAAGCATTATGCCATAAATACCACTGTGACATCATAAACCTAACATTGTGATGTCACAATTTTGATTCCATAAATCACCATTGTGATTTTATAATCAGGTGTTATATCATAATCAATTTTGATGTTATAAAATCACTGTGATGACATACACCAATATTGTGATTTCTACTGTGATAAATAGAAAATGTGATTTCACAAGCCAAGTATTGTATTGTTATTATTGATTGAATTTTTAAGCCATAAAAGCCATTGTGGCATTACAAATCTACCATTGTGATGTAGTATTCAATTGCAATATCATAAGTCACCATTATGATGTTATAAACTGCTATTGTGATGTCATGAACTATTTATTTATTTATTTATTTATTTATTTGTTTTTGACAGGCAGAGTGGGGAGTGTGAGAGAGAGAGAGAGAGCCAGAGAGAAAGGTCTTCCTTTGCTGTTGGTTCACCCCCCTTGGCCATCACATCCAGCGTGCTGTGGCCGGCACACCATGCTGATCTGAGGGTAGGAGCCAGGTGCTTCTCCTGGTCTCCCTTGGGGTGCAGGGCCCAAGCACTTGGACCATCCTCCACTGCACTCCCTGGCCACAGCAGAGAGCTGGCCTGGAAGAGGGGCAACTGGCACAGAATCTGGCGCCCTAACCAGGACTAGAACCTGGAGTGCTTGCACTGTAAGGCGGAGGATTAGCCTGTTGAGCCACGGCGCCGGCTGCCATGAACTATTATTATGTTATAATCAATAATATCAGAGAAATCATTGTGAAATCAAAATCTGTTGTGATGCTACAAAGCACTGTGATGTCCTAAGCTACCATTTTTGCCTCATAATCAATTGTGATGTCATAAAAATCATGGTGATATAATATTAGATCAGAATTGATAAACTACCATTGTGATATGATAAACCTCAGTATTTTAATGTTACCATGGGATTAATGTTACTTTTTTGGGAAATTTATATGTGAGTGTGAACTTTAAGGAACATAACATGCAATGCTCCAGAAAATTTGAATGCAAATGATATTTAAAATAACATCCAATTTTGAAGACTTTGATGAGTTTCTGGATCTTTTAATGGAAACTTATTGCAAATCTTTTCAAAGAATGAACATCAATTTGAAATATAAGAAATACTATTTCTTTTGTCTCCTAAATAAGTTTTCTTAACTTAAAGTTATGCTAAAACAAGATATCCTAGTATATATCTGAGGGTATGCTAGGAAGGAGTGTTTCTATGTGAACTCCCAAATTAAACAGGTAACATGTCTCTGCATTCCCAGACACTGCAGCCTAAGATTACCTGAGTTATAAGGTTCAAACTGACTAGCAAGTATATTTCTGGACTTTATGCTAGAAACACTCAGAGTGCTTGGGATGAGGTTCTGAAATCTGCTAATTGGACAATTTCTGTGGATGAATCCTAAGCACACTAAAGCTTGGGAGTTACTATCCTTAAAGACTATGAATAAATGGCTGATAATTACCCAACTAAGTAAAGACACTGTTTATGTCATTTAGAAATGAGTGTACTTGTGGAATGAATGTTAACATTTCTCTATGTTACTGACTGAAACAGGAGTGAGTTGAGTTACATAGTTTAACTTCATCTGTCAATGACACAGTAATCTTGTGGTTGAATCATATAATAGCATGCAAATATTGACAAAGCATGGCCTCAAGAAGTAATTCAACAAGGCTACAATTCAATGGCTACAGCACAACACATTTTAAGTTTTAAAGTTTCATTTGCATGATTAATATCACTTCCTTATTCTAAGACAATCAACAAAATAATAAATCAAGCCATGACTGTTAGTATTTGCTAATTCCCTGGTGTGAATACGGCTCCTGTGACCAATTTCAAACTACCAGATGAAAAGATGGGAAGAGAAATGGGATAACACCTTACTCTATGGTATTTCCACAAAAGAAACACAAGGAACAATCCACACACCTTGTGAGAATGGGCCAATCATCTGCTCTCTGACATTAGCAAAGAGAGCCTAGCACAACAGAGATTACATTTTATTTTTCCAGGGCTGATTCTTACAGCTTAGAAGCTAGCTTGCTAAAACAAGAACAGATTTCATGTACCTTTCTGTAAAGTCAGCTATGGAAAATATGTGTACTCGAAGTTACTGTCTTAACAAAATGTTCACACTCTCAAAACTTAGCTCAAAATGTAATGTAAAACATTCTTAGGCTCAAACATCTAGAGTCCATGATTAAGTTCTCACAAGTAATATGGCCCTCACAGCATGTTCTCTATTGTGTTCAAATTAATGTACGACATTGATAATGGCATACAATTGAATGCTACAGCAGGAAGAAATCTCAGAAAGGAGCTAATTTCAGCTTTTTTATCTTACAAATGAAGTTACTAACATCCAGTGAGATTCATTTACATACAACAGAGAAGCAAAGCTGGTACACAAATCCAGATTTTTATTCATAGGACTAAGTGCTAAGCTTTGCTCCACACTGTATTAGAGTGAGAGAACTGTGGCAAGTTCATCCCATCTTTCTTAGTTTGATGATAAATAGGTACACTCAGCAACACTTTTGGGGAGAGGCTCAGTCATGCATGGGAAAGGACTAGCATACATATTCACATCACTTATGTTTCTACTTTATTACACTGTTCACCACACTTCTTTTAATGGCAAGACTTGTTGCTTCCATGAGCAATCAATTACAAGTTATGAACAGTTTACCTTGGCAAGTCTTTTGTTAACCAATCAACTCTCAGTGAAAAATTAGTGGAGGATATACTGTAAAGCTTGATCTGATAGTGAAATATCTTGGATACTTGTGAACTTCTAAAGGCAGAAAATCCCCTTGATTGGTTATTGGCCAGTCTCAGTGGGTTGCTAAACATATCCTTTGGAGAATACTGTTTTCTATCTACTCAAATGATATATCTGCAACATCATATTTTCTCTTTCTTTTGAAGATAGTATCAGCCTATAATCTCTTCTCTGAAATTCTTAAGACAGTGATTCTGGTATTCAGATTGCTTTGGTTTTAGAAAGGTAGTAAATATTATGTCTCTCCCCAGTGGACACAGTTAATTTTCCATAGCCAAGCACATTGACCTTCTGCAGCAAAGCCTAAATATTCACCTGAAATGGGGTCAAAAGAATTACATGAATATGGCTCCTGTGACCAATTCCAAACTACCAGATGGAAAGATGGGAAGAGAAATGGGATAACACCTTATCTATGGTATTTCCATGAAAGAAACACAAGGAACAATCCACACACCTTGTGAGAATGGGCCAATCATCTGCTCTCTGACATTAGTATGAGAGAGCCTAGCACAGCAGAGATCGCATTTTATTTTTCTAGGGCTTAACTGTCTAAAAAAACTGTCAAAATATATTGTCAATCAATCACAATTAATTAAGACATAACAATGATAGCTTTGTCATTTATAAAATTACTTTTTATTTCATAATAATTGTTGACTTTAAAATGGTTTCAGTTATATCACATTCGATTATAGCATCAGATGTGTAGCTTTATGAATCACAAGGAGGCTCATATCAGGTCATTTGGGGTGCAATTTAATCAATAAGTTATTTGACAAACCAGATTTTCAGGGCTTGCTTTAAATGTTTATTTGTTTTCATTTTATGAGAGAGAGACAGAGAGAGATCTACAGAGATCTTTTATCTTCTACTTTACTCTCTGGCTGCTTGGCAGATGGAAATGGGCTGGGCTAAGCTGAAGCCAGGAACTAGGAACTCAATCTGAGTCTCATGTATAATAGGCAAGAGCCAAACACTTAAGCCATCAGATAAAGCATGTTAGAAGGAAGCTGAAACTGAATGCAGGACTTGAGCTCAGGAATTCCACATATGAGATGTGGGTTCCCAAGTGACATGTTAACCACTGTGACAAAGGCCCACACTCTCAGGGTCTTTTAGATTTAAACAGAATGGACAAGGGATTATGAGCCTATAACAACACTATCATCATGTTTCTCCTTGATCTTTGTATTCAAATGAATGTAGTCATAATGTCTTCTCGATCCATGTCCAACTTTAATTGTTACAATGATATGATTAAACTCAGTCTAGGTATATTAACTGAAGAAATCATTTGTTGTTTTGTTCTGATATGTCTTTAATGCTGGTATATTGCTTAGAAAATTTTTGAAGTAGCATTTTTCTGACATACCTTTGACATCATTATATATTTAACCTGATGCTCTTACCACTGCTACATTATTCTCTTATTCAAATCTCATTAACATATTTTGAATCTGGAAAAAAAGATACAATCTATAATACATGCAATTACATTCATATAGGAAGATACAGAAATAAGAAGGTTTATGAAGGATTGAAATAGAGTTTCTTACTGGTGGGGTTATGAATGCCTTATTTTTTCTACTTATTTGCATTTTCCATTTTCCTAATGTAGACACATTATTTTATTGCTTTATTACTAAAATAATAAAAGATTTAGAAAAGAATAGTTTCTTCACTTTAAAATACTTTATTTCACCATATCTTAATAATGAGTACTCACAATTCACTTCAGTGCTTTTTCTAAAGTTTACTAACTGGAAAAATTTATTTTTATTATTAGCAGTCAAATAAGTTAAACTCAAAAAAGCAAATTCTTAAATTTTAATTTTAATTAATTTATCTCACACTTATAAAAGGTACACATTTTCATTTTGTTCTTTAATTTTAAAATTTGTACAATGTTAAGTAGAATATTAATTTATATATGGACAAAATAAAATATAGATGCTGAGAAGGGTAATAATAAACAGATCAGTAATGCAAATCAGTGGGTAGGCAGGAAAGGACTAAGATGTAGAGTTGGACAGAATATAGATTTTAAAAGCATAACACATAATGTTTCATGCTTCAAAGTTAAGGTTTTAAATAATTGCTAATGGTCATATTTTCATTGAGAATACACTACTATAAATTCTGAATGAGGGCCAAGGATAGATGCAGTGAGATGAATAAAAAGACTAGAATGGAAAATAAGCATAGTACAGGCCTCAACTGAGGAAAAATAACCAGAAATATTGACAGTACCTACTACTGAATGAGTTATTAAAGAAAAATGTACACAGAGCCAGAGTTGCAGTGAAATGTCTCTTCTATATTTCTCTATAACTAGACCTTTCAAATAAATTGTAAAAATAAGAATCTAAAAAAAAGAGAAAGATGAACAAATATGAGTCATTGCAAGACTAACATCTGATCGTTGTATTATAAATCTCCCCATTGTCAAAACTTAAATGAGCCATTTAAGTTGCTTGTGTTTCCTTTTTTTTTTTTTTCCTTTTCATACCTTCCTGTGAAAATTTGAGAAAATTTGTTTAGGTATTTGATTTGAAATGTCCTTCTCCTTTAGTTTTAAATGTCCTGCTTTTTGGATCTCCCAGATAACAGAAACCACTGCTTTGTATAGTTAAATCCTTCCAGAGTTATGGCTATAGTCACTACTGTAAAATGCAATGGAAAATTTCTATGAAATACAATGTTAGTAGTAAGAGAAAAGATAGTAAGAGGAATGTAAGAAGGATGAAAATATGTGGTTTATCATTGATCAAGACAATATGATTGATGATGCTGTGTTAAAATAGAACACATAGAATAGATGCCATTGATAAACCTAGAGTGTCCTAGAACTAAAACATCAAATTTTATATAATTATGAAATGATATATCACTCTGTATTTCTACTATTTCTTATGAATATTATTCACTGAAATGCAGTGAAAGGCTGTGTAGATACAGCATTTTAGATATTATATGAGAGTTCTCAGACCCATTAGTAGGAGAATCATACTCATTAATGCTAGCAAAAACATAATTTAATATTGTCATTAAAGTTAGCTTTTAAAATACCATTGCATATTGTTCAAATTAGTACTTGTAAAATCCAATCTATAAAAATTTGTGTAGGTAATTGTTAAATTTCTACCCAGTTTTCTTATGAGGTCAGAATTTGAAATATAATCTTTATGTGCCATCAAATTAATGCTAATATAAGCATAAATTAAACTAACATTTTCCTGATTTCTGTTTGTTATTTACATATAGTTTTGTTAGAAGAATACAGGTAACATAAGGGAAATAAACTAGAGTAATTTTGCCACAGCACGGTTTTTGAAAAGCCCAGAACTATCATATTAAGAAGTCATGTGGAGGTACTCTATATTTGTATTCTCAATCTTCTGTAATCTTTTCTTGTTCTCTTAGTTTTCTAGTTGAATTTCCTAATAAACCCACAACTGTAATGTTCAAATTTCTTAATATATCAAGCTCATCTCTCCAAATTTTGTGGATGTTCACTGATTTTTGGTCATTCTGTTGGTATACAAATGGATATGTATAGACTTTCAAATTACCATATCTTAGACAAATCTTTTTTAACGATTTATTTATTTATTTGAAAGAGTTAAACAGAGAAAGGAGAGGGAGAGGGAGAGGGAGAGGGAGAGGGAGAGAGAGAGAGAGAGAGAGGTCTTCCATCTGCTGGTTCACACCTCAGATGACTACAATGGCTGGAGCTGTGCTGATTCGAAGCCAGAAGCCAGGATATTCTGGGGATTCCTACTCAGTTGCAGGGACCCAAGGACCTGGGCCAGCTTCTACTGCTTTCCCATTCCATAGAAGAGAGTTGGATTGGAAGTGGAGCAGCTGGGTCTCTAACTGGCACCCATATGGGGTGCTGGCACGGCAGGTGGCAGCTTTACCTGCTATGCCACAGCGCTGGCCCCAAACAAGTCTTAATATAGAAAGTCATACTGTCTGAATCATAAACTAAAACTGTTACAATGAGAGTTTTCAATTATATTATAATAATTTATATTTTATAAATTATATATATTTATAAATTATACTTATAAATTATATGTATAACTATAAATATATTTATAAATATATATAATTTATATTTTATAATAATATAAATCTCAGTCAATTATATATACCCTTTCATCAGAAAAGTAGTCCCACATCTTCCCTTTCTTCCCACACTACTGATAAATGGCTTATTGTATATTACATATCTTATATTTATCATTAACCAAGGTAAGTTAAACTAATATCTCTCCTGTGCATTTTCATTTTTTGGTATTGATTTGATTGGTTCAGGAATTTGTACTACATAATTCATTTTTAAATGACAGCTTTCTTTCATAACAATTAAAATTCTTAATGAATACATTGTTTTTCAATAATAAAGTTTGTATCTGCTTTACATTTATATATGCTTCAAAATAGTGTCTATGTTTTAGACATGAGCTTGAATACTTTTAATGAATATAGAACTTTAAAAACTTATTAAATGAGATGACTCTTCTTTAATAAACAAATATCTTCATAATATACTTTAAAAATTTATTTAGTTAGTTAAAAGGTGGAGTTACAGAGAGGCAGAGGCAGAGAGAGATCTTCCATACACTGGTTCACTCCCCAAATTGCCACAATGGCTGAAGCTGGGCAAACTGAAACATGGAGCCAGGAGCTTTTCTCAGGTCTCTCACATGGGTGCAGGGGCCCAAGGCCTGGGCCAATTTCTATTGCTTTTGATGCCATAGCAAAGAGTTGACTTGGAAGTGGAGCAGCCAAGTCTTGAACAGGAGCCTATATGAGATGCTGACATGGCAAATAACAGCTTTACCTGCTATGTCACAGTGCTGGTCCCCATAATACACTTTTTAAGCGTGAGGCAATCATTAAAAATTTATATGAATAATCATAACCTTAATGGAACAATTGTCCCCATGTAATAAGAGGGTAATTTTAGATCCATGCTAGCTTCTAATAGAAAATAAGGCAATGAGACAGAAAACAGATATATAACAAAATTTTTCCTTTATGAGCAAAATTATTATATGTATGATTTTTAAGGACGAGTGAATAAAAGCCATGAGATAGAAGTGAAAATTTAAAAATCATTCCATAATTAAAATCTCTTTATTATCTGGTATCCACAAACCTTGTATATAGGGTTCACAATGATTACTCAAAATTGTGATCTCAGAATCCCTGGAGTTCAAGTTATGTCCATGTTAAATGTTATTTGCATGTTTACTGTAATTCTCTTGAAAATGCCCAGTGGGGTTTTTCACAGACATGACTTCTTAACACCATTAACTCTATTATTTAATGGTAATTTTTCTAATGGCTATCGAAATGCTTCTTTTTAATTTTTTCAGTTCTAATATTAACAAAATATAAATAAAATAACTCAAACAAGCTCATTGGTATCTGTAATAGTTATTAATAGGATAAAAGTATCTTTTTACAAATATTTATTTATTTATTTATTTGACATAGTTACAGAGAGACAGAGGGAGAGAGAAATTTTCAATCCACTGGTTCACTAAACAAATGGCCACAACAGAGATCTGGGCAGATCTGAAGCCAGGAACCAGGAACATCTTCTGGGTTTCCCATGCAGGTGCGGGGGCCCAAACACTTGGGCCATCTTCTGCTGCTTTCTCAGAAAATAGCAGAGAACTGGAAGGAAAATGGAGCAGCTGAGACTCAAACCAACAGCCAAAACAGATGTTGGCACTGCAGGAATTGGTTTTACCTGCTATGCCCCAACACTGGCCCTGGGATAAAAAGGATCTTAAAGACCAAAGTTTAGGGGTCATTGTTTTTGTTTTTTTTTTATTTTTTTATTTTTGACAGGCAGAGTGGACAGTGAGAGAGAGAGACAGAGAGAAAGGTCTTCCTTTGCCGTTGGTTCACCCTCCAATGGCCGCCGCGGTCTCGGCGCGCTGCGGCCGGCACACCGCGCTCATCCGATGGCAGGAGCCAGGAGCCAGGTGCTTTTCCTGGTCTCCCCATGGGGTGCAGGGCCCAAGCACCTGGGCCATCCTCCACTGCACTCCTGGGCCACAGCAGAGGGCTGGCCTGGAAGAGGGGCAACCGGGACAGAATCCGGTGCCCCGACCGGGACTAGAACCCG
>CM027406.1:524058-549058 GCA_015711505.1 Sylvilagus bachmani | reverse complement strand
TAGGTTTAGGGTTAGGGTTAGGGTTGGGGTTGGAGTTAGGGTTAGGGTTGAGGTTAGGGTTACGTATAGGGCTAAGGCTAGGGCTAGGGCTATATTATGGTTAAGGTTATGGCTAGGGTTAGGGTTAGGCCTATGGCTAGGGCTAGGGCTAGGGTTTGGTTAGGGGTAGGGCTAAGCTTATGGTTAGGGCTAGTGTTAGGGGTAGGTTTAGGATTATGGCTGGGGCTAGGATTATGGCTGGGGATAGGGTTAGGGTTTAGGTTAGGGTTAGGATGTGGTCTAGGCTTAGGGTTAGGTTTAGCTTTAGGGCTACGTTTAGGGTTAGACTTAGGGTTAGGGCTAGGGTTAGGGTTAGGTTTAGGATTATGGCGTGGGCTAGGATTATGGCTGGGGCTAGGGTTAGGCATAGGGCTAGGGTTAGGGTTAGGGTTAGGGCTAGGGTTGGGGTTAGGTTTAGGTATAGTGCTAAGGCTAGGACTAGGTTTACGGTTAGGGTTAGAGCTAGGGTTCGGGTTAGGGTTAGGGCAAGGGCTAGGGTTAGGGTTAGGGTTAGGGTTGGGTTGGGTTTAGGGTAAGGGTTGTTGTTAGGGTTACTTATAGGGCTAAGTCTAGGCCTAGGTCTATGGTTAGGGTTAGGGTTAGAGTTAGGGCTATGGCTAGGGCTAGGGCTAGGGTTAGTGTTAGGGTTTGGGATAGCGTGATGATTAGGGTTAAGGTTAGTGTTAGGGTTACACCTAGGTCTAGGGTTGGGGTTAGGGTTAGGGTTAGGATTAGGTCTAGGCCTAGGGTTAGGGTTAGTGTTAAGGCTAGGGTTGGGGTTAGGGTTAGGTATAGGGCTAAGGCTAGGGCCAGGGTTAGGGTTAGGGTTAGGGTTAGAGATGGGCTAGGGTTAGGGTTAGGTATAGGGCTAAGTCTAGGTGTAGGGTTAGTGTTAGGGTTGGGGTTGGGGTTAGGGTTAGGGTTGTGGTTAGGGTTACGTATAGTGGTAAAGCTAGGGCTAGGGTTTTGATTATTGTTAAGGTTAGTTTTAGGGTTAGGTTTAGGGCTATGGCTAGGACTAGGGCTAGGTTTAGGTTTAGGGTTAGGGCTAGTGCTATGGTTAGGTTTAAGGTAAGGTTTAGGGTTAGGGTTAGGGCTATGGCTAAATTTAGGGTTTTGTTAGGGTTAGGGTTAGGATTATGTCTAGGTCTAGGTTTAGTGTTAGGGTTAGAGCTAGGGTTTGGGTTAGAGTTAGGGTTAGAGCTAGGGTTATGGTTATGGTTATGGCTAGTGTTAAGTTTATGGTTAGGTTTAGGATTAGGGCTAGGGTCAGGGTTAGATTTATGGGTAGGGTTAGTGCTAGGTTTATGGTTAGTACTAGGTTTTTGGTTAGGGCTAGGGTTATGGTTAGGGTTAGGGTCAGGGCTATGCCTAGGGTTAGGGTTAGAGTTAGGGTTAGGGTCGGTGTTAGGGTTACGTATAGGGCTAAGGCTAGGGCTAGGGTTATGGTTAGGGTTAAGGTTATGGTAGGGTTAGAGTTAGGGCTATGGCTATGGCTAGGCCTAGGGCTAGGGTTAGGGTTAGAGTTAGGGCTAGGGCTAGGGTTTGGGTTAGGGTTAGGGTTAGGGTTGTGGTTGGGGTTAGGGTTAGGTTCGGTGTTAGGGTTTCGTATAGGGCTATGGCTAGGTTTAGGGTTATGGTTAGGGTTAGTATTAGGTCTAGGCCTAGGGTTAGGGTTAGGGTTAGGGCTAGGGTTAGGTTT
Organism: Sylvilagus bachmani; assembly: GCA_015711505.1. Taxonomy (NCBI): domain Eukaryota; kingdom Metazoa; phylum Chordata; class Mammalia; order Lagomorpha; family Leporidae; genus Sylvilagus; species Sylvilagus bachmani. The sequence goes on along the minus strand of CM027406.1, from coordinate 547,317 downwards.
AGAGTTAGGGCTAGGGCTATGGTTAGGATTAAGGTTAGGGTAGGGTTAAAGTTAGGTTATGGCTAGGGCTAGGGTTAGGGTTAAGGTTAAGGTTAGGGATACGTCTAGTGCTAGGGTTAAGGTTAGATTTAGGTCTATGCCTAGGGTTAGGGTTACTGTTAGGGCTACGGCTAGGGCTAGGATTTAGGTTAGGGTTAGGGCTAGGTTTAGGGTTATGGCTAGGGGTATGGTTAGGGCAAGTGTTCGTATTAGGGTTAGGGTTATGGCAAGGGCTATGGCTAGGTCTAGGTTAGGTTTAGGGTTAGGGCTAGGGTTGGGGCTAGGGCTAGGGTTAGGGTTAGGGTTAGGGTTAGGGTTAGGTTTAGGGTTAGGGTTATGGCTAGGTCTAGGACTTGGGTCAGGTTTAGGGTTAGGGCTAGGGTTAGGGTTAGGATTAGGTCTAGGGCTAGGGTTAGGGTTAGGGTTAGTGCTAGGGCTATGACTAGGGTTAGGGTTAGGTTAGGGCTAGGGCTATGGCTAGGGTTAGGGTTAGGTTAGGGCTAGGGTTAGCGTTAGAGTTAGGGTTAGTGCTAGGTTTAAGGTAACGGTTTGGATTAGAGTTTGGGTTAGGGCTAGGGTTAGGATTAGGGTTAGTGTTAGGGTTAGAGTAGGGCTAGGGTTAGGGTTAGGGTTAGGGTTAGTGTTAGTGCTAGGTCTAGGGCTAGGGTTAGGGTTTGGGTTAGTGCTAGGGCTAGGGCTAGGGCTAGGGTTAGCGTTAGGGTTAGGGTTGGGGTTGGGGTTAGGGTTAGTGTTGGGGTGAGGTTTACGTATAGGGCAAAGGCTAGGGCTAGGGCTATATTAGGGTTAAGGTTAGGGCTAGGCTTAGGGTTAGGGCTATGGCTAGGGCTAGGGCTAGGGCTAGGGTTAGGTTAGGGGTAGGGCTAAGCTTAGGGTTAGGGCTAGTGTTAGGTGTAGGTTTAGGATTATGGCTGGGGCTAGGATTATGGCTGGGGATAGGGTTAGGGTTTTGGTTAGGGTTAGGATGTGGTCTAGGCCTAGGGTTATGTTTAGCTTTAGGGCTACGTTTAGGGTTAGACTTAGGGTTAGGGCTAGCGTTAGGGTTAGTGCTAGGTTTAAGGTTAGGGCTAAGCATAGGGTTAGGGCTAGGGTTAGGGTTAGGTTTAGGATTATGGCTGGGGCTAGGATTATGGCTAGGGCTAGGGTTAGTGTTAGGGTTAGGGCTAGGGTTGGGGTTAGGTTTAGGTATAGTGCTAAGGCTAGGACTAGGTTTACAGTTAGGGTCTAGCTAGGGTTAGGGTTAGTGCAATAGTTAGGTCTAGGGTTAGGGTTAGGGTTGGGGTTGGGTTTAGGGTAAGGGTTGGGGTTAGGGTTACGTATAGGGCTAAGGCTAGTCCTAGGTCTATGGTTAGGGTGAAGGTTAGGGTTAGGGTTAGAGTTAGGGCTGTGGCTAGGGCTAGGGCTAAGGTTAGTGTTAGGGTTTGGGATAGGGCGATGATTAGGGTTAAGGTTAGGGTTAGGGTTACGCCTAGGTCTAGGGTTGGGGTTAGGGTTAGGGTTAGGGTTAGGATTAGGTCTAGGCCTAGGGTTAGGGTTAGGGTTAAGGCTAGTGTTAGGGTTAAAGATAGGGCTTGTTCTGGGATTAGGGTTAGCGTTAGGGCTAGGGTCAGTGTTAGCTTTAGGTCTTCTGCTAGATCTAGGGTTAGGTTTAGGTTTAGTGTTAGTGCTAGGGCTAGGTTTAGGGTTAGGTTTAGAGCTAGGGTTGGCATTAGGGTTAGGTATAGGGCTAAGAGTAGGGCTAGGGCTAGGGTTAGGGTTAGGGTTAGAATTACATTTAGGGCTAGGGTTAGGGTTAGGGATAGGTTTGGAGTTGGGGTTAGGGTTAGGGTTGGGGTTAGGGTTATGTATAGTGCTAAAGCTTGAGCTTGGGCTATGGTTAGGGTTAAGGTTAGTGTTAGGGTTGGATTTAAGACTATGGCTAGGGCTAGGGCTAGGTTTAGGGTTATGGTTAGGTCTACGCCTTCCGTTAGTGTTAGGGTTAGCGCTATGCTTAGGGTTAGAGTTAGGGTTAGGGCTAGGGTTAGGGTTAGGGTTAGCGCTAGGGTTAGGGTTAGGGTTAGGGTTAGGGTTAGGGTTAGGGTCAGTGCTAGGTCTAGGGCTAGGTTTAGATTTGGGGTTAGTGCTAGGGCTAGTGCTAGGACTGGTGTTAGGGTTAGGGTTAGGGCTAGGGCTATGGCTAGGGTTAGGTTTAGGGCTATGTTTAGAGCTAGGGTTAGGGCTAGGGTTACGGTTAGAGCTAGGGCTAGGGCTATGGTTAGGTTAGGGCTAGGGCTGGGGTTAGGTCTAGGGTTAGGGTTAGGGTAGGGTTGGGGTTGTGGTTAGGGTTAGGGTTGGGGTTAGTGTTATTATTAGGGCTAAAGCTAGGGCTAGGGCAATGATTAGCATTAAGGTTAGGGTTATGGTTAGGGTTAGGACTTTGGCTAGGGCTAAGATTAGGGTTAGGGTTAGGGATAAGGCTAGGGCTAGGGTTAGGGTTTAGGTTAGGGTTAGGATTAGATCTAGGCCTAGGGTTAAGTTTAGGTTTAGGGCTAGGTTTAGGTTTAGACTTAGGGTTAGGGCTAGGGTTAGGGTTAGTGCTAGGTTTAAGGTTAGGGCTAGGGTTAGGGTTAGGTGTAGGTTTAGGTTAAGGAATATGGCTGGGGCTAGGATTATGGCTGGGGCTAGGGTTAGGGCTAGGGCTAGGGTTAGGTTAGGGTTAGGGCTAGGGTTGGGGTTAGGTTTGGTATAGTGCTAAGGCTAGGACTAGGTTTACGGTTAGGGTTAGAACTAGGGCTAGGGATATGGTTAGGACAAGGGTTAGGGCTAGGGTTAGGGTTAGGGCTAGGGCTGGTGTCAGGGTTAGGGTTACGGTTAGTGCTAGGTCTAGGTCGAGGGTCAGGGTTAGGTTTAGGGTTAGGGTTTGTTTTAGAGTTATGGTTATGGCTAAGTTTAGCGTTAGGGCTAGGGTTAGGGTTAGGGTTAGCACTTGGGTCAGGGTTAGTGTTAGGATTAGGGTTAGGGTTGCCTTTATGGTTATGTATAGGGCTAAGGCTAGGTATAGGGCTGTGGTTAGGGTTTAGGTTAGGGTTAGGATTAGATCTAGGCCTAGGGTTAGGGTTAGGGTTAGGGCTAGGTTTAGGTTTAGACTTAGGGTTAGGGTTAGGGTTAGGGTTAGGGTTAGAGCTAGAGCTATGGTTAGTTTTAGGGCTATGCCTGGGGTTAGGGTTAGAGTTAGGGTTATGTTTGGGGTTTTGGATAGGGTTAAGGTTGGGGTTAGATTAACGTATAGGCCTAAGGCTAGAGCTAGGGCTATGGTTAGGGTTAAGTTTAGGGTTAGGGTTAGTGTTAGGGCTATGGCTAGGGCTAGGGCTAAGATTAGGGTTAGGTTTAGGGTTAGAGCAAGGTCTAGGGTTGGGGTGAGGTTTAGTGGTAGGATTAGGTCTAGGCCTATGTTTAGGTTTAGGGTTAGGGCTAGGGTTAGGGTTAGAGTTAGGGTTAGAGATAGGGATAGGGTTAGGGTTAGTGTTAGGGTGACGATTATGGTTAGGGTTAGGGTTATGGTTAGGTTTAGGGCTAGGGCCAGGGTTAGTGTTAGGGTTAGGGCTAGGACTGGGATTAGGTTTAGGTATAGGGCTAAGGCTAGGGCTCATGTTAGTGTTAGGGTTTGAGCTAGGGCTATGGTTAGGGTTGAGGTTAGGGTTAGGGTTAGAGTTAGGGCTATGGCTAGGACTAGGGCTATGGTTAGGGTTAGGGCTAGTGCTATGGTTAGGGTGAAGGTTAGGGTTACGGTTAGGGTTAGGTTTAGGGCTATGGCTAGGGTTAGGGTTAGTGTTAGGGTTATGGTTAGAATTAGGTCTAGGCCTAGGGTTAAGGTTAGGGTTAGGGCTAGGGTTTGGGTTAGAGTTAAGGTTAGGGCTAATGATAGGGTTAGGGTTAGGTTTAGGGTTAGGGTTATGGTTAGGTTTAGGGTTTGGGCTAGGGTGAGTGTTAGAGTTATGGTTAGGGTTAATTCTAGGTTTATGGTTATGGCCAGGGTTAGGTTTAGGTTTGTGGTTGGGGTTAGGGTTAGGGTCGGTGTTATGGTTACGTATAGGGCTAAGGCTAGTGCTAAGGCTATGGTTAGGGTTAAGGTTAGGGTAGGGTTAGAGTTAGGTTATGGCTTGGGCTAGGTTTAGGGTTAAGGTTAGGGTTAGGGTTACGTCTAGGGCTATGGTTAAAGTTAGGGTTAAGTATAGATTTAGATCATGGCCTAAGGTTATGGTTACAGTTAGGGCTACATCTAGGGCTAGGGTTTGGGTTAGGGTTAGGGCTAGGTTTAGGGTTAGGGCTAGGGTTATGCTTAGGGTTAGGGCTAGGGTTCATATTAGGGTTAGGGCTAGGGCAAGGGGTATGGCTAGGGCTAGGTTAGGTTTAGGGTTAGGGCTAGGGTTGGGGCTAGGGCTAGGATTAGGTTTAGGGCTAGGGTTATTGTTAGGGTTATTGCTAGGTCTAGGTTTAGGTTTAGTGCTAGGTTTAGGGTTAGGGCTAGGGTTTAGTTAGTGCTATGGTTAGGTTTAGGTCTTGGGTTAGGGTTAGGTTTAGGGCTATGGCTAGGTCTAGGCCTGGGTCAGGTTTAGGGTTAGGGCTAGGGTTAGGGTTAGGATTAGGTCTAGGGCTTGGGTTAGGGTTAGGGTTAGGGCTAGGGCAATGGCTAGGGTTAGGGTTAGGTTAGGGCTTGGGTTAGGGTTAGGGTTAGGGTTAGTGCTAGTTTTAAGGTAATCATTAGGATTAGAGTTTGGATTAGGGCTTGGGTTAGGATTAGGGTTAGTGTTAGTGTTAGGGTTAGAGTAGGGCTAGGGTTAGGGTTAGGGTTAGGGTTAGTGTTAGTGCTAGGTCTAAGTCTAGGGTTAGGGTTAGGGTTAGTGCTAGGGCTAGGGCCATGGTTAGGGTTAGAGTTAGGGTTGGTTTGGGGTTATGGTTCGGGTTCGGGTTAGGGTTACGTATAAGGCTAAGGCTAGGGCAAGGGCTATGATTAGGGTTAAGGTTAGGGTTAGGGTTAGGGTTAGGGTTAGGGTTAGGGCTATGGCTAGGGCTAGGGCTAGGGTTAGGTTTAGGGTTAGGGCTAGGGTTATGGTTAGGTTTAGGGTTAGGACTAGGGTTAGGGTTAAGGCTAGGGCTATGTTTAGGCTTAGGGTTAGGGTTATGATTAGGTCTACGCCTAGGTTTGCGTTAGGATTAGTGCTAGGGTTGGGTTAGGGTTAGGCATAGGGCTAAGTCTAGGGCTAGGTTTAGGGTTAGGGTTAGGGTTAGAGCCAGGGCTAGGGTTAGGGTTAGGGTTAGGTCTAGGGCTTGGGTTAGGGTTAAGGTTAGGGTTAGGTCTAGGGTTAGGGTAGGGTTAGGGCTAGGGTTAGGATTAGGGTTAGGGTTAAGGCTAGGGCTAGGGTTAGGGTTAGAGTTAGAGCTAGTGCTAGGGTTAGGGTTAGTGCTAGGGTTAGGGCTATGGGTAGAGCTAGGGCTATGTTTAGGGTTAGGGTTAGGGCTAGGGCTATGGTTAGGTTTAAGGTTAGGGTTTTGGTTAAGACTAGGACTAGGGTTAGGGTTTAGGTTAGGGTTAGGATTAGGTCTAGACCTGGGTTAGTGTTAGGGTTAGGCCTAGGTTTAGGGTTAGACTTAGGGTTATGGCTGGGATTAGGGTTAGGGTTAGGGTTTGGGTTCGGGTTAGGATTTCGGTTAGGGTTAGGGTTAGGGTTAGGGTTAGGTTTAGTGTTAGTGCTAAGGCTAGATTTAGGGTTAGGTTTAGGGCTAGGGTTGTGGTTAACGTTAGGTATAGGGCTAAGACTAGGGCTAGGGATAGGGTTAGGGTTAGGGTTAGAGTTAGGGTTAGGGCTAGGGTTAGGGTTAGGTTTAGGGATAGGTTTGTGGTTGAGGTGAGGGTTAGGGTTGGGGTTAGGGTTACGTGTAGTGCTAAAGCTTGGGCTTGGGTTATGGTTAGTGTTAAGTTTAGTGTTAGGGTTGGATTTAGGATTATGGCTATTGCTAAGGCTAGGTTTAGGGTTATGTTTATGGTTAGGATTAGGTCTACGCCTACCGTTAGTGTTAGGATTAGTGCTAGGGTTAGGGTTAGAGTTATGGTTAGGGCTAGGGTTAGGGTTAGGGTTAGGGTTAGGGTTAGGGCTACGGCTAGGGCTAGGGCTACGGCTAGGGCTAGGTTTAGGGTTAGGGCTAGTGTAAGAGCAGAGGCTAGTGATAGGGTTAGGGCTAGGTTTCTGGTTAGGGTTATGGCTAGGTCTAGGGTTAGGGTTAGTGTCAGGGTTAGGGTTAGTTCTAGGGTTCGGTTAGTGCTATGGTTAGGGCTAGGGCTAGGTTAGGGTTAGGGTAGGGCTATGGCTAGGGCTAGGCCTAGGGTTAGGATTAGTGTTAGGGTTCAGGTTAGGATTAGGGTTAGGGCTAGGGTTGGGGTTAATGCTGGGGTTAGGGTTAGGGTTATGGTTAGTGCTTGGTTTAAGATTAGGGTTAGATTTAGGGTTTGGTTTAGGGCTAGGGTTAGATTTAGGTTTAGGGTTAGGGCTAGGGCTGGGGTTAGGGTTAGGGTTAGGATTAGTCTAGGTCTAGGGCTAGGGTTAGTGTGGGGTTAGTACTAGGGCTAGGGCTAGGGCTAGTGTTAGGGTTAGGGTTAGGGCTAGGGCTAGGGCCAGGGTTAAGTGTTGGGTTTGGGTTTGTGTTCGGGTTATGGTTAGGGCTAAGGTTAACGTTAGGGCTAGGGTTAGGGTTAGGGTTAGGGCTTGGGTCTGTGTTAGGGTTAGGGTTAGAGTTAGGGTTGGGTTTAGGGTTATGTATAGGGCTAAGTCTAGGGCTAGGGCTTTGGTTAGGGTTAAGGTTAGGGTTAGGGTTAGGGTTAGGGCTATGGCTAGGACTAGGGCTATGGTTAGGTTTAGGGTTAGGGCTAGTGCTATGGTTAGGGTGAAGGTTAGGGTTAGGGTTAGGGTTAGGGTTAGGGCTATGGTTGGGTTAGGGTTAGGTATAGGGCTAAGTCTAGGGTTAGGGTTAGGGTTAGGATTAGGGTTAGAGCTAGGGCTAGCGTTAGGTTTAGGGTTAGGGCTAGGCCTAGGGTTTGGGTAAGGGTTAGGGTTAGGTTTAGGGTTAAGTCTAGGGTTAGGGTTAGTGCTAGGGTTAGGGTTGGGGCTAGGGTTAAGTTAGTGTTAAGTTTAGTGTTAGAGCTGGGGATAGGGTTAGGATTCGGGCTCGGTCTAGGGTTAGGTCTAGGGTTTGGGCTCGCGCTATGGTTAGGGTTAGGGCTAGGGTTAGGGTTAGGGTTAGGGCTAGGGTTAGGGTTAGGGTTAGGGTTAGGGTTAATGCTAGGATTAGGGTTAGGGTTAGTGTTTGGGTTAGGGCTAGGGTTAGGGTTAGGGTTAGGGCTAGGGTTAGGGTTAGGACTAGGGTTAGGGTTAGTGTTAGTGCTATGTCTAAGGCTAGGATTAGGGTTAGGTTTAGTGCTAGGGCTAGGGCTAGTGTTAGTTTTAGGGTTAGGTTTGTGGCTAGGGTTAGGGTTAGGGTTAGCCCTAGAGTTCTGGTTAGGTTTTGGTATAGGGCTAAGGCTAGGTCTAGGTTAGGGCTATGCTAGTTTTAGGGCTAGGGTTAGGTTTAGGGTTATGATTAGGCCTAGGGTTAGGGTTAGGGTTAGGATTAGGGTTAGGGTTGGGGTTTTGGTTAGTGTTAGCTTTGGGGTTAGGGTTACGTATAGGGTTAATGATAGGCCAGGGCTTTGGTTAGGGTTAAGTTTAGGGTTAGCGTTAGGGTTAGGGCTATGGCTACAACTAGGGCTAGGTTTAGTATTAGGGTTAGTGCTAGGGCTATGGTTAGGTTTATGGTTATGGTAGGGTTATGATTAAGGCTAGGGCTAGGGTTAGGGTTAGGGTTAGGGTAGTATTAGGTGTATGCCTAGGGTTAGAGTTAGGTTAGGGCTAGGTTTAGGGTTAGACTTAGGGTTAGGGCTATGGTTAGGTTTATGGTTATGGTAGGGTTATGATTAAGGTTAGGGCCAGGGTTAGGGTTAGGGCTAGGGTTACGATTAGGGCTAGGTCTAGGGTGAGGGTTAGGTTTAGGGCTAGGGCTAGGGTTGGGTTTAGGTTTATGTATAGTGTTAAGGCTAGATCTAGGGTTAGGGTTAGGGTTAGAGCTAGGGCTAGGGTTAGGGGTAGGGTTAGCGTTAGGGTTAGGATTAGGGTTAGGGTTAGGGTTAGGGTTGGGGTTAGGGTTACGTATAGGGCTAAGGCTAGGGCTAGGGCTGTGGTTAGGGTTAAGGTTGGTGTTAGGTTTAGAGTTAGGGCCTTGGCTAGGGCTAGTGCTAGGGTTAGTTTTAGGGTTTAGGCTAGGGCAATGGTTAGGGTTAAGTTAGGGTTAAGGTTACACCTAGGTCTAGGGTTGGGGTTAGTTTTACGGTTAGGGTTAGGATTAGGTCTATGCCTCGGGTTAGGTTTAGGGTTAGGGTTAGAGTTAGGGTTAGGGCTGGTATTAGGGCTAGGGTTAGGGTTAGGGTTTGGGTTACAGTTAGGTTTATGGTTAGGGCTAGGGTTATGGTTAGGTTTAGGGTTAGGGCGAGGGTTAGTGTTAGGGTTAGGGTTAGGGTTAGGGCTATGGTTTTGGTTACGGTTAGGTATAGTGCTAAGGCTAGGGCTATGGTTAGGTTTAGGGTTAGTGTTAGGGTTAGAGCTAGGGCTAGGGTTAGGGTTAGGTTTAGGGCTACGGCTAGGTCTATTGCTAGAGTTAGGGTTAGGGTTAGGCCTAGGGCTAGGGCTAGGCCTAGGTTAGGTTTATTGTTAGGCCTAGGGTTAGTGCTAGGGCTAGGATTAGGGTTAGGGCTAGGGTTGGGATTAGGGTTAGGGTTAGGGCTAGGGTTGTGTTAGGGTTAGGTATAGGGCTATGGCTAGGGCTAGGGTTAGGGTTAGGATTAGGGTTAGAGCTAGGGCTAGCGTTAGGTTTAGGGTTAGGGCTAGGCCTAGGGTTTGGGTAAGGATTAGGGTTAGGCTTAGGTGTTAGGTCTAGGGTTAGAGTTAGTGCTAGGGTTATGGTTGGGGCTAGTGTTTAGTTAGTGCTAAGTTTAGTGTTAGAGCAGGGTTAGGGTTAGGATTCAGGTTAGGCTAGGGTTAGGTTTAGAGTTAGAGCTCGGGCTATGGCTAGGGTTATGGTTAGCGTTAGGGCTATGGTTAGGGTTACGGTTAGGTTTAAGGTTACGCCTAGGTCTAGGGTTGGGGTTAGTTTTAGGGTTAGGGTTAGGATTAGGTCTATGCCTAGGGTTAGGGTTAGGTTTAGGGATAGGGTTAGGGTTAGAGGTAGGGTTAGGGCTGGTGTTAGGGTTAGGTTTAGGTTTAGGGGTAGAGTTGGGGTTAGGGGTAGGGCTACGGCTGGTTCTAGGGCTAGGGTTAGGTTTAGGGTTGGGGTTCGGGCTAGAGCCAGGGCTATGGCTAGGCTTAGGATTAGGGTTAGGGCTTCGGCTAGGGCTAGGGTTAGGTTTAGGGCTAGGGTTAGTGTGAGGTTTAGGGTTAGGTTTTGGGTTGGAGTGTGGTTAGGGTTAGGGTTGGGGTTATGGTTACGTATAGGGCTAAAGCTAGGGCTAGGGCTATGATTAGGGTTAAGGTTAGGGTTAGGGTTAGGTTTAGGTCTAGGGCTAGGGTTAGGGTTAGGCTGAAGATTACGTCTCGGCCTAATGTTAGGGTTAGGGTTAGGGTTCGAGTTAGGTTTAGGGCTAGGTTTAGTGTTAGGGTCAAGGCTAGGTTTAGGGTTAGGTTAAGGAGAACAGCTAGGGCTAGGGCTAGGGCTAGGACTAGGATTAGGGATAGATTTGGGTTGGGGCTACGGCTCGGGCTATGGCTAGGGCTATGATATGGTTAGGGTTAGTCCTCGGGTTAGTGCTAGGGATAGCATTAGGTTAGGGCTAGGGTTGTGTTAGGGTTATGGCTAGGTCTAGGGTTAGGTTTAGTGCTAGGGTTAGGGTTAGTGCTAGGGTTCGGTTAGTGCTATGGTTAGGGTTAGTGCTAGGTTAGGGTTAGCGTTAGGGCTATGGCTAGGGCTAGGGCAAGGGTTAGGGTTAGGGTTAGATCTAGGGCTAGGATTAGGTTTAGGGTTATGGTTACGTCTAGGGCTGGGGTTACAGTTAGGCTTACAGCTAGGGTTAGTGCTAGGTCTAGGGCTAGGGTTAGGGTTGGGTTTAGGGATTGTGCTAGGTTTAGGGTTAGGGCTAGGTTTAGGGTTAGGGTTATGCCTAGGGCTAGGGTCTGCTTTGGGGTTAGGTTTGAAGTGGCGGTTAGGGTTAAGGTTGGGGTTAGGTTTATGTATAGGGCTAAGGCTAGCGCTAGCATAATGTTTATGGTTAAGGTTACCGTTGGGTTTAGGGTTAGGGCTATGGCTATGGCTTGGGCTAAGTTTAAGGTTAGGATTAGGGTTAGAGCTAGGTCTAGGGTTGGGGTGAGGGTTAGGATTAGGATTAGGTCTAGGCCTAGGTTTAGGTTTAGGGTTAGGGCTAGGGTTAGAGTTAGGGTTAGGGCTAGGGTTAGGGTTAGTGTTAGGGCTAGGATCAGGGTTAGGGTTAGGGTTAGGGCTAGGGTTATGGTTAGGTTTAGGGATAGGGCTAGGGTTAGTGTTAGGGTTAGGGCTAGGATTGGGATTAGATTTAGGTATAGGGATACGGCTAGGGCTCGTGTCAGGGTTAGGGTTAGAGCTAGGGCTAGGGCTAGGGTTAGGGTTAGTGCTAGGGTTAGGGTTAGGTTTAGGGTTAGGGCTATTTTTAGGTATAGGGCTAAGGCTAGGGCTAGGGCTAGGGTTAGGGTTAGGGTTAGGGTTAGGGTTAGAGCTAGGGCTAGGGTTAGGGTTAGGGTTAGAGCTAGTGCTAGGGTTACAGTTAGGGTTATAGTTAGGTCTAGGGCTAGGGTTGGGATTAGGGCTAGGGTTAAGTCTAGTGTTGGTGTTAGGGTTAGTGTTAGTGCTAGGTTTAGGTATAGGGCTAAGGCTAGGGCTAGGGTTAGGGTTAGGTTTAGGGTTAGAGGTAGGGGTAGGGTTAGGCTTAGGGTTAAGGTTAGAGCTAGGGCTAGGTTTAGGGTTAGGTTTAGGGCTAAGGCTAGGGTTAGGTTTAGTGTTAGAGTTGGGGTTGGGGTTAGGGTTAGGGTTGCGGTAAGGGTTACGTGTAGGGCTAAATTTAGGGCCAGGGCTATCGTTAGGGTTAAGGTTAGGGTTAGGGTTAGGGTTAGGGTTAGGGTTAGGGCTATGCCTAGGACTAGGGCTATGGTTAGGGTTAGGGCTAGTGCTATGGTTAGGGTGAAGGTTAGGGTTAGGTTTAGGCTTAGGGCTATGGCTAGGGTTAGGGTTAGTGTTAGGGTTATGGTTAGAATTAGGTCTAGGCCTAGGGTTAGGGTTAGGGTTAGTGCTAGGGTTTGGGTAGAGTTAGTGTTAGGGCTAGTGTTAGGGTTAAGTTTAGGGCTAGGGTTAGGGTTACGGTTAGGTTTAAGGTTAGGGCTACGGTTAGGGTTAGGTTTAGGGCTAGGGCTAGGGTTAGGGTTAGGGTTAGGGTCAGGGCTAGGTCTAGGGTTAGGGTTAGGTTTAGGGTTAGGGCTATGGTTGGGGTTAGCGTTAGGTATAGTGCTAAGTCTAGGGCTATGGTTAGGTTTAGGGTTAGTGTTAGGATTAGAGCTAAAGCTAGGATTAGGGTTAGGCTTAGGGCTACTGCCAGGGCTATGGCGAGGGTTAGGGTTAGGGTTAGGGCTAGGTTTAGGGTTAGGTTTAGTGCTAGGGCTATGGCTAGGGCTAGGTTAGGTTTAGGTTTAGGCCTAAGGTTAATGCTAGGGCTAGGATTAGGGTTAGGGCTAGGGTTGGGATTAGGGTTAGGGTTATGGTTAGGGTTGGTTTAGGGTTAGTTATGCGGCTAAGTCTAGGGCTAGGGTTAGGGTTTGCGTTAGGGTTAGAGCTAGGGCTAGGGTTAGGTTTAGGGTCAGCGCTAGGCCTAGGGTTAGCCTAAGGGTTAGGGTTAGGTTTAGTGCTAGGTTTACGGTTAGGGCTAGGTTTTAGTTAGTGCTAAGTTTAGTGTTAGGGCTAGGGTAGGGTTAAGGTTAGGGCTATGGCTAGGTCTAGGGCTAGGGTCAGTGTTAGGGCTAGAGCTAGGGTTAGGGTTAGGATTAGGGCTAGGGCTAGGGTTAGGTTTAGGGTTAGGGTTAATGCTAGGTTTAGGGTTAGGGTTAGGGTTAGGGTTAGTGTTAGGGTTTGGGTTAGGGCTAGTGTTAGGGTTTGGGTTAGTGTTGGGTTAGGATTAGGGCTAGGGTTAGGGTTAGGGTTAGTGTTAGTACTATGTCTAAAGCTAGGTTTAGGGTTAGTTTTAGTGCTAGAGTTAGGGCTAGTGTTAGGGTTAGGGTTAGGTTTGGGGTTGGGGTTAGGGTTCAGGTAGGGGTTAGGGTGACGTATAGGGCTAAGGCTAGGTCTATGGCTATGCTTAGGGTTAAGGATAGTGTTAGGGTTAGGGTTAGGGCTATGGCTAGGGCTAGTGCTAGGGCTAGGTTTAGGGTTAGGGCTAGGTTTAGGCCTAGGGTTAGGGCTAGGGCTAGAATTAGGGCTAGGGCTTGGGTTGGGGTTAGGGTTAGAGTTAGCACTAGGGTTGGGTTATGGTTGGGTTTATGGTTATGACTAGGGTTAGTGTTAGGGTTTGGGCAAGGCCTAGGGTTAGGGTAAGGGTTAGTGTTACGGTTACTCTTAGGGTTAGGGTTAGGCCTAGGTTTAGGATTAGGGTTAGGGCTAGGGTTAGGGTTAGGGTTAGGGCTATGGTTAGGTTTAAGTTTAGGGTTAGGGTTATGATTAAGGCTAAGGCTAGGGTTAGGGTTAGGGTTAGGGTAGGATTTGGTGTATGCCTAGGGTGAGGGTTAGGGTTAGGTCTAGGGTTAGGGTTAGACTTATGGTTAGGACAAGGGTTAGGTTTAGTGCTAGGTTAAGGTTAGGGCCAGGGTTAGGGTTAGGGCTAGGGATAGGATTAGGGCTAAGCCTAGGGTGAAGGTTAGGTTTAGGGCTAGGGCTTGGGTTGGGTTTAGGTTATGTATAACGTTAAGGCTAGAACTAGGGTTAGGGTTAGAGCTAGGGCTAGTGTTAGGGGTAGGGTTAGGGTTAGGGTTAGGATTAGGGTTAGGGTTAGGTTTGGGGTTAGGGTTAGGTTGGGCTTAGGGTTACGTATAGGGCTGAGGCTAGGGCTAGGGCTATGGTTAGGGTTAAGGTTAGGGTTAGGGTTGGGGTTAGGGTTACGTATAGGGCTAATGCTAGGGCTAGGGCTAGGGTTAGTTTTAGGGTTTGGGCTAGGGCTATGGTTAGGGTTAAGGTTAGGGTTAAGGTTACGCATATATCTAGGGCTGGGGTTTGGGTTAGGGTTAGGGTTAGGATTAGGTCTAGGCCTAGGTTTAGGGCTAGGGTTTGGAATAGGGTTAGGGTTAGAGTTAGGGTTAGGGCTGGTGTTAGGTTTAGGTTTAGGGTTAGGGGTAGGGTTGGGGTTAGGTTTAGGGCTACGGCTGAGTCTAGGGCTAGGTTAGGTTTAGGGTTGTGGTTAGGACTAGAGCCAGGGCTATGGCTAGGTTTAGGATTAGGGTTAGAGCTTCGGTTTGGGCTAGTGTTAGGGTTAGGTATGGGAATAGGATTAGGGCTAGCGTTAGTGTGAGTTTTAGGGTTAGGTTTTGGGTTGGTGTGGGGTTAGGGTTAGTGTTGGGGTTAGGGTTACATATAGGGCTAAAGCTAGGGCTAGTGCTATGATTAGGGTTAAGGTTAGGGTTAGGGTTAGGTTTAAGGCTAGGGCTACGGTTAGGGTTAGGGTTAGTCTTAAGATTACGTCTCGGCCTAGTGTTAGGGTTAGGGTTAGGGTTAGGTTTAGAGTTAGGTTTAGGGTTAGGTTTAGGGTTAGGGTCAGGGCTTGGTTTAGGGTTATGTTAAGGGCTATGGATAGGGATAGGGATAGGACTAGGATTAGGTATAGATTTGCGGTTGGGACTACAGTCAGGGCTATGGCTAGGGCTATGGTATGGTTAGGGTTAGTCCTCGGGTTAGTGCTAGGGATAGTATTAGGTTAGGGCTAGGGTTGTGTTAGGTTTATGGCTAGGTCTAGGGTTAGGTTTAGTGCTAGGGTTAGGGTTAGTGCTAGGGTTCGGTTAGTGCTATGGTTAGGGTTTGGGCTAGGGCTAGTGTTAGGGTTAGCATTAGATCTAGGGCTAGGATTAGGTTTAGGGTTATGGTTATGTCTAGGGCTGGGGTTAGGGTTAGGCTTAGGGCTAGGGTTAGTGCTAGGTCTAGGGGTAGGGTTAGGGTTGGGTTTAGGGATTGTGCCAGGTTTAGGGTTAGGGCTAGGTTTAGGGTTAGGGCTAGGTTTAGGGTTAGGGTTATGGCTAGGGCTAGGGTCTGCTTTGGGGTTAGGTTTGAAGTGGCGTTTAGGTTTATGGTTGGGGTTAGGTTTATGTATAGGGCTAAGGTTAAGGCTAGGGAAATGTTTAGGGTTAAGGTTAGTGTTAGGGTTATGGTTAGTGCTATGGCTAGGGCTAGGGTAATTTTTGGGTTAGGGTTAGGGCTAGGGTTATGGTTAGGGTTAAGGTTAGGGTTAGTTTTAGTGTTAAGTCTAGGGTTAGGGTTTGGGTTAGTGTTAGTGTTAGCATTAGGTCTAGTCCTAGGGTTAGGGTTAGGGTTAGGGTAGTTTTGGGTTAGGGTTAGGTATATGACCAAAGCTAGAGCTAGGGTTAGGGTTAGGGTTATGGTTAGGGTCAGAGCTAGTGCTAGGGTTAGGGTTAGTGTTAAGGCTAGGGCTAGGGGTAGGGTTAGGGTTGGGGTTGGGTTTAGGGTTAGGGTTGGGCTTAGGGTTACGTATTGGGCTAAGGTTAGGGCTAGGGCTATGGTTAGAGTTAAGGTTTGGGTTAGGGTTAGGACTATGGCTAGGGCTAGGGCTAGGGTTAGGGTTAGCGTTAGGGCTAGGGCTATGGTTAGGGTTAAGTTTATGGTTAAGGCTAGGGCTATGGTTAGGGTTTGGGTAAGGGTTAGGATTAGGTCTAGGCCTAGGGTTGGGGTTAGGGTAGAGCTAGGGTTAGGGTTTGAGTTAAGGTTATGGCTAAGGTTAGGGTTAGGTTTAGGGTTAGTGCTAGGTTTAAGGTTATGTCTAGAGTTAGGGTTAGGGCTAGGGTTAGGGTTAGGGTTAGGGCTAGGGCTAGGGTTAGGGTTAGGGCTTGGCTTGAGGTTAGGGTTAGGTATAGGGCTAAGGCTAGGGCAAGGGTTTGGTTTAGTGTTAGGGTTGGGGTTGGGGTTAGGGTTAGGGATAGGGTTAGGGCTATGGCTAGTTCTAGGGCTAGGGTCAGGGTTAGGGTTAGGGGTAGGGCTAGGGTTAGTGTTATTTCTAGATTTAGGTTTAGGGTTAGCATTTGTGTTAGGGCTAAGTTTAGGGTTTGGGTTAGGGTTAGTGTAGGGCTAGGGTAGAGCTTGGGCTAGGGCTAGGGTTAGGGTTAAGGTTATTGCTAGGGCTAGGGCTAGGGCTAGGGTTAGGGTTAAGGTTAGGGTTGGGGTTGGGGTTATGTTTACGTAAACGGCTAAGGCTACTGTTAGACTATGGTTAGGGTTAAGGTTATGGTTAGGGTTATGTTTAGGGTTATGGCTAGGGCTAGGTCTAGTGCTATGGTTAGGTTTAGGGTTAGGGCTAGGGCTATGGTTAGGGTTAAGGTTACCTTTAGAGTTAGGGTTAAGGCTAGGGCTAGGGTTAGTATTGGGGTTAGGGTTAGGGCTAGGGTTGGGTTAGGGTAAGGGTTAGGGTTACGGTTAGAGCTAGGGCTAGTGTTAAGGTTAGTGTTAGAGTTGGGGTTTCGGTTAGGGTTAGGGTTGGGGTTAGGGTTACGTATAGGTCTAAAGTTAGGGCTAGGGCTATGGTTAGGGTTAAGGTTAGGGTTAGGGTTAGAGTTAGGGCTATTGCTAGGACTAGGGCTAGAGTTAGGTTTAGGGTAAGGGCTAGTGCTATGGATAGGGTTAAGGTTAGGGTTAGTGTTAGGGTTAGGGCTATGTCTATGGTTAGGGTTAGTGTTAGATTTGGGTTAGGATTAGGTCTAGGCCTAGAGTTATGATTAGGGTTAGGGCTAGGGTTTGGATAGAGTTAGGGTTAGGGCTAGGGTGAGGGCTATTGTTGGGTTTAGGGTTATGTATAGGGCTAAGGCTAGGGCTATGGTGTGGTTTAGGGTTAGTGTTAGGGTTAGAGCTAGGGCTAAGGTTAGGGTTAGGGTTAGGGCTATGGCTAGGGCTAGGGCTAGGTTTAGTGTTAGGGTTAGGGTTCAGTTTAGGGCTAGGTTTAGGGTTAGGGTTAGGGCTAGGGCTATGGCTAGGGCTAGGTTATGTTTAGGGTTAGGCCTAGGGTTAGCGCTAGGGCTAGGATTAGGGTTAGGTCTAGGGTTGGGATTAGGGTTAGGGTTAGGGCTAGGGTTGGGTTAGGGTTAGGTATAGGGCTAAGGCTAGGGCTAGGGTTAGGGTTAGGGTTAGAGCTAGGGCTAGGGTTAGGGTTAGGGTTATGTCTAGGACTAGGGTTAGGCTTAAGTTTAGTGTTAGGTTTATGTCTAGGTTTAGGATTAGTGCTAGTGTTAGGTTTAGGGCTAGGGTTTAGTTAGTGCTACGTTTAGTGTTAGGGCTAGGTTAGGGTTATGGTTAAGGCTATGCCTATGTCTAGGGCTAGTGTCAGTGTTAGGGTTAGAGCTAGGGTTAGGGTTAGGATTAGGGCTATGGTTAGGTTTAGGTTTAGGGTTAGGGCTCGGGCTATGGCTAGGGTTACTCTTAGGGTTAGGGCTTGGGTTAGGGTTAGGTTTAGGGTTAGGTTTTGGGTTAGGGCTAGGGTTAAGGTTAGGGTTAGTGTTAGTGCTAGGTCTAGGGCTAGGGCTAGAGTTATGGTTAGGGTTAGTGCTTGCGCTAGGGCTAGTGTAAGGGTTAGGGTTAGGTTTGTGGTTGGGGTTAGGGTTCGGGTAGGGGTTAGGGTTACGTATAGGGCTAAGGCTAGGGCTAGGGCTAAGGTTAGGGTTAAGGTTACATTTAGGGTTAGGGTTAGGGCTAGAGCTAGGGCTAGAGCTGGGGTTAGGGTTAGGGTTAGGGTAAGGTTTAGTGTTAGACTTAGGGTTAGGGCTAGGTTTAGGGTTAGTGCTAGGTTAAGTTTAGGGCTAGGGTTAGGGTTAGGGTTAGGGTTAGGATTAGGGCTAGGGCTAGGGTTAGGGTTAGGGTTAGTTTTAGGGCTAGGGCTTGCGTTGTGGTTAGGTTTATGTACAGTGTTAAGGCTAGAACTAGGGTTAGGGTTAGGGTTAGACCTACGCTGGGGTTAAGGTTAGGGTTAGGGTTAGGGCTAAGATTAGGGTTAAGGTTAGTGTTGGGCTTAGGGTTACATATAGGGCTAAGTCTAGGGTTAGGTTTAGGGCTATTGCTAGGGATAGGGCTAGGGTTAGTGTTAGGGCTATGGTTAGGGCTAGGGCTAGGGCTAGTGTTAGGGTTAGGCTTAGGGTTAGGGTTAGTGTAGGGGTTGGGCTTAGGGTTAGCGTTGGGGTTAGGGTTATGTATAGGGCTAAGGCTAGGTCTAGGGCTAAGATTAGGGTTAAGTTTAGGGTTAGGGTTAGGTCTATGGCTAGAGCTAGGGCTCGGTTTAGGGTTAGGTTTAGGGCTAGCCTATGGTTAGCTTTAAGGTTAGGGTTAGGGTTATGGTTAAGGTTAGGGCTAGGGTTAGGGTTATGGTTAGGGTTAGGATTATGTCTAAGCCTAGGGATAGGGTTAAGGTTAGGGTTGGCGTTATGTATAAAGCTAAGGCTTGGTCTAGGTCTATGGTTAGGGTTAAGGTTAGAGCTAGGGTTAGAATTAGGGATATGGCTAGTGTTAGGGTTAGGGTTAGGTCTAGTGTTGGGGTTAGGGTTAGGTATAGGGCTAAGGCTAGCGCTAGGGTTAGGTTTAGGGTTAGTGTTAGGGTTAGAGCTAAGGCTAGGGTTAGGGTTAGGGTTACTGCTAGGTGTAGGACTAAGGTTTGTGTTAGGCTTAGTGCTAGGGCTAAGGCTAGGGCTAGGGCTAGAGTTAGGGTTTGTGCTAGGGTTAGAGTTAGAGTTAGGGTTAGGGCTGGGGTTAGGGTTAGGGTTAGGGGTAGTGTTAGGGTTAGGGTTAGGGCTATGGCTAGTGCTAGGGCTAGGGTTAGGTTTAGGGTTGGGATTAGGTCTAGAGCTAGGCCTATGGCTAGGGTTAGGGTTAGGGATAGAGCTTCAGCTAGGGCTAGTGTTAGGGTTAGGTTTAAGCTTATAGTTAGGGTTAGGGTAAGTGTTAGGTTTAGAGGTAGGTTTTGGGTTGGAGTGGGTTAGGGATAGGGTTGGTTCTAGGGTTAGGGTTATGGTTAGGGATAGGGCTAGCATTAGGTTTAGGGTTAGGGCTAGAACTAGTGTTGGGGTTAGCATTAGGGTTAGGGCTATGGCTAGTGCTATGGCTAGGGTTAGGGTTAGCATTGAGGCTAGGGCTATGGTTAGGGTTAAGTTTAGGGTTAGGGTTAGGATTAAGGCTAGGCCTAGGGTTAGGGTTAGGGTTAGGATTAGTTCTAGGCCTAGGGTTAGGGTTAGGGTTAGGGCTAGGTTTAGGTTTAGGGTTAGGTTTAGTGTTATGGCTTGGGTCAGGTTTAGGATTAGGGCTAGGGCTGGGGTTTAGGTTAGCGTTAGGTTTAGGGCTAGGGTTAGGTTTAGGATCAGGGTTAGGGCTAGGGTTGTGGTTAGGCTTAGGTATAGGGCTAAGGCTAGGGCTAGGGTTAGGTTTAGGCATAGTGTTGGGGTTGGGGTTAAGGTTAGCATTGAAGTTAGGGTTACGTATAGGGTTAAGGCTAGAGCTAGGGCTATGTTTAGGGTTAAGGTTAGGGTTAGGGTTAGGGCTATGGCTAGGGCTAGGGCTAGGTTGTGTTATGATTAGGGTTAGGGCTATAGTTAGGTTTAAGTTTAGGGTTAGGTTTAGGGTTAAGGCTAGTGCTAGGGTTAGGGTTTGGGTTAGGGTTAGGTTATGTCCATGTCTAGGATTAGGGTTAGGGTTAGGGATAGGGTTAAGTTTAGACTTAGTGTTAGGGCTAGGGTTAGGGTTAGTCCTAGTTTTAAGGTTATGGCTAGTGTTAGGGATAGGACTAGGGTTAGGGTTAGGATTAGGTCTAGGTCTCGGGTTAGTGTTAGAGTTAGGGCTAGGGTTGGGGTTAGCGTTAGGTATAGTGCTAAGGCTAGGGCTAGGGTTAGGGTTAGGGTTAGAGCTAGGGCTAGGGTTAGGGCTAGGTTTAGGGTTAGGTCTAGGGTTAGGGTTAGTGTTAGGGTTGCGTTTGCGGTTTGGGTTACGTTGGGGTAAGGTAATGTATAGGACTAAGGCTAGGGCCAGGGCTATGGTTAGGGTTAAGTTTAGGGTTATGGTTAGAGTTAGGGCTATGGCTAGGGCTTGGGCTAGGGTTAGTGTTAGGGTTTGGGCTAGGGCTATGATTACGGTTAAGGTTAGGGTTATGGTTAAGGGTTAGGGCTAGGGCTAGAGTTAGGATTAGGGTTAGGTCTACGTCTAGGGCTAGGGTTAGGGTTAGGTTTAAGGTTATGTTATGGTCTAGGGCTAGGGTTAGGGTTAGGTTTAGGTATAGTGCTAAGTTAGAGCTTGGGATAGGGTTAGGGTTAGACTAGTGCTAGGGTTAGGGTTAGGGTTAGTTCTTGGGCTAGGGTTAGGGTTATTGGTAGGGATACGGCTAGGACTAAGGTTAGGGTTAGGGTTAGTGCTATGGCTAGGGCTAAAGCTAGGGTTAGGGTTGGGGTTCGGGTTAGGGTTAGGGTTCTGTCTAGGGCTAAGGTTAGGTTTAGGTTTATGGCTAGGGCTAGGGCTAGGGCTAGGGTTAAATTTAGGTTTATGGTTACTGCTAGGTCTAGGGTTATGTTTTGGGTTAGGGCTAGGGTTAGGGTTAGCATTAGGGCTAGTGTTAGGGTTAGGGCTAGGGTTAGGGTTAGGATTAGAGCTAGTGCTAGGGTTAGGGTTTGTTTAGGGCTAGGTCTAGGGCTAGGGTTAGGGTTAGTGTTAGGGCTATGGTTGGTGTTAGTGTTAGGTTTAGGGCTAGGGCTAGGGTTAGGGTTAGGGTTAGGTTTACGGCTACGGTTAAGGTTAGGGTTAGGGTTAGGGCTAGGGCAATGTTTAGGGTTAAGTTTAGGGTTAGTTTTAGGGCAAGGCTAGGATTAGGTTTAGGATTAGGGCTAGACCAATGGTTAGGGTTAGTGCTAGACTAGAGTTAGAGTTAGTGTTAGGGTTAGGATTAGGCCTAGGCCTAGGTTTAGGGTTATGGTTAGGGTTAGGTCTAAGGTTAGGAATAGGATTAGGGCTAGGGCTAGAGTTAGGGTTAGGGTTAGGGTTAGGGCTAGGGTTAGGTTTCGGGTTAGGATTATGGTTAGGGCTAGGGCCAGGGCTAGGGCTAGTTTTAGGGTTAGTGATAGGGTTAGGGTTAGTGCTAGGTCTAAGTCTAGGGTTAGGGTTAAGATTAGTACTAGGGCTAGGGCTAGGGCTAGGTTTAGGGTTAGGGGTAGGGTTGTGGCTAGTGTTAGGTTTAGGTTTAGGGTTAGGGTTAGTGCTAGGTCTATTGCTAGGGTTAGAGTTAGAATTAGGGTTAGGGTTTGTGCTAGGGTTACTGTTAGGGTTATGGTTAGGATTAGGGCTAGGCCTATGGTTAGGTTTAGGGTTAGTGTTAGGGTTAGGATTAGGTCTAGGCCTAGGGTTAGGGTAAGTGTTAGGGCTAGGGTTAGGGTTAGTGATGGGGATAGGGTTAGTGCTAGGCCTAAGGCTAGGTTTAGGGTTAGGGCTAGGGCTTGGGCTAGGGCTAGGGCTAGGGTTAGTTTGAGTGTTAGGACTAGGGCTAGGGTTAGGGTTAGGGTTAGGGTTAGGGTTAGGTCTAGGCCTAGGGTTAGGGTAAGTGTTAGGGCTAGGGTTAGGGTGAGAGTTAGGGTTAGGGCTAGATCTGCGGTTAGTGTTATGTTTAGGGTTAGGGTTATGGTTATGGCTAGGGCTAGGGTTAGGTTTAGGTTTTCGGCTAGGGCTAGGGCTAGTGTTAGGGTTAGGGTTAGTTTTATGGTTAGGGCTAGGGCAATGGTTTGGTTTAGGGTAGGTTTTTGGTTAGTGCTAGGCCTAGGGTTAGGCTTAGGTTACAGCTAGGGTTAGGGTTAGAGTTTAGATTAGGTCTAGGGTTAGGGTTAGGGTTAGGACTATGGTTAGTGTTAGGGTTAGTGCTAGGTTTAAGGTTAGGGCTATCGTTAGGGTTAGGATTAGGGCTAGGGCTAGTGTTAGGGTTAGGGTTAGGGCTAGGCCTAGGGTTAGGGTTCTTGTTAGGGCTAGGTTTAGGGTTAGGGTTAGTGTTAGTTTTAGAGCTAGGGCTAGGGCTAGGTTTAGGGTTACGGTTAGGGTTAGGGCTAGTGTTAGGCCTTAGGATAGTATTATGATTAGGGCTAGTGTTAGGGTTAGGGTTATGGCTAGGTCTAAAGTTAGGGTCAGTCCTAGGGTTAGGGTTAGGGCTAGGGTTCGGTTAGTGCTATGTTTAGTGTTACGGCTAGGTTATGCTTAGCGTTAGTGCTATGGCTAGGGCTAGGCCTAGGGTTAGGGTTAGGGTAGGGCTAGGGCTAGGGTTAGGGTTAGGATTAGGGCTAGTGCTAGGGTTATGTTTAGGTTTAGGGCAAAGGCTCTTGCTAGCATTAGGGTTAGGGTTAATGCTAGGGTTAGGGTTAGGGCTAGGGCTATGGTTAGTGTTCAGGTTAGGGTTAGTTTTAGGGTTAAGGCTAGGGCTAGGGTTAGGGTTAGGGTTAATGCTAGGGTTAGGGTTAGGGTTAGGGTTAGTGCTAGGTATAAGGTTAGGGTTAGGGTTAGGGTTTGGCTTAGGGCTAGGATTAGGTTTTGGGTTAGTCTTAGGGTTAGGGTTAGAGCTAGTGCTAGGGTTAGGTTTAGGGTTAGGGTTAGGGGTATGGTTGTGGTTAGGGTTAGGTATAGTGCTAAGGCTACGGCTAGGGTTAGGGTTTTGGTTACTGCTAGGGCTAGGGTTAGGGCTAATTTTAGGGTTAGGGCTAGGGCTATGGTTAGGGTTAGGGTTGCGGTTGGGGTTAGGTTTAGGTTTGGGGTTAGGGTTATGTATAAGGCTAAGTCTAGGGCTAGGGCTATGCTTAGTGTTAAGGTTAGGGTTAGGGTTAGAGTTAGGGCTAGGGCTAGGGCTAGGTCTAGGGTTAGTGTTAGGGTTAGGGCTAGGGCTATGGTTAGGTTTAAGGTTAGGGTTAGGGTTACGCCTAGGTCTAGGGTCAGGGTTAGGTTTAAGGTAGGGTTAGGGTTAGTACTAGGGCCAGGGCTAGGGCTAGGGTTAGGGTTAGTTTTAGGGTTAGGGGTTAGGGTTATGTATAAGGCTAAGGCTAGGGCTAGGGCTATGCTTAGTGTTAAGGTTAGGGTTAGGGTTAGAGTTAGGGCTCTGGCTAGTGCTTGGTCTAGGGTTAGTGTTAGGGTTTGGGCTAGGGCTATGGTTAGGTTTAAGGTTAGGGTTAGGGTTACGCCTAGGTCTAGTGTCAGGGTTAGGTTTAATGTAGGGTTAGGGTAGGGTTCGGGTTAGGGTTAGTACTAGGGCCAGGGCTAGGGCTAGGATTAGGGTTAGTGATAGGGTTAGGGGTTAGGGTTATGTATAAGGCTAAGGCTAGGGCTAGGGCTATGCTTAGTGTTAAGGTTAGGGTTAGGGTTAGAGTTAGGGCTAGGGCTAGGGCTAGGTCTAGGGTTAGTGTTAGGGTTTGGGCTAGGGCTATTGTTAGGTTTAAGGTTAGGGTTAGGGTTACGCCTAGGTCTAGGGTCAGGGTTAGGTTTATGGTAGGGCTAGGGTAGGGTTCAGGTTATTGTTAGTACTAGGGCCAGGGCCAGGGCTAGGGTTAGGGTTAGTGATAGGGTTAGGGTTAGGGCTAGGGTTATGGTTAGGGTTAGGGCTACGGCTAGGGCTAGGTCTAGGGTTTTGGTTTGGGTTGGGGTTAGGGCTAGAGCTAGGCTATGGCTAGGGCTAGGGTTAGGGTTAGGGTTAGGGCTAGGGCTAGGGCTAGGGTTAGGGTTAGGTTTAGGGTTATGTATAGGGCTAGGGCTAGGATTAGGGTTAGGGTTAGGACTAGGGTTGGGGTTAGGGTTAGGTATTGTGCTAAGGGTAGGGCTAGGGTTAGGGTTAGGATTAGAGCTAGGGCTAGGGTTAGGGCTTGAGCTAGGGATAGGGCT
>CM027406.1:468451-523558 GCA_015711505.1 Sylvilagus bachmani | reverse complement strand
TAGGTTTAGGGTTAGGCCTAGGGTTAGGGCTAGGGCTAGGATTAGGGTTAGGGCTAGGGGGGGTTAGTGTTAGAGTTAGGGATAGGGTTGTGGTTTTGTTTGGTATATGGCTAAGTCTAGGGTTAGTGTTAGTGTTAGTTTTAGGGTTAGAGCTAGGGCTAGCATTAGGGTCAGGGCTAGGGCAAGGCCTAGGGTTAGGGTAAGGGTTAGGGTTAGGTTTAGGTTTAGGGTTAGGGTTAGGGTTAGGGTTAGGTCTAGGTTTAGGCATAGGGTTAGGGCTAGGGTTAGGGCTAGAGTTCGGGTTAGGGTTTGGTATAGGGCTAAGGCTAGGTCTAGTGTAGGGCTATGCTAGGTCTAGGGCTAGGGTTAGGTTTAGGGTTATGGTTATGGCTAGGGTTAGGGTTAGGGTTACGGTTAGGGTTGGGGTTGGGGTTAGTGTTAGCTTTGGGGTTAGGGTTACGTATAGGGCTAATGCTCGGCTAGGGCTATGGTTATGGTTAAGTTTAGGTTTAGCGTTAGGGTTAGGGCTTTGGCTAGAACTAGGGCTAGGTTTAGGGTTAGGGTTAGGGCTAGGGCTATGGTTAGGTTTAAGGTTATGGTAGGGTTATGATTAAGGCTAGGGCTAGCGTTAGGGTTAGTGTTAGGGTAGGATTAGGTGTATGCCTAGGGTTCGGGTTAGGGTTAGGGCTAGGTTTAAGGTTAGACTTAGGGTTAGGGCTAGGGTTAGGGTTAGTGCTAGGTTAAGATTAGGGCCAGGGTTAGGGATAGGGCTAGGGTTAGGATTAGGGCTAGGCCTAGGGTGAGGGTTAGGTTTAGGGCTAGGGCTAGGGTTGGGTTTAGGTTTATGTATAGTGTTAAGGCTAGAACTAGGGTTAGGTTTAGGGTTAGCACTAGGGCTAGGGTTAGGGGTAGGGTTAGGGTTTGTGTTAGGATTAGGGTAAGGTTTAGGGTTGGTGTTGGGGTTAGGGTTAGGGTTGGGTTTAGGGTTATGTATAGGGCTAAGGTTAGGGCTAGGGCTGTGGTTAGGGTTAAGGTTAGTGTTAGGTTTCGAGTTAGGGCTATGGCTAGGGCTAGGGCTAGGGTTAGTTTTAGGGTTTGGGCTAGGGCTATTGTTAGGGTTAAGGTTAGGGTTAAGGTTACGCCTAGGTCTAGGGTTGGGGTTAGTTTTAGGGTTAGTTTAGGATTAGGTCTAGGCCTAGGGTTAGGGTTAGGGGTAGGGTTAGGGTTAGAGTTAGGGTTAGGGCTGGTGTTAGGGTTAGGGTTACGGTTAGGTGTAGGTTTGGTGTTAGGTTTAGAGCTACGGCTGGGTCTAGGGCTAGGGTTAGGTTTAGGGTTGGGGTTAGGGCTAGAGCCAGGGCTATGGCTAGGTTTAGGATTAGGGTTAGGGCTTCGGCTCGGGCTAGGGTTAGGGTTGGGGTAGGCTTAGGTTTAGGGCTAAGGTTAGTGTGAGGTTTAGGGTTAGGTTTTGGGTTGGTGTGGGGTTAGCTTTAGGGTTAGGGTTAGGGTTACGTATAGGGCTAAAGCTAGGGCTAGGGCTATGGTTAGGGTTAAGGTTAGGGCAATGGCTAGGGCTAGGGCTAGGGCTAGAATTAGGGATAGATTTGGGGTTGGGGCTAGTGTTAGGGCTGTGGCTAGGGCTATGGTAGGGTTAGGGTTAGTCCTCGGGTTAGTGCTAGGGATAGTATTAGGTTAGGGCTAGGGTTATGTTAGGGTTATGGCTAGGTCTAGGGTTAGGTTTAGTGATAGGGTCAGGGTTAGTGCTAGGGTTCGGTTAGTGCTATGGTTAAGGTTAGGGCTAGGTTAGGGTTAGCGTTACGGCTATGGCTAGGGCTAGGGCTAGGGTTATGGTTAGGGTTAGATCTAGGGCTAGGATTAGCTTTAGGGTTATGGTTATGTCTAGGGCTGGGGTTAGGGTTAGGCTTAGGGGTAGGGTTAGTGCTATGTCTCGGGCTAGGGTTAGGGTTTGTTTAGTGATTGTGCTAGATTTAGGGTTAGGCCTAGTTTTAGGGTTAGGGCTAGGTTTAGGGTTAGGGTTATGGCTAGGGCTAGGGTCAGGTTTAGGGTTAGGTTTGGAGTGGCGGTTAGGTTTAGGGTTGGGGTTAGGTTTATGTATAGGGCTAATGCTAGGGCAAGGGAAATGTTTAGGGTTAAGGTTACCGTTAGGTTTAGGGTTAGGGCTATGGCTAGGGCTAGGGCTAAGTTTAAGGTTAGGATTAGGTTTAGAGCTAGGTCTAGGGTTGGGGTGAGGGTTAGGATTAGGATTAGGTCTAGGCCTAGGGTTAGTTTTAGTGTTAGGGCTAGGTTTAGGGTTAGAGTTAAGGTTAGGGCTAGGGTTAGGGTTAGTGTTAGGGCTAGGATCCGGGTTAGGGTTAGGGTTAGGGCTAGAGTTATGGTTAGGTTTAGGGCTCAGGCTATTGTTAGTGTTAGGGTTAGGGCTAGGATTGGGATTAGATTTAGGTATAGGGATACGGCTAGGGCTCGTGTCAGGGTTAGGGTTAGAGCTAGGGCTAGGGCTAGGGTTAGGGTTAGTGCTAGGGTTAGGGTTAGGTTTAGGGTTAGAGCTAGGGCTAGGGTTAGTGTTAGGGTTAGCGTTAGAGCTAGGGCTCGGGTTACAGTTAGGGTTATAGTTAGGCCTAGGGCTAGGGTTGGGGTTAGGGCTAGGGTTAAGGCTAGTGTTGGTGTTAGGGTTAGGGTTAGTGCTAGGTTTAGGTATAGCGCTAAGGCTAGGGCTAGGGTTAGGGTTAGGGTTAGAGCTAGGGGTAGGGTTAGGGTTAGGGTTAAGGTTAGAGCTAGAGCTAGGTTTAGGGTAAGGTTTAGGGCTAAGGTTAGGGTTAGGTTTCGTGTTAGAGTTGGGGTTGGGGTTAGGGTTAGGGTTGGGATAAGGGTTACGTGTAGGGCTAAAGTTAGGGCTAGGGCTCTGGTTAGGGTTAAGGTAAGGGTTAGGGTTAGGGTTAGGGCTATGGCTAGGACTAGGGCTATGGTTAGGGTTAGGGTTAGGGCTAGTGCTATGGTTAGGGTGAAGGTTAGGGTTAGGTTTAGTGTTAGGGTTAGGGCTATGGCTAGGGTTAGGGTTAGTGTTAGGTTTATGGTTAGAATTAGGTCTAGGCCTAGGATTAGAGTTAGGGTTAAGGTTAGGGCTATGGTTTGGGTACAGTTAGTGTTAGGGCTAGTGTTAGTGTTAGGGTTAGGGGTAGGGTTAGGGTTACGGTTCGGTTTATGGTTAGGCCTACGGTTAGGGTTAGGTTTAGGGCTAGGGCTAGGGTTAGGGTTAGGATCACGGCTAGGGCTAGGGTTAGGATTAGTTTTAGGGTTAGGGCTATGGTTGGGGTTAGCGTTAGGTATAGTGCTAAGTCTAGGGCTATGGTTAGGTTTAGGGTTAGTGTTAGGATTAGAGCTAAGGCTAGGGTTAGGGTTAGGCTTAGGGCTACTGCCAGGGCTATGGCTGGGGTTAGGGTTAGGGTTAGGGCTAGGTTTAGGTTTAGGTTAGGTGCTAGGACTATGGCTAGGGCTATGTTAGGTTTAGGGTAGGCCTAAGGTTAATGCTAGGGCTAGGATTAGTGTTAGGGCTAGGGTTGGGATTAGGGTTAGGTTTATGGCTAGGGTTGGTTTAGGGTTAGGTATGTGGCTAAGTCTAGGGCTAGGGTTAGGGTTAGCGTAAGGGTTAGGGTTAGGTTTAGGGTTAGGTTTAGTGCTAGGGTTACGGTTAGGGCTAGGTTTTAGTTAGTGCTAAGTTTAGTGTTAGGGCTAGGGTAGGGTTAAGGTTAGGGCTATGGCTAGGTCTAGGGCTAGGGTCAGTGTTAGGGCCAGAGCTAGGGTTAGGGTTAGGATTAGGGCTAGGGCTAGGGTTAGGTTTAGGGTTAGGGTTAATGCTAGGTTTAGGGTTAGGGTTAGGGTTAGGGTTAGTGTTAGGGTTTGTGTTAGCGCTAGGTTAGGGTTAGGGTTAGGGTTAGGTTTAGGGTTAGGGCTAGGATTAGGGTTAGGGTTAGTGCTAGTACTATGTCTAATGCTAGGGTTAGGGTTAGGTTTAGCGCTAGAGCTAGGGCTAGTGTTAGGGTTAGGGTTAGGTTTGGGGTTGGGGTTAGGGTTCAGATAGGGGTTAGGGTATGTATAGGGTAAGGCTAGGGCTAGGGCTATGCTTAGGGTTAAGGATAGTGTTAGGGTTAGGGTTAGGGCTATGGCTATGGCTAGGGCTAGGACTAGGGCTAGGGCTAGGTTTAGGGTTAGGGCTAGATTTAGGCCTAGGGTTAGGGCTAGGGCTAGGATTAGGGGTAGGGGTAGGGCTAGGGTTGGGGATGGGTTAGATTTAGCGCTAGGGTTGGGTTGGGATTAGGTATAGGGCTAAGTCTAGGGCTAGGGTTAGGGTTAGGGTTAGGGTTAGAGCTAGGGCTAGCGTTAGGGTTAGGGCTAGGGCAAGGCCTAGGGTTAGGTTAAGGGTTACTGTTACGGTTACGGTTATGGTTAGGGTTAGGATTAGGCCTAGGTTTAGGGTTAGGGTTAGGGCTAGGGTTAGGGTTAGGGTTAGGGCTATGGTTAGGTTTTAGGTTAGGGTTAGTGTTATGATTAAGGCTTGGGGTATGATTAGGTTTAGGGCTAGGGTAGGATTAGGTGTATGCCTAGGTTTGGGGTTAGGGTTAGGGCTAGTTTTAGGGTTAGACTTATTGTTAAGGCTAGGGTTATGATTAGTGCTAGGTACTGGTTTGGGCCAGGGTTAGGTTTAGGGCTAGGGTTAGGATTAGGGCTAAGCCTAGGGTGAGGGTTAGGTTTAGGGCTAGGTGTAGGGTTGGGTTTAGGTTTAAGTATAGTGTTAAGGCTAGAACTAGGGTTAGGGTCGGGGTTATAGCTAGGGCTAGGGTTAGGGGTAGGGTTAGGATTAGGTTTAGGGTTAGGGTTGGGGTTAGGGTTAGGGTTGGGGTTAGGGTTACGTATAGGGCTAATGCTAGGGCTAGGGCTAGGGTTAGTTTTAGGGTTTGGGCTAGGGCTATGGTTAGGGTTAAGGTTAGTGTTAAGGTTGCGCATATGTAAGGGCTGGGGTAGGGTTAGGTTAGGATTAGGTCTAGGCCTAGGGTTAGGGTTAGGGTTAGGGATAGGGTTAGGGTTAGAGTTAGGGTTAGGGCTGGTGTTAGGTTTAGGTTTAGGGTTAGGGGTAGGGTTGGGGTTAGGGTTAGGGCTACGGCTGGGTCTAGGGCTAGGGTTAGGTTTAGGGTTGTGGTTAGGACTAGAGCCAGGGCTATGGCTAGGTTTAGGATTAGGGTTAGGGCTAGTGTTAGGGTTAGGTATGGGAATAGGATTAGGGCTAGGGTTAGTGTGAGTTTTAGGGTTAGGTTTTGTGTTGGAGTGGGGTTAGGGTTAGGGTTGTGGTTAGGGTTACGTATAGGGCTAAAGCTGGTGCTAGGGCTATGATTAGGGTTATGGTTCGGGTTAGGGTTAGGTTTAAGGCTAGGGCTAGGGTTAGGGTTAGGGTTAGTCTTAAGATTACGTCTCCACCTAGTGTTAGCGTTAGGGTTAGGGTTAGGGTTAGAGTTAGGTTTAGGGCTAGGTTTAGGGTTAGGGTCAGGGTTAGGTTTAGGGTTAGGTTAAGGTCTATGTCTAGTGCTATTGCTAGGGCTATGGTAGGGTTAGGGTTAGTCCTCGGGTTAGTGCTAGGGATAGTATTAGATTTGGGTTAGGGTTGTGTTGGGGTTATGGCTAGGTCTAGGGTTAGGTTTAGTGCTAGGGTTAGGTTTAGTGCTAGGTTTAGGGTTAGTGCTAGGGTTCGTTAGTGCTATGGTTAGGGTTAGGGCTAGGTTAGGGTTAGCATTAGGGCTATGGCTAGGCTTAGGGTTAGGGTCAGATCTAGGGCTAGGGTTAGGTTTATGGTTAGGTTTAGGGCTAGGGTTAGTGCTAGGTCTAGGGCTAGGGTTAGGGTTGGGTTTAGGGATTGTGCTAGGTTTAGGGTTAGGACTTGGTTTAGGGTTAGGGCTAGGTTTAGGGTTAGGGTTATGGCTAGAGCTATGTTCAGGGTTAGGGTTAGGGTTGGGGTGGCGTTTAGGGTTAGGGTTGGGGTTATTGTTATGTATAGTGCTAAGGCTAGGGCAAGGGCTATGTTTAGGGTTAAGGTTAGTGTTAGGGTTATGGTTAGTGCTATGGCTAGGGCAAGGGCTAATATTTGGGTTAGGGTTTGGGCTAAGGCTATTGTTAGGGTTAAGGTTAAGTTTAGTTTTAGTGTTAAGTCTAGGGCTAGGGTTTGGGTTAGTGTTAGTGTTAGCATTAGGTCTAGTACTGGGGTTAGGGTTAGGGTTAGGCTTAGGGTTGGGTTAGGGTTAGGTATATGGCCAAAGCTAGAGCTACGGTTAGGGTTAGGGTTATGCTTAGGGTTAGAGCTAGGGCTAAGGTTAGGGTTAGGTTTAAGGCTAGGGCTAGGGGTAGGGTTAGGGTTGGGGTTGGGTTTAGGGTTAGGGTTGGGCTTAGGGTTACATATTGGGCTAAGGTTAGGGCTAGGGCTATGGTTAGTGTTAAGGTTTGGGTTAGGGTTAGGACTATGGCTAGGGCTAGGGCTAGAGTTAGGGTTAGTGTTAGGGATAGGGCTATGGTTAGGGTTAAGTTTAGGGTTAGGGCTAGGGCTATGGTTAGGGTTTGGGTAAGGGTTAGGATTAGGTCTAGGCCTAGGGTTGGGTTAGGGTTAGAGCTAGGGTTAGGGTTAGAGTTAATTTTATGGCTAGGGTTAGGGTTAGGGCTAGGGTTAGGGTTAGGGTTAGGGTTATGGGTAAGGTTATGGTTAGGTTTAGGGTTAGTGCTAGGTTTAAGGTTATGTCTAGAGTTAGGGTTAGGGCTAGAGTTAGGGTTAGGGTTAGGGTTAGGGCTAGGGTTAGGGTTAGGGCTAGGCTTGAGGTTAGGGTTAGGTATAGGGCTAAGGTTAGGGCAAGGGTTAGGGTTAGTGTTAGGGTTGGGGTTGGGGTTGGGGTTAGGGTTAGGGTTAGGGCTATGGCTAGGTCTAGGCCTAGGGTCAGGGTTAGGGTTAGGGTTAGGGCTAGGGTTAGTGTTAGTGCTAGATTTAGGTTTAGGGTTAGCGTTTGGGTTAGGGCTAAGGTTAGGATTAGGGTTAGGGTTAGTCCAGGGCTAGGGTTAGAGCTTTGGCTAGGGCTAGGGTCAGGGTTAGGGTTAGTGCTAGGGCTAGGGCTAGGGTTAGGGTTAAGATTAGTGTTGGGGTTGGGGTTAGGGTTCGGGTTGGGGTTATGTTTACGTAAACGCCTAAGGCTAGGGTTAGTCTCTGGTTAGGGTTAAGGTTATGGTTAGGGTAGGGTTAGGGTCATGGCTAGGGCTAGGTCTAGGGCTAGGGTTAGGTTTAGGGTTAGGGCTAGGGCTATGGTTAGGGTTAAGGTTAGCTTTAGAGTTAGGGTTAAGGCTAGGGCTAGGGTTAGTGTTGGGTTAGGGTTAGGGCTAGGGTTGGGTTAGGGTAAGGGTTAGGGTTACGGTTAGAGCTAGGTCTAGGGTTAGGGTTAGTGTTAGAGTTGGGGTAGGGGTTAGGGTTAGTGTTGGGGTAAGGGTTACGTATAGGTCTAAAGTTAGGGCTAGGATTATGGTTAGGGTTAGTGTTAGGGTTAGGGCTATGGCTAGGACTAGGGCTAGAGTTAGGGTTAGGATTAGGTTTAGGGTTAGTGCTATGGATAGGGTTAAGTTTAGGATTAGTGTTAGGGTTAGGGCTATGTCTATGGTTAGGTTTAGTGTTAGATTTGGGTTAGGATTAGGTCTAGGCCTAGAGTTAGGATTAGGGTTAGGGCTAGGGTTTGGATAGAGTTAGGGTTAGGGCTAGGGTTAGGGCTATTTTTGGGTTTAGGGTTATGTATAGGGCTAAGGCTACGGCTATGGTGAGGTTTAGGGTTAGTGTTAGGGTTAGAGCTAGGGCTAGGGTTAGGGTTAGGGTTAGAGCTATTGCTAAGGCTAGGGCTAGGGCTAGGTTTAGGGTTAGGGTTAGGGTTTGGTTTAGGGCTAGTTTTAGGGTTAGGGTTAGGGCTGGGGCTCTGGCTAGGGCGAGGTTAGGTTTACGGTTAGGCCTAGGGTTAGCGCTAGGGCTAAGATTAGGGTTAGGTCTAGGCTTGGGATTAGGGTTAGGGTTAGGGCTAGGGTTGAGTTAGGGTTAGGTATAGGGCTAAGTCTTGGGCTAGGGTTAGGGTTAGTGTTAGGGTTAGGGTTAGAGCTAGGGCTAGTGTTAGGTTTAGGGTTATTGGTGGGCCTAGGGTTAGAGTAAGGGTTAGGTTTAGGGCTAGGTTTAGTGTTAGGGTTAGGGCTAGAGTTCGGGTTAGGGTTAGTTATAGGGCTAAGGCTAGGTCTAGGGTAGGGCTATGCTACGGCTAGTGTTAGTGTTAGGGTTATCGTTATGGTTAGGGCTATGGCTAGTGTTAGGGTTAGGGTTAGGGTTAGGGTTGGGGTTGGGGTTAGGGTTAGCTTTGGGGTTAGGGTTACGTATAGGGCTAAGGCTAGGGCTAGGGCTATGGTTAGGCTTAAGTTTAGGGTTAGCGTTAGGGTTAGGGCTATGGCCAGAGCTAGGGCTAGGTTTAGTGTTAGGGTTAGGGCTAGGGCTATGGTTAGGTTTTACGTTAGGGTTAGGGTTATGATTAAGGCTCGGGGTAGGGTTAGGGTTTGGGTTAGTTTAGGATTAGGTCTATGCCTAGGGTTAGGGTTAGGGTTAGTGCTAGGTTTAGTGTTAGACTTAGGGTTAGGGCTAGGGTTAGGGTTAGTGCTAGGTTAAGTTTAGGGCTAGGGTTAGGGTTAGGGCTAGGGTTAGGATTAGGGCTAGGGCTAGGGTTAGGACTATTGCTAGCGCTAGGGCTAGGGTTAGTGTTAGGGTTCTAGTTAGGGCTAGGGCTAGGGTTAGGGTTAGTGTTAGGGTTAGTGTAGGGGTTGGGCTTAGGGTTAGGGTTACGTATGGGGCTAAGGCTAGGGCTAGGGCTATGGTTAGGGTTAAGTTTAGGGTTAACATTACGGTTAGGGCTGTGGCTAGAGCTAGGGCTCAGTTTAGGGTTAGAGTTAGGGCTAGCCTATGGTTAGCTTTAAGGTTAGGGTTAGGGTTATGGTTAAGGTTAGGGCTAGGGTTAGGGTTAGGTTTAGGGTTAGGATTATGTCTAAGCCTAGGAATAGGGTTAGCGTTAGGGTTAGGGTTATGTATAGGGCTAAGGCTTGGCCTAGGGCTATGGTTAGTGTTAAGGTTAGGGTAGGGTTAGAATTAGGGCTATGGCTAGGGTTAGGGTTAGGGTTAGGTCTAGTTTTGTGGTTAGGGTTAGGTATAGAGCTAAGGCTAGCGCTAGGGTTAGGTTTAGGGTTAGTGTTAGGGTTAGAGCTAAGGCTAGGGTTAGGGTTACGGTTAGTGCTAGGTGTAGGAATAAGGTTTGTGTTAGCTTTAGTTCTAGGGCTAAGGCTAGGGCTAGGGCTAGAGTTATGGTTTGTGCTAGGGTTAGAGTTAGTTTTAGGGTTAGGGCTGGGGTTAGGGTTAAGGTTAGGGGTAGTGTTAGGGTTAGGGTTAGGGCTATGGCTAGGGCTAGGGCTAGGGTTAGGTTTAGGGTTGGGTTTAGGGCTAGAGCTAGGGCTATGGCTAGTGTTAGGGTTAGGGATAGGGCTTCAGCTAGGGCTAGGGTTAGGGTTAGGTTTAAGCTTATAGTTAGGGTTAGGGTAAGTGTTAGGGATAGAGTTAGGTTTTGGGTTGGAGTGGGTTAGGGTTAGGGTTGGAGTTAGGGTTACGTATAGGGTTAAAGCTAGGGCTAGGGCTATGGTTATGGTTAAGGTTAGGGTTAGGTTTAGATTTACGGCTAGGGCTAGGGCTAGGTCTAGTGTTAGGGTTAGGGTTTGGGCTAGGGCTATGGTTAGGGTTAAGGTTAGTTTTGGGGTTAGGGTTAGAGCTAGTGCTAGGGTTAGGGTTAGGGTTAGGACTGGGGCTACGGTTACGGTTAGGGTTAGGGTTAGGTCTATGGCTTGAGCTATGGCTAGGTTTAGGATTAGGGTTAAGGCTAGCGCTAGTGTTAGGGTTAAGGTTAGGGTTAGTTTTAGGGGTAGGGTTAGGGTTAGGGTTAGGGTTAGGGTTATGGCTTGGGCTATGGCTAGGGTTAGGATTAGGGTTAAGGCTAGCGCTAGTGTTAGGGTTAAGGTTAGGGTTAGGTTTAGGGGTAGGTTTAGGGTTAGGGTTAGGGTTAGGGCTATGGCTTGGGCTATGGCTTGGGTTAGGATTAGGGTTAGGGCTTGTGCTAGTGTTAGGGTTAAGGTTAGTTTTAGGTTTAAGTTTAAGGCTTAGGCTAGGGTTAGTGTTATGTTTAGTGTTAGGATTAGTTGTAGGCCTAGGGTTAGGGTAGGGCTTGGGCTAGGGTAAGGGTTAGGGTTAGGGTTTGGGTTGGGGTTGGGCTTATTGTTATGGTTGGGGTTAGGGTTACGTATAGGGTTAAGGCTAGGGCTGGTGCTATGTTTACGGTTAAGGTTACTGTTAGGTTTAGGTTTAGGGTTAGGTTTAGGGCTATGGCTAGGGCTAGGGTTAGGGTTAGGGTTAGGGTTAGAGCTAGGTCTAGGGTTGGGGTTAGGTTTAGGGTTAGGGTTAGCGTTAGGATTAGGAGTAGGTCTAGGGTTAGTGCTAGGGTTAGGTTTAGAGTTAGGGTTAGGGCTAGGGTTAGGGTCAGTGTTAGGGCTAGGATTGGGGTTAGGTTAGGGTTAGGGCTAGGGTTATGGTTAGGTTTAGTGCTAGGGCTAGGGTTAGTGTTAGGGTTAGGGCTTGGATTTGGATTACGTTTAGGTATAGGGCTAAGCCTAGGGCTCGGGTTAGGGTTAGGGTAGCGCTAGGGCTAGTGTTAGGGTTAGTGTTAGTGCTAGGGCTAGCGCTAGGGTTAGGGTTAGAGTTAGGGTTAGAGCTAGTGCTTGGGTTAGGGTTCGGTTTAGGGCTAAGGCTAGGGTTATGTTTAGTGTTAGAGTTGTGTTTGGGGTTAGGGTTATGGTTGCTGTAAGTGTTTACGTATAGGTCTAAAGTTAGGGCTAGGGCTATCCTTTGGGTTAAGGTAAGGGTTAAGGTTAGGGTTAGGGTTAGTGCTATGGCCAGGATTTGGGTTAATGTTAGGGTTAGGTTTAGGATTAGGTCTAGACCTAGGGTTAGGTTTAGGGTTAGGGCTAGGGTTTTGGTAGAGTTAGGGTTAGGGCTAGTGTTAGGGTTAGGTTTAGGGCTAGGGTTAGGGTTCCAGTTACGTTTAGGGTTAGGGTTAGGGTTATGGTTAGGGTTAGGGTTAGGGCTAGGTTTATGGTTAGGGCTAGGGTTAGTGTTAGGTTTAGAGCTAGGGCTAGGTTTAGAGTTAGGTTTAGGGCTATGGTTGGGGTTAAGTTTAGGTATAGGACTAAGGCTAGGGCTCTGGTTAGTTTAGGGTTAGTGTTAGGGTTAGAGCTAGGGCTAGTTTTAGGGTTAGGGTTAGGGCTACGGCTAGGGCTATGGCTAGGGTTAGGGTTAGGGTTGGGGCTAGGTTTAGGGTTAGGGTTAGGGTTAGGGTTAGGGCTCTGTCTAGGGTTAGGTTAGGTTTAAGGTTAGGCCTAGGGTTAGCACTAGGGCTAGGATTAATGTTAGGGCTAGGTTTGTGATTAGGATTAGGTTTAGGGCTAGGGTTGGTTTAGCGTTAGGTATAGGGCTAAGTCTAGGGCTAGGGTTAGGGTTAGGATTAGGTTTAGAGCTAGGGCTAGGGTTACTTTTAGGGTTAGGGCTAGGCCTAGGGTTAGAATAAGGGTTAGGGTTAGGGTTAGGTCTAGGATTAGATTTTGGATTGGAGTGGGTTAGGATTAGGATTGGGGTTAGGGTTACGTATAGGGCTAACGCTAGGTCTAGGGCTATGGTTAGGGTTAAGGTTAGGGTCAGGGTTTGGGTTAGGGCTATGGCTAGGGCTAGGGCTAAGGTTAGGGTTAGGGTTTGGGCAAGGGCTATGGTTAGGGTTAGGGTTAGTGTTAGGGTTAGGGTTAGGGTTAGGATTACGTCTAGGCCTACGGTTATGTTTAGCGTTAGGGGTAGGGTTAGGCTTAGTGATAGGTTTATGGTTAGGGCTAGGTTTAGGGATAGGGCTAGGGTTAGGGTTATGGTTAGGGTTAGGGTTGGCGTTGGGTTTAGGGTTAGGGTTAGGGTTAGGATTAGGTCTATGCCTAGGGTTAGGGTTGGGACTAGGGTTATGTTTAGAGTTAGGGCTAGGGTTAGGGTTAGGGTTAGGGTTAGGGCTATGGCTAGGGCTGAGGCTAGTGTTAGGTTTAGGGTTGGGGTTATGGCTAGAGCTAGGGCAATGGCTAGGGCTAGGGTTAAGGTTAGGTTTAGTGCTAGGTCTAGGACAAGGGCTTGGTTTAAGTTTAAGGTTAGGGCTAGGACTAGGGTTAGGGTTAGGGTTAGTGCTAGGTTAGGACTAGGGTTTGGTTTAGGGTTAGTGCTAGGGCTAGGTTTAAGGTTAGGTTAGGGCTAATGTTAAGGATAGGTTTAGGGCTAGGGCTAGGGTTTAGGTTTAGGGTTTGTGCTAGGGTTAGGGTTAGGGCTAGGTTTAGTGTTAGAGCTAAGTTTAGGGTAGGGTTACGGCAAGTTTAGGGTTATGGCTAGGGCTAGCGTTGGGGTTAGGCTTAGGGTTAGGTCTATGGCTAGGGCTAGGTCTAGGGTTAAGGTTACGGTTAGGGTTAAGTTTAGGGCTATGGCTAGGGTTAGGTTTAGTGTTAGGGTTAGGGTTAGCATAACATCTAGGGCTAGGGTTAGGTTTAGGTTTAGGGCTAGGGTTAGGGTTAGGGCTTCGGCTAGGGCTAGGGTTAGGGTTAGGTTTAGGGTTAGGGTTAGGATTAGGGCTAAGGTTAGGATTAGGGTTAGTGCTAGGTCTAGGACTAGGGTTTGGTTTATGGTTAGGGTTAGGGCTAGGACTAGGGTTATGGTTAGGGTTAATGCCTCGTTAGGACTAGGGTTTGGTTTAGGGTTTGTGCTAGGTCTAGGGCTAGTGCTAAAGTTAATGTTAGGTTTAGGGCTAGGGCTAGGGTTTAAGGTTAGGGTTTATTCTAGGGTTAGGGTTAGGGTTAGGGCTATGGCTAGGGCTAGGTCTATTGTTATGGTTGGTGTTAAGGCTAGGGTTAGCGTTATGGCTAGGGCTAGGGTTAGGTTTAGGTTTATAGCTAGGGCTAGGTTAGGATTAAGGTTAGGTTTATGGTTAGGGCTAAGGCTAGGGTTATGGTTAGGGTTAGTGCCTGGATAGTGTTAGAGCTAGTGTTAGGTTTAGTGCTATGTTTAGGGTTAGGATTAGGGCTAGGGCTAGGGTTAGGGTTAGAGTTAGGGCTAGGGTTAGGGTTAGGGTTAGGGCTAGGGTTAGGGTTAGGGCTATGGCTAGGGCTAGGGCTAGGCTTATGTTTAGGGTTAGGGTTACTGCTCAGGCAAGGCCTAGGGTTAGGTTTACGGCTTGGACTAGGGTTAGGTCTAGGGTTAGGGTTAGGTTTATGGTTAAGGCTAGGGCTAGGTTTAGGGCTAGGGTTAGGGTTAGGTTTATGGTTAAGGCTAGGGTTACGGTTAGGGTCAGGGTTAGTGCCAGGGTTAGGGTTAGGGCTAGTGTTAAGGTTAGGGCTAGGGATAGGGTAAGGGTTATGGTTAGGGCTGGGGTTGGTGTTAGGGTTAGGTTTAGGGCTAGGGCTAAGGTTAGGATTAGGGTTGGGGTAAGGGCTAGTGTTAGGGTTAGGGTTTGGCCTAGGGCTAGGTTTAGGGTTAGGATTTGTGCTAGGCCTTTTGTTAGGGTTTGGGCTAGGGCTAGGGTTAGGGCAATGGTTAGGGTTAAGGCTAGGGCTAGGGTTAGTGTTAGTGTTAGGATTAGGGCTAGGCCTAGGGTTAGGGTTAGGGTTAGGGCTTGGGTTAGGGTTAGGGTTAGGTTTAGCGCTAGGGTTAGTTTTAGGGCTAGGGTTAGGGTTAGGTTTAGGTTTAACATTAGGGCTAGGGTTAGGGTTAGAGCTTGGGTTAGGGCTAGGGCTATGTTTAGGGTTAGGATTAGGGCTAAGGCTAGTGCTAGGGTTAGGGTTAGGGTTAGGGTTAGAGCTAGGGCTAGTGTTAGGGTTAGGGTTAGGGTTAGGGCTACGGCTAGGGCTAGGGCTAGGGCTATGGCTATGGCTAGGGTTAGGTTTAGTGTTAAGGTTAAATTTAGCATTACATCTAGGGCTAGGGTTAGGTTTAGGTTTATGGCTATGGTTAGGGTTAGGTTTAGGGCTAGTGATAGGTTCATGATTAGGGCTAGGGTTAGGGTTAGGGTTACGGCCAGTGTTAGGGTTAAGTTTAGGTCTAGCTTTTGGGTTTTGGTTAGGGTTAGGCTATGGCTAGGGCTCAGGCTAGGGTTAGTTTTACGGTTTGGGCTAAGTCTATTGTTAGTTTTAAGGTTAGGGTTAGGGTTACACCTAGGTCTAGGGTTGGGTTTAGGGTTAGGGTTAGGGTTAGGTTTAGGTCTAGGCCTAAGGTTAGGGTAAGGGTTAGGGCTAGGGTTAGGGTTAGCGTTAGGGTTATGGCTGGGGTGGGGTTAGGGTTAAGGTTACGGTTAGGGTTAAGTTTAGGGCTATGGCTAGGGTTAGGTTTAGGGTTGGGGTTAGGGCTAGAAAGGGCAATGGCTAGGGCTAGGGTTAGGGTCAGGGTTAGGGCTAGGGCTAGGGCTAGGGCTAGTGTTAGGGTTAGGGTTAGGGCTTCGGCTAGGGCTAGGTTTAGTGTTAGGTTTAGGGTTAGGGTTAGGGCTAGGGCTAAGGTTAGGGTTAGGGTTAGTGCTAGGTCTAGGACTAGGATTTGGTTTAGGGTTAGGGTTAGGGCTAGGACTAGGGTTATGGTTAGGGTTAGTGCCTCGTTAGGACTAGGGTTTGGTTTAGGGTTTGTGCTAGGGCTAGGGCTAGTGCTAATGTTAAGGTTAGGTTTAGGGCTAGGGCTAGCGTTTAAGGTTAGGGTTTATTCTAGGGTTAGGGTTAGGGTTAGGGCTATGGCTAGGGCTAGGTCTATTGTTATGGTTGGTGTTAGGGCTAGGCTTAGCGTTATGGCTAGGGCTAGGTTTAGGTTTAGGTTTATGGCTAGGGCTAGGTTAGGATTAAGGTTAGGTTTATGGTTAGGGCTAGGGCTAGTGTTAGGGTTAGGGTTAGGGTAGGGTTAGGGTTAGGATTAGGGCTATGGCTAGGGCTAGGGCTAGGCTTAGGTTTAGGGTTAGGGTTATTGCTTGGGCTAGGCCTAGGGTTAGGTTTACGGCTTGGACTAGGGTTAGGTCTAGGGTTAGGGTTAGGTTTATGGTTAAGGCTAAGGCTAGGTTTAGGGCTAGGGTTAGTGCCAGGGTTAGGGTTAGGGCTAGTGTTAGGGTTAGGGCTAGGGATAGGGTAAGGGTTATGGTTAGGGCTAGGGTTGGTGTTAGGGTTAGGTTTAGGGCTAGGCCTAAGTTTAGGGTTAAGGTTAGGGTAAGGGCTAGTGTTAGGGTTAGGGTTAGGCCTACGGCTAGCATTAGGGTTAGGATTAGTGCTAGGCCTATTGGTGGGGTTTGGGCTAGGGCTAGGGTAAGGGCAATGGTTAGGGTTAAGTCTAAGGCTAGGGTTACGGTTAGGGTTAGGATTAGGGTTAGGTTTAGGATTAGGGCTAGGCCTAGGTTTAGGCTTATGGTTAGTGCTAGGGCAAGGCTAGTGTTAGGGTTAGGGTTAGGTTTGGGGTTGGGGTTAGAGTTTGGGTTATGGTTAGGTTTATGTATAGGGCTAAGGCTAGGGCTAGGGCTATGGTAAGGGCTAAAGTTGGGTTAGGGTTAGGGTTAGGGCTATGGCTAGTGTTATGGCTAGGTCTAGGGCTAGGGATAGCATTATGTTTACGGTTAGGGCTAGGCCTATGGTTAGGGTTAAGGCTAGGGCTAGGGTTAGGGTTAGGTTTAGGGTTAGGGTTAGGGTTAGTGTTAGGGTTAGGGTTAGGTTTAGGTCTAGGCCTAGGGTTAGGGTTAGGTTTAGGGCTAGGGTTAGGTTTAGCATTGGGTTTAGGGCTCGGGTTTGGGTTCGAGTTAGGGTTAGGGCTAGCGTTAGGGTTAGGGTTAGAGCTAGGGCTAGGGTTAGGGTTAGGGCTATGTCTATGGTTAGGGCTAGGGTTAGGGTTAGTGTTAGGGCTAGGTCTAGGGTTAGGGTTAGGGTTAGGTGTAGAGCTAAGTTTAGTGCTAGGGTTAGGGTTAGGGTTAGAGCTAGGGCTAGTGTTAGGGTTAGAGTTAGGGCTAGGGCAAGGTTTAGGTTTATGGTTAGGGTTAGTGTTAATTTTAGGGTTAGGTTTATGGTTAGGGCTAGTGTTAGCGTTAGGGTTATGGCTAGCGTTGGGGTTAGGTTTAGGTTAGGGCTAAGGCTAAGGCTAGAGTTAGGGCTATGGCTAGGGCTAGGGCTAGGGTTAGTGTTAGGGTTAGGGTTAGTTTTAGGGCTAGGGTTAGCGTTGGGCATAGGGTTTACGTTTCGGGCTAAGGCTTGGTCTAGGGCTATGGTTAGGTTTAAGGTTAAGGGTTGGGTTAGAGATAGGGCTATGGCTAGAGCTAGGCCTAGGTTTAGGATTAGGGTTAGGGCTAGGGTTATGGTTGTTAGGTTTAAGGTTTTGGTTATGTTTAGGGTTAAGGCTAGGGCAGGGTTAGTGTTAGGGTTAGGGTTAGGGTTAGGATTAGGTGTAGGCCTAGGGTTAGGGTTAGTGTTAGGGTTAGGGTTAGGGTTAGGTTTATGGCTAGGGCTAGGGTTAAGGTTAGGGTTAGGGCTTCAGCTAGGGCTAGGGTTACGCTTAGCTTTAGGGTTAGGGTTAGGTCTAGGGCCAGGGTTATGGTTAGGGTTAGTGCTAGGTCTAGGACTAGGGTTTGGGTTAGGGTTAGTGCTAGGGCTAGGGCTAGGGCTAGTGTTAGGGTTAGGTTTAGGGCTAGGGTTAGAGCTAGTGTTAGGGTTTGTGCTAGGGTTAGGGTTAGGGCTAGGGTTAAGGTTAGGGCTACGACTAGGGCTAGAGCTAGTGTTAGGGTTGGGTTCGGGCTAGGGTTTGGGTTATGGCTAGGTTTAGGGTTAGGTTTAGGTTTGTAGATAGGTCTAGGGCTAGGGTTAAAGTTAGGTTAGGTTAGGGCTAGGGCTAGGGTTATGGTTAGGGTTACTGCCTGGTTTAGGGTTAGGGCTAGTGTTAGGTTTAGGGCTAAGTTTAGGGTTAGGATTAGGGCTAGGGCTCAGGGTAGGGTTAATATTAGGGTTAGGGTTATGGTCAGGGCTAGGGGTATGGTTAGGGTTAGGTCTAGGGTTAGGTTTACGGTTAGTTTTAGGGTTAGGGTTAGGGTTATCGTTAGTGTTAGGGTCAGGGTTAGAGCTAGGGCTATGGTTAGGTTTAGTGTTACAACTAGGGCTAGGGTTAGGGTTAGGGTTAGGGTTAGTGTTAGTGCTAGGTCTAGGGCTAGGATTAGGTTTAGGGTTAGTGCTAGGGCAAGGCTAGGCTTAGGGTTAGGTTTAGGGTTGGGGGTGTGGTTAGGGTTCAGGTTCGATTTAGTTTTACGTATAGGGCTAAGGCTAGGGCTAGGGCTATGGTAAGGGTTAAGTTTGGGTTAGGGTAAGGTTTATGGCTATGGCTATGGCTAGGGCTAGGACTAGGGCTAGGGTTAGGTTTAGGGTTAGGGCTAGGGCTAGAGTTAGGGATAGGGTTAGGTTTAGGGATAGGGTTAGTGCTAGGGTTAGGGTTAGGGCTAGGGTTAGGGTTAGTGTTAGTGTTAGGGTTAGGGTTAGGGTTAGGGTTAGGGTTAGGGTTAGGGCTAGGGTTGGGTTAGGGTTAGATATAGGGCTAAGTCTAGGGCTAGGGTTAGGGTTAGGGTTAGGGTTAGGGTTAGAGCTAGGGCTAGGGTTAGGGTTAGGTTTAGGCCTAAGGCTAGGGTTAGGGTTATGGTTAGGGTAGGGTTAGGGTTAAGTCTAGAGTTAAGTTTATGGTTAGTGCTCGGGTTAGTGTTATTGTTAGGGCTAGCGTTGTGGTTAGGGTTAGGGCTAGCGCTAGGGTTAGGGTTAGGTTTAGGTCTAGGGCTAGGTTTATGGTTAGGATTAGGGCTAGGCCTATCGTTAGGGTTA
This sequence comes from Sylvilagus bachmani, assembly GCA_015711505.1. Classification (NCBI taxonomy): domain Eukaryota; kingdom Metazoa; phylum Chordata; class Mammalia; order Lagomorpha; family Leporidae; genus Sylvilagus; species Sylvilagus bachmani. Next base: position 505,528 of record CM027406.1, on the reverse strand, counting down.
GGGCTAGGGCTAGGGTTAGGGCAATGTTTAGGCTTAGGGCCAGGGATAGGGTTTTGGTTAGGATTAGGGTTAGGATTAGGGCGAGGCCTAGGTTTAGGGTTAGGGTTATGGTTAGGGCTAAGGCTAGCGTTAGGGTTATGGTCAGGGCTAGGGCTAGTGTTGGGGTTAGTGTTAGGGTTAGGGCTTTGGCTAGTGCTAGGCCTAGAATTAGGGTAAGCGTTAAGGCTAGTTCTATGGTTAGGGTTAAGTTTAGGGTTAGGGTTAGGATTAGGTCTAGGCCTAGGGTTAGGGTTAGTGTTAGGGCTAGGGTTAGGTTTAGGGTAAGGTTTAGGGTTATGGCTTGGGTTAGGGTTAGGATTAGGGCTAGGGCTGGGGTTTAGGTTAGCGTTAGGTTTAGGCCTGTGCTAGATTTATGGTTAGGGTAGGGCTAGGGTTGGGGTTAGGGTTAGGTATAGGGCTAAGGCTAGGGTCGGGTTAGGGTTAGGCGTAGTGTTGGGGTTGGGGTTAGGGTTAGCATTGAGGTTAGGGTTACGTATAGGGTTAATGCTAGGGCTAGGGCTATGTTTAGGGTTAAGGTTAGGGTTAAGGTTAGGGCTAGGGCTAGGGCTAGGTTTAGTGTTAGGGTTAGGGCTAGGGCTATAGTTAGGTTAAATTCAGTGTTAGGTTTAGGGTTAAGGCTAGCACTAGGGTTAGTGTTTGTGTTAGGGTTAGGTTTAGGTCCAGGTCTAGGATTATGGTTAGGATTAGGGATAGGGTAGGGTTAGTCTTAGTGTTAGGGCTAGGGTTATGGTTAGTGCTAGGTTTAAGGTTATGGCTAGGGTTAGGGATAGGGCTAGTGGTAGGGTTAGGATTAGGGCTAGGTCATGGGTTAGTTTTAGAGTTAGGGCTAGGGTTGGGTTTAGGGTTAGGTATAGTGCTAATGCTAGGGCTAGGGTTAGGGTTAGGGTTAGAGCTAGGGCTAGGGTTAGGGCTAGGTTTAGGGTTAGGTCTAGGGTTAGGGTTAGTGTTAGGGTTGCGTTTGGGGTTTTGTTACGTTGGGGTAGGGTAATATATAGGGCTAAGGTTAGGGCCAGGGCTATGGTTAGGGTTAAGTTTAGGGTTATGGTTAGAGTTAGGGCTATGGCTAGAGCTAGGGTTAGTGTTAGGGTTTGGACTAGGAGTATGATTACCTTTAAGGTTAGGGTTATGGTTAAGGGTTAGGTTTAGGGTTAGGGTTAGGTTTAGGGATAGGATTAGGTCTAGGCCTAGGGTGAGGGTTAGGGTTAGGGCTAGGTTTAGGGGTAGACTTAGGTTTAGGGGTAGGTTTTGGGTTAGGGTTAGGGCTACGGATAGGGCTAGGTCTAGGGTTAGGGTTAGGCTTGCGGTTAGGGCTAGAGCTAGGCTATGGCTAGGTCTAGGGCTATGGTTTCGGTTAGGGTTAGGGCTAGGACTAGAGTTAGGTTTAGGGTTAGGTCTATGTCTAGGGCTAGGGTTAGGGTTAGGTTTAGGGTTATGTTTATGTCTAGGGCTAGGGTTAGGGTTAGGGTTAGGGCTAGGGTTGGGGTTAGGGTTAGGTATAGTGCTAAGTGTACAGCCTGGGTTAGGGTTAGGGTTAGACTAGGTCTAGGGTTAAGGTTAGGGTTAGCGCTAGGGCTAGGGTTAGGGTTATTGTTAGGGATTGTCTAGGACTAAGGTTAGGGTTACTGTTAGTGCTATGGCTAGGGCTAAAGCTAGGGTTAGGGTTGGGGTTAGGCATATGGTTAGGGTTATGTCTAGGGCTAGGGTTAGGTTTAGGTTTATGGCTAGGGCTAAGTCTAGGGCTAGGGTTAAGTTTAGGTTTATGGTTACGGCTAGGGCTAGGGTTATGGTTAGGGTAAGTGCCTGGGTTATGGTTAGCGCTAATGTTAGGGTTAGGGCTAAGTTTAGGATTAGGATTAGGGCTAGTGCTAGTGTTAGGGTTGGTTTAGGGCTAGGTCTAGGGCTAGGGTTAGGGTTAGGGTTAGGGCTAGGGTTGGTGTTAGGGTTAGGTTTAGGGCTAGGGCTAGGGTTAGGGTTAGGGTTAGGTTTATGGCTAGGGTTAAAGTTATGGTTAGGGTTATGGTTAGGTCTAGGGCAATGTTTAGGGTTAAGTTTAGGGTTAGTTTTAGGGCAAGGCTAGGGTGAGGTTTAGGATTAGGGCTAGGCCAATGGTTCGGGTTAATGCTAGACTAGAGTTAGAGTTAGGGTTAGGGTTAGGTTTAGGCCTAGGCCTAGGTTTATGGTTAGGGTTAGGGTTAGGTCTAAGGTTAGGAATAGGATTAGGGCTAGGGCTAGAGTTAGGGTTAGGGTTAGGGTTAGGGCTAGGGTTAGGTTTTGGGCTAGGTTTAGGTTTAGGTTTAGGGGTAGGGCTAGGGTTAGGGTTAGGTTGAGGGTTAGGGCTTGGGCTAGGGTTAGTGTTAGAGTTATGATTGCGGTTACGGCTAGGGTTAGGCTTAGGTTTAAGGATAGGGTTAGGGTTAGTGCTAGGTCTAAGTTAGGGTTAGGGTTAAGATTAGTGCTAGGGCTAGGGCTAGGGCTAGGTTTAGGTTTAGGGTTAGGGGTAGGGTTGTGGCTAGTGATAGGTTTAGGTTTAGGGTTAGTGCTAGGGTTAGGGTTAGTGTTAGTGCTAGGTCTATTGCTAGGTTTAGAGTTAGAATTAGGGTTAGGGTTTGTGCTAGGGTTACTGTTAGGGTTATGGTTAGGATTAGGGCTAGGGTTAGAGTTAGGGTTAGGGTTAGGGTTAGGGTTAGGGTTAGGGTTAGGGTTAGGATTAGGTCTAGGCCTAGGGTTAGGGTTAGTGTTAGGGCTAGGGTTAGGGTTAGAGTTAGGGTTAGGGCTAGATCTGGGGTTAGTGTTATATTTAGGGTTAGGGTTAGGGTTATGGGTAGGGCTAGGGTCAGGTTTAGTTTTACGGCTAGGGCTAGGTCCAGTGTTATGTTTAGGGTAGTTTTATGGTTAGGGCTAGGGCAAGGGTTTGTTTAGTGTAGGGTCTTTGGTTAGTGCTAGGCCTAGGTTTAGGCTTAGGGTTACGGCAAGGTTACGGTTAGAGTTTAGATTAGGGCCAGGGTTAGGGTTAGGGTTAGGACTATGGTTAGTGTTAGGGTCAGTGCTAGGTTTAAGGTTACGGCTAGGGTTAGGGCTAGGGCTAGGGTTAGGTTTAGGGTTAGGGCTAGGCCTAGGGTTAGTGTTAGTGTTAGGGCTAGGTTTAGGGTTAGGGTTAGGGGTAGCATTAGGTTTTGTGTTGGTGTAGGGTTAGGGTTAGGGTGAGTTTAGGGTTACGTATAGGGCTAAAGCTAGGGCTAGGGCTATGGTTAAGGTTAAGGTTAGGATTAGGGTTAGAGTTTGGGCTATTGCTAGGGCTAGGGTTAGGGTTAGGGTTTGGGCTAGGACTATGGTTAGGGTTAAGGTTAGGGTCAGGTTTAGGGCTAGGGCTACAGTTAGCATTAGTGTTAGGGTTAGGATTAGGTCTAGGCCTAGGATTATGTTTAGGGTTAGGGGTAGGGTTAATGTTAGAGTTAGGTTTAGGGCTAGGGTTAGCGTTAGGGTCAGGGCTATGGTTAGGGTTAGGGTTAGGGCTACGGCTAGGGCTAGGGTTAGGGTTAGGGTTAGGGTTAGGTTTAGGGCTAGGGCTAGGGCTAGTGCTAGTGCTAGGTTTAGGGTTACGTTTAGGGTTAGGGCTAGTGTTAGGCCTTGGGATAGTATTAGGGTTAGGGCTAGGGTTCGGTTAGTGCTATGTTTAGTGTTAGGGCTAGGTTATGGTTAGTCTTAGTGCTATGGCTAGGGCTAGGGCTAGGGCTAGGTTTATGGTTAGGTTTAGGGCTAGGGTTAGGGTTAGGGTTAGAGCTACGCCTAGCGCTAGGGCCTGGGTTAGGTTTAGGATTAGGATTAGGGCTAGGGCTAGGGCTAGGGCTAGGGTTATGGTTATGGTTATGGCTAGATCTAGGGATGTGGTTAGGGTTAGTTCTTGGGCTAGGGCTAGGAATAGCGCTAGGGTTAGGGTTAGGTTCTGTTTTATGGCTAGTGTTATGGTTAGGTTTAGGGTTATGTCCAGGGCTAGGGTTAGTTTTAGTTTTACGGCTAGGACTAGGGCTAGCGGTAGTGTTAGGTTTAGGGCTAGGGTTAGGGTTATGATTAGGGCTAGGGCTAGGGTTAGGTTTAGGGCTAGGGCTAGGGTCAGGTTTAGGGTTAGGGTTAGGGCTAGGGTTGGGGTTAGGGTTAGGGTTAGTGCTAGGGCTAGGGTTAGGGTTAGGATTAGGGTTAGGGCTAGGGCTAGTGTTAGGCTTAGGGTTAGGGCTAGGGTTGGGGTTAGGGTTAGGGTTAGGGTTAGGTTTAGGGCTATGGCTAGGGTTAGGGTTAGAGTTAGGTTTAGGGTTAGGGTTAGGGTTCAGTTTAGGGTTATGGTTAGGGTTAGGGTTAGGATTAGGGCTAGGCCTAGGGTTAGGGTTAGGGTTATGGCTAGCGTTAGGGCTAGGATTAGGGTTAGGTTTAGAGTTAGGTTTAGGGTTATGGCTAGGTTTAGGCTTTGGGTTAGGGTTAGGATTAGAGTTAGGGTTAGGGTTAGGGTTAGTGTTAGGGCTAGTTTTGGTGTTAGGATTTAGGTATAGGGCTAAGGCTAGGGCTAGGGTTAGGGTTAGGTTTAGAGCTAGGGCTAGTATTAGGGTTAGGGTTAGGGTTTGGGTTAGGCTTAAGGCTAGGATTAGGGCTAGGGCTAGAGATAGGGTTAGGGTTATGGTGAGGGCTATGGCTAGGGTTGGGGTTAGGGTTAGGGCTAGGGTTATGGTTAGGTTTGTGTTCAGTGCTAGGTTTAACTTTAGGGCATGGGTTAGGTTTAGGTTTATGGTTAGGGTTAGGATTAGTGTTAGGTCTAGGGTTATGGTTAGGGTTAGGGCTAGGGTTAGGGTTAGGGTTAGGGTTATGGCTATGGTTAGTGCTAAGATTAGGGCTAGGGCTAGTGAAAGGTTAAGGGCTGTGGCTATGGCTAGGGCTAGGGTTAGGGTTAGGGTTAGGTTTATTGTTAGGGCTAGGGTTAGGTTTAGGATTAGAGTTAGGGTTAAGGATAGGGTTAGGGTTAGGGCTAGGGTTGGGGTTAGGGTTTAGGTATAGGGCTAAGGCTAGGGCTAGGGTTAGGGTTAGGGTTAGAGCTAGGGCTAGGATTAGGGTTAGGGTTAGGGCTAGTGTTAGGGTTTGGGTTAGGCTTAAGGCTAGGATTAGGGCTAGGGCTAGAGATAGGGTTAGGGTTATGGCGAGGGCTATGGCTAGGGTTGGGGTTAGGTTTAGGTCTAGGGTTATGGTTAGGGTTAGGTTTAGTGCTAGGTTTAACTTTAGGTGAAGGGTTAGGTTTAGTGTTATGGTGGGTTAGGATTAGTGTTAGGTCTAGGGTTTTGGTTAGGGTTAGGGCTAGGGTTAGATTTAGGGTTATGGCTATGGTTCGTGCTAGGATTACGGCTAGGGCTAGTGAAAGGTTAAGGGCTGTGGCTCTGGCTAGGGCTAGGGTTAGGGTTAGGGTTAGAGTTAGGGTTAGGGTTAGGGTTAGTGTTAGGATTAGAGTTAGGGTTAAGGATAGGGTTAGGGTTAGGGCTAGGGTTGTGGTTAGGGTTTAGGTATAGGGCTAAGGCTAGTGCTAGGGTTAGGGTTAGCTATAGAGCTAGGGCTTGGTTAGGGCTAGGATCAGGGCTAGGACTAGAGATAGGGTTAGGGTTATGGCGTGGGCTATCGCTAGGGTTGGGGTCAGGTTTGGGCTAAGGTTATGGTTAGGGTTAGGGTTAGTGCTAGGTTTAAGTTTAGAGCAAGGGTTATGGTTAGGGCAAGGGTTAGGGTTAGGATTAGGGCTAGGGCTAGGGTTATGGTTAGGTTGAGGGTTAGGGTTTGGGCTAGGTTTTGGTTTAGGGCTAGATCTAGGGCTAGGTTTAGGGTTAGGTTTAAGGTTACGGCTAGTGTTAGGATTAGGTTTGGGTTTTGGTTTAGGGTTAGGGTTGGAGTCATGTTAGGTATAGTGCTAAGGCTAGGGCTAGTGCTATCGTTAGGGTTAAGGTTAGAGTTAGGGTTAGGTTTAGTGCTATGGCTAGGGCTAGGGTTAGGTTAGTGTGAGTGTTAGGACTAGGGCTAGGGTTACGGTTAGGGTTAGGGTTAGGGTTAGGTTTAGGATTAGTTCCTGGCCTAGGGTTAGTGTAAGTGTTAGGGCTAGGGTTAGGGTTAGAGTTAGGGTTAGGTCTAGATCTGGGGTTAGTGTTATGTTTAGGGTTAGGGTTATGGTTATGGCTAGGGCTAGGGTTAGGTTTATGTTTATGGATAGGGCTAGGGCCAATGTTAGGGTTAGGGTTAGTTTTATGGTTAGGGCTAGGGCAAGGGTTTGGTTTAGGATATGGTTAGGGTTAGTGGTAGACCTAAGGTTAGGCTATGTTACAGCTAGGGTTAGGGTTAGAGTTTAGATTAGGGCTAGGGTTAGGGTTAGGGTTAGGACTATGGTTAGTGTTAGGGTTAGTGCTAGGTTTAAGGTTAGGGCTAGGGTTAGGATTAGGGCTAGGGTTAGGGTTAGGATTAGGGCTAGGGCTAGGGTTAGGGTTAGGGTTCGGGTTAGGGCTAGGCCTAGGGTTAGTGTTAGTGTTAGGCCTAGGTTTAGGGTTAGGGTTAGGTTTAGCGTTAGGTTTTGTGTTGGTGTAGGGTTAGGGTTAGGTTGGGTTTAGGGTTACGTATAGGGCTAAGTCTAGGGCTAGGGCTATGGTTATGGTTGAGGTTAGGGTTAGGGTTAGAGTTAAGGCTATGGCAAGGGCTAGGGTTAGGGTTAGGGTTTGGGCTAGGACTATGGTTAGGGTTAAGTTTAGGGTTAGGTTTAGGGCTATGGCTTGGTTTAGGGTTAGGGTTAGGATTAGGTCTAGGCCTAGGGTTAGGGTAAGCGTTAGGGCTAGGGTTAGTGTTAGAGTTAGGGTTAGGGCTAGGGTTAGGGTTAGGGTCAGGGCTAGGGTTAGTGTTAGGGTTAGGGTTAGGGCTACGGCTAGGGCTAGTGCTAGGTTTAGGGTTACGGTTAGGGTTAGGGCTAGTGTTAGGCCTTAGGATAGTATTAGGGTTAGGGCTAGTGTTAGGGTTAGGGTTATGGCTAGGTCTAAGTTCAGGGTCAGTCCTAGGGTTAGGGTTAGGGCTCGGGTTCGGTTAGTGCTATGTTTAATGTTAGGGCTAGGTTATGCTTAGTGTTAGTGTTATGGCTAGGGCTAGGGCTAGGGTTAGGGTTAGGGTTAGGACTAGGGCTATTGTTAGGGTTAGGATTAGGGCTAGTGCTAGGGTTATGTTTAGGTTTAGGCAAGGGCTCTTGCTAGCATTAGGGTTAGGTTTAATGCTAGGGTTAGGGTTAGGGCTAGGGCTATGGTTAGTGTTCAGGTTAGGGTTAGTTTTAGGGTTAAGGTTAGGGCTAGGGTTAGGGTTAGGGTTAATGCTAGGGTTAGGGTTAGTGTTATGGTTAGTGCTAGGTTCAAGGTTAGGGTTAGGTTTAGGGTTTGGCTTAGGGCTAGGATTAGGTTTTGGGTTAGTCTTAGGGTTAGGGTTAGAGCTAGTGCTAGGGTTAGGTTTAGGGTTAGGGTTAGGGGTATGGTTGTGGTTAGGGTTAGGTATAGTGCTAAGGCTACAGCTAGGGTTAGGGTTTGGGTTACTGCTAGGGCTAGGGTTAGGGCTAGTTTTAGGGTTAGGGCTAGGGTAGGGTAAGTGTTAGGGTTGCGGTTGGGATTAGGTTTAGGTTTGGGGTTAGGGTTATGTATAAGGCTCAGTCTAGGGCTAGGGCTATGCTTAGTGTTAAGGTTAGGATTAGGGTTAGAGTTAGGGCTATGGCTAGGGCTAGGTCTAGGGTTAGTGTTAGGGTTTGGGCTAGGGCTATGTTTAGGTTTAAGGTTAGGGTTGGGGTTACGCTTAGGTCTAGGGTCAAGGTTAGGTTTAAGGTAGGGCTAGGGTAGGGTTCGTGTTAGGGTTAGTACTAGGGCCAGGGCTAGGGCTAGGGTTAGGGTTAGTGATAGGGTTAGGGTTAGGGCTAGGGTTAGGGTTAGGGTTAGTGCCTGGGTTAGGGTTTGGGCTAGTGTTAGGGCTAGGGTTAGGTTTAGGGTTAGGTCTAGGGTTAGGGCTATGGTTATGTTTAGGTTTATGGTTAGTGCTAGGGTTAGGGTTAGGGCTAGGGTTAGGGTTAGCATTAGGGCTGGGGCTATTTTAGGGTTAAGTTTAGGGTTAGAATTAGGGTTAGGGCTAGGGCTAGGGCTAGGGTTAGGTTTAAAGTTAGGGTTAGTGTTAGGATTAGGGCTAGATCTAGGGTTAGGTTTAGGTTTAGGTTTAGGGTTAGGGCTACAGCTAGGGCTAAGGTTAGGGTTAGGGTTAATGCTATGGCTAGGGCTAGTGCTAGGGTTAGGGTTATGGCTAGCGCTAGGTTTAGGTTTAGGTTTATGGCTAGGGCTAGGGCTAGGGTTAGAGTTATGTTTAGGTTTATGGTTATGGCTAGGGCTAGGGTTATGGTTAGGGTAAGTGCCTGGGTTAGTGTTAGCACTAGTGTTAGGGTTAGGGTTAGGGCTAGTGTTAGGGTTTGGGTTAGGGCTAGAGCTAGGGATAGTGCTAGGGTTAGAGTTAGGGTTAGGGTTAGGGCTACGGCTAGGGCTAAGGTTAGGGTTAGGGTTAGTGCCTGGGTTAGGGTTTGGGCTAGTGTTAGGCTAGGGTTAGGTTTAGGGTTAGGGCTAGGGTTAGGGTTAGGTTTAGGGTAGGGCTAGGATTAGGGTTAGGGCTAGTGTTAGGGTTAGCATTAGGGCTGGGGCTATTTTAGGGTTAAGTTTAGGGTTAGAATTAGGGTTAGGGCTATGCCTAGGGCTAGGGCTAGGGGTAGGGTTAGGGTTAGGGTTAGGGCTAGGGCTAGGGTTAGTGTTAGGATTAGGGCTAGGGCTAGGGCTCGGGCTAGGGTTAGGTTTAGAGTTAGGGTTAGGGCTAAAGCTAGGGCTAAGGTTAGGGTTAGGGTTAGTGCTATGGCTAGGGCTAGGGCTAGGATTAGGGTTGGGGTTACGGCTAGGGTCAGGGTTATGGCTAGGGCCAGGATTAGGTTTAGGTTTTTGGCTAGGGCTAAGGCTAGGGCTGGGGTTAAGTTTAGGTTTATGGTTAGGTCTAGGGCTAGGGTTATGGTTACGTTTAGTGCCTGGGTTAGGGTTAGGGCTAGTGTTAGGTTTAGGCTTAGGGCCACTGTTATGGTTTAAGTTAGGTCTAGAGCTAGGGATAGGGCTAGGTTTAGGGTTAGGGTTAGGGCTACGGCTAGGGCTAAGGTTAGGTTTAGGGTTAGTGCCTGGGTTAAGGTTCGGGCTAGTGTTAGGGCTTGGGTTCGATTTAGGGTTAGGCCTAGGGTTAGGGTTATGGTTAGATTTAGGTTTAGGGTTAGTTCTAGGGTTAGGGTTAGGGCTAGTGTTAGGGTTAGCATTAGGGCTGGGGCTAGTTTAGGGTTAAGTTTAGGGTTAGAATTAGGGTTAGTGCTATGCCTAGGGCTAGGGCTAGGGCTAGGGTTAGGTTTAGGGTTAGGGTTAGGGCTACAGCTAGGGTACGTTTAGGGTTAGGGTTAGTGCTACGGCTAGGGCTAGGGCTAGGGTTAGGGTTGGGGTTAGGGCTAGGGTTAGGGTTATGTCTAGGGCTAGGTTTATGGTTAGGGCTAGTGTTAGGTATAGGGTTAGGGCTAATGTTCGGGTTAGGGTTAGGGCTAGAACTAGGGATAGGGCTAGGGTTAGGTTTAGGGTTATGGCCAGGGCAATGGTTAGGGTTAAGTTTAGGGTTAGGGTTAGGTCTAGGGCTAGGGTTAGGTTTAGCGTTAGGGTAGGATTAGGGCTAGGGTTAGGGTTAGGCCTAGGGCTAGGGTTAGGGTTAAGTTTAGGTCTAAGTTTGGGTTTAGGCTAGGTTTAGGTATAGGGTTAGGGCTAGTGTTAGGGTTAGGATTAGGGCTAGTGCTAGGGTTAGGGTTGGTTTAGGGCTAGATGTAGGGCTAGGGTTAGGTTTAGGATTTGGGCTAGGGTTGGTGTTAGGTTTGGTTTAGGGCTAGGGCTAGAGTTAGGGTTAGGGTTAGGGTTAGGTCTCGGTTTAGGGTTAGGGTTAGGGCTAGGGCTAGAGTTAGGGTTAGGGTTAGTGTTAGGGTTAGGGTTAGGATTAGGCCTAGGCCTAGGGTTAGGGTAAGGGTTAGGGTTAGGGTTAGGGTTAGGGTTAGGTCTAGGGTTAGGTTTCGGATTAGGATTAGGGTTAGTACTAGGGCCAGGGCTAATGCTAGGGTTAGGTTAATGATAGGGTTAGGGTTAGTGCTAGGCCTAAGGCTAGGTGTAGGTTTAGGGCTAGGGCTAGGTCTAGTGCTAGTGTTAGGTTTAAGGTTAGGGTTAGTGCTAGGTTTAAGGTTAGGGTTGGTTTAGCTTTAGGGTTGGGGCTATGGTTAGGGTTAAGTTTAAGGTTAGGATTAGTGTTAGGGCTATGTATAGGGCTAGGGCTAGGGATAGAGTTAGGTTTAGGGCTAGGTTAGTGTTAGAATTAGGGCTAGGGCTAGAGCTGGCGTTAGGTTAAGTGTTACGGCTAGGGCTAGGGCTAGGGCTAGTGTTATGTTTAGGGTTAGGGTTAGTGTTAGGATTAGGGCTAGGCCTAGGGTTAAGGTTAGGGTTAGGTCTAGGGTTAGGTTTAAGGCTAGGTTGGGTAGGATTAGGGCTAGGGCTAGGGCTAGGGTTAGGGTTAGGGTTACTGCTAGGGTTAGGGTTAGGGCTAGGGCTATGGCTAGGGCTAGGGATAGGCTTAGGTTTATATTAGGGTTAGGGTTAGTGTTAGTGCTAGGGCTAGAGTTAGGGTTAGGGTTAGGGTTAGGGTTAGGATTAGGCCTAGGCCTAGGGTAAATGTAAGGGTTAGGGTTACGGTTAGGCTAGGGTTAGGGTTCGGGTTAGGATTATGGTCAGTACTAGGGCCAGGGCTAGTGCTAGGGTTAGGTTGGTGATAGGGTTAGTGTTATTGCTGGGTCTAAGGCTAGGTTTAGGTTTAGGGCTAGGGCTAGGGCTAGTGCTAGGTTTAGGTTTAGGGTTAGGGTTAATACTAGGGTTAGGGTTAGGGCTAGGTTTAGGGTTAAGGTTGGTTTAGCGTTAGGGCTGGGGCTATGGTTAGGGTTAAGTTTAAGGTTAGGATTAGGGTTAGGGTTATGGATAGGGCTAGGGCTAGGGATAGGGTTAGGTTTAGGGCTAGGGTTAGTGTTAGGATTAGGGCTAGTGCTAGGGCTGGGTTTGGTTTAGGGTTAGGGCTAGGGCTAGGGCTAGGGTTACGGTTACGGTTAGGGTTAGGGCTAGAGTTAGGGTTAGGGTTAGGATTAGGTTTAGGGTTAGGGTTAGAGCTAGGGCTAGGGTTACGTTTATGGTTAGGGTTAGCGCTAGGGCTAGGGTTAGGATAAGGGTTAGGGTTAGTGCTAGGTCTATGGCTAGGGTTAGGATTAGGTTTCGGCTTATGGTTAGGGCTAGGGCTAGGATTAGGTTTAGGGGTAGGGCTAGGGTAGGGGTTAGGTTTAGGTATAGTGCTAAGGGTAGGGCTAGTGTTAGGTTTAGGGTTAGGGCTAGGGCTAGGGTTAGGGTTAGGGTTAGGGCTAGGGCTAGGATTAGGGTTAGGGTTAGGGCTAGGGCTAGGGTTAGGGTTGGGTTTAGGGCTAGGGTTAGGGTTAGGGCTAGAGCTAGGGTTATTTTTAGGTTTATCGCTAGGGCTAAGGCTAGGGCTAGGGGTAAGTTTAGGATTATGGTTAGGTCTAGTACTTGGGTTAGGGTTAGGGCTAGTGTTAGGGCTAGTGTTAGGGTTAGGGTTAGGGCTAGAGCTAGGAATAAGTCTAGGGCTAGGGTTAGGTTTAGGGTTAGGGTTAGGTCTATGGCTAGTGCTAGTGATATGCTTAGGGTTAGGGTTAGGGTTATGGGTAGGGCTAGGCCTAGGGTTACATTTAGGCTAGGACTAGAGCTAAGGCTCAGGTTAGGGTTAGGTTTATGGTTAAGGCTAGTGCTAGGTTTAGGGTTATGGTTAGTGCCAGGGTTACGCTTAGGGCTAGTGTTAGGGTTACGGCTGGGTTTGGGTTAGGATTAGGGCTAGTGCTAGGGTTAGGGCTGGTTTAGGGCTAGGTGTAGGTCTAGGGTTAGGGTTAGGGTTAGGGCTAGGGTTGGTGTTAGGGTTAGGTTTAGGGCTAGGACTAGGATTAGGGTTAGGGTTAGGGTTAGGGTTAGGGTTAGGTCTAGGGTTAGGGTTAGGGCTCGAACTAGGGCTATGGTTATGGTTAGGGTTAGGGTTAGGGCTAGGGCAATTGCTAGTGTTAAGTTTAGGGTTATGGTTAGGGTTAGGGTTAGCGTTAGGGCTAGTCCTATGGTTAGGGTTAGTGCTAGTTTTAGGGTTAGGGTTAGGGTTAGGGTTAGGATTAGGCCTAGGCCTAGGGTTAGGGTTAGGGTTAGGGCTAGGGTTAGGGATAGGTTTAGGGCTAGGGCTATGGCTAGGGTTAGGGTTAGGATTAGGGTTAGGGTTAGGGTTAGAATTAGGGTTAGTTTATGGCCAGGACTAGGGCTAGGGTTAGGGTTAGTGATAGCGTTAGGGTTAGTGCTAGGTCTAAGGCTAGGGTTAGGTTTAGGGGTAGTGCTAGGGTTAATGGTAGGGCTAGGGTTAGGTTTAGGATTAGGGCTAGGGCTAGGGTTAGGGATATATTTAGGTTTAGGTATAGGGTTAGTGCTAGTGTTAGGGTTAGGGCTAGGTTTAGGGATAGGGTTAGGGTTAGCGTTAGGGCTGGGGCTATGGTTAGGGTTAAGTTTAGGGTTAGGTTTAGGGTTCGGGCTATGGCTATGGCTAGGGCTAGGGCTATGGCCAGGGCTAGGGTTATGGTTAGGGTTAGGTCTAGGGTTAGTGTTAGGATTAGGGCTAGGTATAGGGTTAGTGTTAGGGCTACAGCTAGGGCTAGGGTTAGGGTAGGGTTAGTGCTATGGCTAGGGTTAGGGCTAGGGTTAGGCTTGGGTTTAGGGCTAGGGTTAGGGTTATGGATAGGGCTAGGTTTAGGTTTTGGTTTATGGCTAGGGCTAAGGCTAGAGCTAGGGTTAAGTTTAGTTTTATGGTTAGGTCTAGGGCTAGGGTTATAGTTAGGGTTAGATCCTGGGTTAGGTTTAGGGCTAGTGTTAGGTTAGGACTAAGTTCAGGGGTAGGATTAGGGCTAAGGCTAGTGTTAGGGTTAGGGTTAGGGTTACTGCTAGGCTTAGGGTTAGGGTTAGGGCTATGGCTAGGGCTAGGTATAGGCTTAGGGTTAGGGTTATGGTTATGGCTATAGCTAGGACTAAGGTTTCCTTTAGGCTAGGACTAGGGCTATGGCTAGGGTTACGGTTAGGTTTATGGTTAAGGCTAGCGCTATGGTTATGGTTAGGGTTAGTGCCAGGGTTAGGGTTAGGGCTAGTGTTAGGGTTAGGACTAGGGTTAGGTTTAGGATTAGGGCTAGTGCTAGGGTTAGGGTTGGTTTAGGCCTAGGTGTAGGGCTAGGGTTAGGGCTAGGGTTGGTGTTAGGTTTATGTTTAGGGCTAGGGCTAGGGTTTGGGTTAGGTTTAGGGTTGGGTCTAGGGTTAGTGTTAGGGTTAGGGCTAGAGCTAGGGATAGATCTAGGGTTAGGGTTAGGGTTAGGGCTAGGGCAATGATTAGGGTAAGTTTAGGGTTAGGTTTTTTGCTAGGGCTAGGGTTAAGTTTAGAATTAGGGCTAGGCCTATGGTTAGGGTTAGGGCTAGGGCTAGAGTTAGGGTTAGGGTTAGGGTTAGGATTAGGCCTAGGTTTAGGGTTAGGGTTCGGTTTAGTATTAGGGTTAGTACTAGGGCCAGGGCTAGGACTAGGGTTAGGGTTAGTGATAGGGTTAGGGTTAGTGCCAGGCATAAGGCTAGGTTTAGGGTTAGGGCTAGGGCTAGGGCTAGGGCTAGGCCTAGGTTTAGTGTGAGTGTTAGGACTCGGGCTAGGGTTAGGGTTAGGGTTAGGGTTAGGGTTAGGCTTAGGGTTAGGATTAGGTCTAGGCCTAGGGTTAGGGTAAGTGTTAGGGCTAGGGTTAGGGTTAGAGTTAGGGTTAGGGCTAGATCTGGGTTTAGTGTTATGTTTAGGGTTAGGGTTAGGATTAGGTTTAGGTTTACTAGGGCTAGGGCTAGTGTTAGGGTTAGGGTTAGTTTTATGGTTAGGGCTATGGCAACGGTTGGTTTAGGGCAGGGTTTTGGTTAGTGCTAGGCCTATTGTTAGGCTTAGGTTACAGCTAGGGTTAGGGTTAGAGTTTAGATTAGGGCCAGGGTTAGGGTTAGTGTTAGGACTATGGTTAGTGTTAGGGTTAGTGCTAGGTTTAAGTTTAGGGCTAGGGTTAGGGTTAGGGCTAGGGTTAGGGTTAGGATTAGGGCTAGGGCTAGGGTTAGGGTTAGGGCTAGGGCTAGGGTTAGGGTTAGGGTTAGGGTTAGGGCTAGGCCTAGGGTTAGGGTTAGTGTTAGGGCTAGATTTAGGGTTAGGGTTAGGGTTAGCGTTTGGTATTGTGTTGGTGTAGGGTTAGGGTTAGGGTGGGTTTAGGGTTATGTATAGGGCTAAAGCTAGGGCTAGGTCTATGGTTAGGGTTAAGGTTAGGGTTAGGGTTAGAGTTAGGGCTATGGCTAGTGCTAGGGTTAGGGTTAGGGTTTGGGCTAGGACTATGGTTAGGGTTAAGGTTAGGGTTAGGTTCAGGGCTAGGGCTAGGGTTAGGGTTAGGGTTAGGATTAGGTCTAGGCCTAGGGTTAGTGTAAGAGTTAGGGCTAGGGTTAGTGTTAGAGTTAGGTTTAGGGCTAGGGTTAGGGTTAGGTCAGGGCTATGGCTAGGGTTAGGTTTAGGTTATGGTTAAGGCTAGCGCTAGGGTTAGGATTAGGGTTAGTGTCAGGGTTAGGTTTAGGGCTAGGGCTAGGACTAGTGCTAGGTTAGGGTTAGGGTTATTGCTAGGGTTAGGGTTAGGGTTTGTATTAGGGCTAGGTTTAGGTTTTGGGTTAGTCTTAGTGTTAGGGTTAGAGCTAGTGCTAGGGTTAGGTTTAGGGTTAGGGTTAGGGCATCGTTGTGGTTAGGGTTAGGTATAGTGCTAAGGCTACAGCTAGGGTTAGGGTTTGGGTTACTGCTAGGGCTAGGGTTAGGGCTAGTTTTAGGGTTAGGGCTAGGGTTAGGGTTAGTGTTAGGGTTGCGGTTGGGGTTAGGTTTAGGTTTGGGGTTAGGGTTATGTATAAGGCTAAGTCTAGGGCTAGGGCTATGCTTAGTGTTAAGGTTAGGGTTAGGGTTAGAGTTAGGGCTATGGCTAGGGCTAGGTCTATGGTTAGTGTTAGGGTTTGGGCTAGGGCTATGTTTAGGTTTAAGGTTAGGGTTGGGGTTACGCTTAGGTCTAGGGTCAAGGTTAGGTTTAAGGTAGGGCTAGGGTAGGGTTCGAGTTAGGGTTAGTACTAGGGCCAGGGCTAGGGCTAGGGTTAGGTTTAGTGTTAGGGTTAGGGTTAGGGCTAGGGTTAGGGTTAGGGTTAGGGCTACGGCTAAGTCTATGTCTAGGTTTAGGGTTTGGGTTGGGGTTAGGGCTAGAGCTAGGCTATGGCTAGGGCTAGGGTTAGGGTCAGGGTTAGGGCTACGGCTAAGTCTATGTCTAGGTTTAGGGTTTGGGTTGGGGTTAGGGCTAGAGCTAGGCTATGGCTAGGGCTATGGTTAGGGTAGGGTTAGGGCTAGGGTTGGCGTTAGGGTTAGGTATTGTGCTAAGGGTAGGGCTAGGGTTAGGGTTAGGGTTAGAGCTAGGGCTAGGGTTACGGTTAGGGCTAGAGCTAGGGATAAGGCTAGGGTTAGGGTTAGGGTTAGGGCTACGGCTAGGCCTAAGGTTAGGGTTAGGGTTAGTGCCTGGGTTAGGGTTCGGGCTAGTGTTAGATCTAGGGTTAGGTTTAAGGTTAGGGCTAGGGTTAGGGCTAGGGTTAAGTTTAGGTTTAGGGTTAGTGCTAGGGTTAGGGTTAGGGCTAGGGTTAGGGTTAGCATTAGGGCTGGGGCTAGTTTAGGGTTAAGTTTAGGTTTAGAATTAGGGTTAGGGCTAGGGCTAGGGTTAGGTTTAGTTGTAGGGTTAGTGTTAGGATTAGGGCTAGATCTAGGGTTAGGTTTAGGTTTAGGGTTAGGGTTAGGGCTACAGCTAGGGCTAAGTTTAGGGTTAGGGTTAGTGCTACGGCTAGGGCTAGGGCTAAGTTTAGGGTTGGGGTTAAGGCTAGGGTTAGGTTTATGGCTAGGGCTAAGGTTAGGGTTAGGGTTAGTGCCTGGGTTAGAGTTCGGGCTAGTGTTAGGTTTAGGGTTAGGGCTAGGGTTAGTGCTAGGGTTAGGTTTAGCTTTAGGGTTAGTGCTAGGGTTAGGGTTAGGGCGAGGGTTAGGGTTAGCATTAGGGCTGGGGTTATTTTAGGGTTAAGTTTAGGGTTAGAATTAGGGTTATGGCTAGTGCTAGGGCTAGTGTTAGGTTTGGGTGTAGGGTTAGTGTTAGGATTAGGGCTAGATCTAGGGTTAGGGTTAGGTTTAGTGTTAGGGTTAGGGCTACAGCTAGGGCTAAGGTTAGGGTTAGGGTTAGTGCTATGGCTAGGGCTAGGGCTAGGGTTAGGGTTTGAGTTAGGGCTAGGGTTAGGGTTATGTCTAGGGCTAGGTTTAGGTTTAGGTTTAGGTTTATGACTAGGGCTAGGGCTAGGGCTAGGGTTAAGTTTAGGTTTATGGTTACGGCTAGGGCTAGGGTTTTGGTTAGGTTAAGTGCCTGGGTTAGGGTTAGCGCTAGTGTTAGGGTTAGGGTTAGGTCTAGTGTTAGGGTTAGGGTTAGGGCTAGAGCTAGGGATAGGGCAAGGGTTAGGATTAGCTTATGGTTACTGCTAGGGCTAAATTTAGGGTTAGGGTTAGTGCCTTGGTTAGGGTTTGGGCTAGATGTAGGGCTAGGGTTAGGTTTAGAGTTAGGGCTAGGGTTGGTGTTAGGGTTAGGTTTAGGGCTAGGGCTAGATTTAGGGTTAGGGTTAGGGTTAGGTCTAGGATTAGGGTTAGGTTTAGGGTTAGGTCTAGGGCTAGGGTTAGGGTTAAGGTTAGGGTTAGGATTAGGCCTAGGGTAAGGGTAAGGTTTAGGGTTAGGGTTAGGGTTAGGGTTAGGGTTAGGGTTCAGGTTAGGATTAGGGTTAGTACTAGGGCCTGGGCTTGTGCTATTATTAGGTTAGTGATAGGGAACAGGGTTAGTGCTAGGCCTAAGACTAGGTTTTGGTTTAGGGCTAGGGCTAGGGCTAGTGCTAGGGTTAGGTTTAGGGTTAGGGTTAGTACTAGTGTTAGGGTTAGGGCTAGGTTTAGGGTTAGGGTTGGTTTAGCGTTAGGGCTGGGTCTGTGATTAGGGTTAAGTTTAAGGATAGGATTAGGGTTAGGGCTATGGATAGGGCTAGGGCTAGGGTTAGGGTTAGGTTTAGGGCTAGGGTTATTGTTAGGATTTGAGCCAGGTCTAGAGCTCGCGTTAGGTTAAGTGTTACGGCTAGGTCTAGGGCTAGGGCTAGTGTTAGGTTTAGAGCTAGGGTTAGTGTTAGGATTAGGGCTAGTGCTAGGGCTGGGTTTGGTTTAGGGTAGGGCTAGGGCTAGGGCTAGGGTTACGGTTAGGGTTAGGGTTAGGGTTAGGGCTAGAGTTAGGGTTAGGGTTAGGATTAGGTTTAGGATTAGGGTTAGAGCTAGGGTTAGGGCTGGTTTAGGGCTAGGTGTATGTCTGGGGTTAGGGTTAGGGTTAGGGCTAGGGTTGGTGTTAGGGTTAGGTTTAGGGCTAGGACTAGTGTTAGGGTAAGGTTAGGGTTAGGGTTAGGTCTAGGGTTAGGGTTAGGGTTAGTGCTAGTGCAAGGGCTAGAGTTATGGTTAGGGTTAGGGTTAGGGTTAAGGCAATGGTTAGTGTTAAGTTTATGGTTATGGTTAGGGTTAGGGTTAGGGTAGGGTTAGGGTTAGGGTTCGTGCTAGGCCTATGTTTAGGGTTAGTGCTAGGGCTAGAGTTAGGGTTAGGGTTAGGGTTAGGGCTAGGGTTAGGGATAGGTTTAGGGCTAGGGCTAGAGTTAGGTTTAGGTTTAGGGTTATGGCTAGGGTTAGGGTTCGGGTTAGCATTAGGGTTAGTACTAGGGCCAGGGCTATGGCTAGGTTTAGCGTTAGTGATAGGGTTAGGGTTAGTGCTAGGACTAATGCTAGGGTTAGGTTTATAGGTAGTGCTAGGGCTAGTGGTAGGTCTAGGGTTAGGTTTAGGCTTAGGTTAAGGTATAGTGTTACTGCTAGGTTTAGGGTTAAGGCTAAGGTTAGGGTTAGGGTTAGCGTTAGGACTGGGGCTATGGTTAGGGTTAAGTTTAGGGTTAGTATTAGGGTTTGGGCTATGGCTAGGGCTAGGGCTAGGGCTAGGGCTAGGTCCAGGGCTAGGGTTATGGATAGGGTTAGGTCTACCGTTACTGTTAGGATTAGGGCTAGGTCTAGGGCTATGGTTAGGTTTAGGGTTAGATTTAGTGCTAGTGTTAGGGTTAGGGCTATGGTTAGGGTTAGGGTTAGCGTTAGGGTTAGCGTTATGGCTGGGGCTCTGGTTAGGGTTAAGTTTAGGCTTAGTATTAGGGTTCGGCCTATGGCTATGGCTAGGGCTAGGGCTAGGGCTAGGGCTAGGGCTAGGGCTAGGGTTATGGTTAGGGTTAGGTCTACCGTTATTGTTAGGATTAGGGCTAGGTCTAGGGCTAGGTTTAGGTTTAGGGTTAGTGTTAGGGCTACAGCTAGGGCTAGGGTTAGGGTTAGGGTTAGTGCTACGGCTAGGGCTAGGGCTAGGTTTAGGGTTGGGGTTATGGCTAGCATTAGGGTTATGGCTAGGGCTAGGGTTAGGTTTAGGTTTATGGCTAGGGCTAAGGCTAGGGCTAGGGTGAAGTTAAGGTTTATGATTAGGGCTAGGGCTAGGGTTATGGTTAGGGTTAGATCCTGGGTTAGGGTTAGGGCTAGTGTTACCTTTTGGGCTAAGTTTAGGGTTAGGATTAGGGCTAAGGCTAGGGTTAGGGTTACTACTAGGGTTAGGGTTAGTGATAGGGCTATGGCTAGGGCTAGGACTAGGGTTTCATTTAGGCTAGGACTAGGGCTATTGCTAGGGTTAGCGTTAGATTTATGGTTAAGGCTAGCGCTATGGTTATGGTTAGTGTTAGTGCCAGTGTTAGGGTTAGGGCTAGTGTTAGGGTTAGGACTATGGTTTGGGTTAGGTTTAGGGCTAGTGCTAGAGTTAGGGTTGGTTTAGGCCTAGGTGTAGGGCTAGGGTTAGGGTTAGGGTTAGATCTAGGGTTGGTGTTAGGTTTAGGTTTAGGGCTAGGGCTCTGGTTAGGGTTAGGGTTAGGGTTGGGTCTAGTTAGTGTTAGGGTTAGGGCTAGAGCTAGGGATAAATCTAGGGTTATGGTTAGTGTTAGGGCTAGGGCAATGGTTAGGGTAAGTTTAGGGTTAGGTTTAGGGTTATGGCTAGGGTTAGGTTTAGGATTAGGGCTAGGCCTATGGTTAGGTTTAGGGCTAGGGCTAGAGTTACAGTTAGGGTTAGGGTTAGGATTAGGCTTAGGCCTAGGGTTAAGGTTTGGGTCAGGGTTAGGGTTAGTACTAGGGTCAGGGCTAGGGCTAGGGTTAGGTTTAGTGATAGGGTTAGGGTTAGTGCTAGGCCTAAGGCTAGGTTTAGGTTTAGGGCTATGGCTAGGGTTAGGTTTAGGGTTAGATTTAGTGCTAGGGTTTGGGTTAGGGCTATGGTTAGCGTTAGGGTTAGGGTTAGGTTTAGCGTTAGGGCTGGGGCTCTGGTTAGGGTTCAGTTAAGGGTTAGGATTAGGGTTAGGGCTATGGCTAGGGCTAGGTCTAGGGATAGGGTTAGGGTTACGGCTAGGGTTATGGTTATCTTTAGCGTTAGTGCTAGGTTTAATGTTAGGATTAGGGTTAGGGTTTGGGTTAGGGCTAGGGTTAGGGTTAGGTTTAGGGTTAGATTTAGTGCTAGGGTTAGGGTTAGGGCTATGGTTAGGGTTAGGGTTAGGGTTATGGTTAGCGTTAGGGCTGGGCTAATGTTAGGGTTAAATTTAGGGTTAGGATTAGGGTTCGGGCTATGGCTATGGCTATGGCTAGGGCTAGGGCTAGGGCTAGGGTTATGGTTAGGGTTAGGTCTAGCATTATTGTTAGGCCTAGGGCTAGGTCTAGGGCTAGGGTTAGGTTTAGGGTTAGTGTTAGGGCTACAGCTAGGGTAGGGTTTGGTTTAGGGTTAGTGCTACGGCTAGGGCTAGTGCTAGTCTTAGGGCTGGGGTTATGGCTAGCGTTAGGGTTATGGCTAGGGCTAGGGTTAGGTTTAGGTTTATGGCTAGGGCTAAGGCTAGGGCTAGGGCTTGGGTTATGGTTAGGGTTAGATCCTGGGTTAGGGTTAGGGGTAGTGTTAGGTTTAGGGCTAAGTTTAGGGTTAGGATTAGGGCTAAGGCTAGGGTTAGGGTTAGGGTTAGGGTTACTGCTAGGGTTAGGGTTAGTGTTACGGCTATGGCTAGGGCTTTGGACAGGCTTTTGGTTAGGGTTAGGGTTATGGCTAGGGCTAGGACTAGGGCTTCATTTAGTTTAGGACTAGGGCTATGGCTAGGGTTAGCGCGAGGTTTAAGGTTAAGGCTAGCGCTATGGTTAGGGTTAAGGTTAGAGCCAGGGTTAGGGTTAGGGCTAGTTTTAGGGTTAGAACTAGGGTTAGGGTTAGGATTAGGGCTAGTGCTAAGGTTAGGGTTGGTTTATGCCTAGGTGTAGGGCTTGGTTAGGGTTAGGGTTAGGGCTAGGGTTGGTGTTAGGGTTAGGTTTAGGGCTAGGGCTAGGGTTAGGGTTAGGGTTATGGTTGGGTCTAGAGTTAGGGTTAGGGCTAGAGCTAGGGATAGATCTAGGGTTAGGGTTAGTGTTAGGGCTACGGCAATGGTTAGGGTAAGTTTAGGGTTAGGTTTAGGGCTAGGGCTAGGGTTAGGGTTAGGGTTAGTGCTAGGCCTATGGTTAGGGTTAGGGCTCGGGCTAGAGTTACGGTTAGGGTTAGGGTTAGGATTAGGCCTAGGCCTAGGTTTAAGGTTCGGGTTAGGATTCGGTTAGTACTAGTGCCAGGGCTAGGACTAGGGTTAGGGTTAGTGATAGGGTTAGGGTTAGTGCCAGGCCTAAGGCTATGTTTAGGGTTAGGGCTAGGGCTAGGGCTAGGGCTAGGGCTAGGGTTAGGTTTAGGGTTAGGGTTAGTTCTAGGGTTAGGGTTAGGGCTATGGTTATGGTTAGGCCAATGGTTAGGGTTAGGGTTAGGGTTAGGGTTAGCGTTAGGCCTGGGGCTCTGGTTAGGGTTCAGTTTAGGGTTAGGATTAGGGTTAGGGCTATGGCTAGGGCTAGGTCTAGGGATAGGTTTAGGGTTACGGCTAGGGTTAGGGTTATGGTTAGTGTTAGTGCTAGGTTTAAGTTTAGGATTAGTGTTAGGGTTTGGGTTAGGGCTAGGGTTAGGGTTAGGGTTAGGGTTAGGGTTACAGCTAGTGCTAGGGTTAAGTTTACGGTTAGGGTTAGGGCTTGGGCTAGGTTTAGGATAAGGGTTAGGGTTAGTGCTAGGTCTATATCTAGGGTTAGGGCTAGTGTTAAGGTTAGGGTTAGGGTTAGGGTTTGTGCTAGGGTTACTGTTAGGGTTATGGTTAGGATTAGGGCTAGGTTTAGGGTTAGGGTTAGGCCTAGGGCTAGGGCTAGGGCTAGGGCTAGGGCTAGGGTTAAGCTTAGGGCTAGGTTTGGGTTTAGAGTTAGGGCTACGCCTAGAGTTAGGATTAGGGTTAGGGCTAATGTTAGAGTTAGGGTTAGTGCTAGGTTTAAGGTTAGGATTAGGGTTAGGGTTAGGGTTTGGGTTAGGGCTAGGGTTAGGGTTAGGGTTAGTTTTAGGTTTAGGGTTAGAGCTAGGGCTAGGGTTAAGTTTACGGTTAGGGTTAGGGCTATGACTAGACTTAGGGTAATGATTTGGGTTAGTGCTAGGTCTATGGCTAGGGTTAGGATTAGGGTTAGTGCTTGGGCTAGGGCTAGGGCTAGGGCTAGTGTTAGGTTTAGGGTTAGGCTAGGGCTAGGGTTAGGTTTAGGGTTAGGGTTTGTGCTAGGTTTACTCTTAGGGTTATGTTTAGGTTAGGGCTAGGGTTAGGGTTAGGGTTAGGCCTAGGTCTAGGGCTAGGGTTAAGGTTAGGGCTAGGTTTGGGTAAGGGATAGGGCTACGGCTAGGGTTTTGGTTAGTGTTAGGGTTAGGGCTTGGGCTAGGGCTAGGGTTCAGGTTAAGGTTAGGTCTAGGGTTAGGTATAGGGTTATGCTTAGGCCTAGTGCTAGGTTTAGGGCTAGGTCTACGGTTAGAGTTAGGGTTAGTGCTGCGGCTAGGGCTAGGGATAGGTTTATGGTTATGTTTTGGGCTAAGGTTAGGGTTGGGTTAGGGCTAGGGTTAGGGTTAGGTTTAGGGGTAGTGCTAGGGCTAGGGCTAGGGTTAGCGTTAGGATTAGGATTAGGGCTAGGGCTAGGGCTATGGCTAGGGCTAGGGTTATGGTTATGGTTATGGCTAGATCTAGGGATACCGTTAGGTTTAGTTCTTGAGCTAGGGTCAGGGCTAGGGCTAGGGTTACGGTTAGTGATAGGGTTATGGTTAGTGCTAGGCCTAAGGCTAGGTTTAGGGTTAGAGCTAGGGCTAGGGCTAGGGCTAGGGTTTGGTTTAGGGTTAGGGTTAGTGCTAGGGTTAGGGTTAGGGCTAGGGTTACGGTTAGGGTTAGGGTTAGCGTTAGGGCTGGGGCTCTGGTTAGGGTTCAGTTTAGGGTTAGGATTAGGGTTAGGGCTATGGCTAGGGCTAGGTCTAGGGATAGGGTTAGGGTTACGGCTAGCGTTAGGGTTACGGTTAGCATTAGTACTAGGTTTAAGGTTAGGATTAGGTTTAGGGTTTGGGTTAGGGCTAGGGCTAGGTTTAAGTTTATGGTTAGAGTTAGGGCTTGGGCTAGGGTTAGGATAAGGGTTAGGGTCAGTGCTAGTTCTATGGCTAGGGTTAGGGTTAGGGTTAGGGTTAGAGCTAGGGCTAGGTTTAAGTTTATGGTTAGGGTTAGGGCTTGGGCTAGGGTTAGGATAAGGGTTAGGGTTAGTGCTAGGTCTATGGCTAGGGTTAGGGTTAGGGTTAGGGTTAGGGTTTGTGCTAGGGTTACTGTTAGGGTTAAGGTTAGGATTAGGGCTAGTGTTAGGGTTAGGGTTAGGCCTAGGGCTAGGGCTAGGGCTAGGGCTAGGGCTAGGGCTAGGGTTAAGCTTAGGGCTAGGTTTGGATTTAGGGTTAGGGCTACGCCTAGGGTTAGGATTAGGGTTAGGGCTAGGGTTAGAGTTAGGGTTAGCGCTAGGTTTAAGGTTAGGATTAGGGTTAAGGTTAGTGTTTGGGTTAGGGCTAGGGTTAGGGTTAGGGTTAGTTTTAGGTTTAGGGTTAGAGCTAGGGCTAGGGTTAAGTTTACGGTTAGGGTTAGGGTTAGGGTTAGGGTTAGGGTTTGTGCTAGGTTTACTGTTACGGTTATGGTTAGGTTAGGGCTATGTTTTGGCTTAGCGTTAGTCCTAGGGCTAGGGCTAGGATTTATGTTAGTGCTTGGTTTGTGTTTAGGGTTAGAGCGATGGCTAGGGTTAGGTTTAGTGTTTGGGTTAGGGCTTGGGCTAGGGCCAGGTTTCAGGTTAGGGTTAGGTCCAGGGTTAGGTATAGGTTTAGGCTTAGGCCTATGGCTAGGGCTAGGGCTAGATCTACGTTAGAGTTAGGGTTAGTGCTGTGGCTAGGGCTAGGGCTAGGGTTATGTTTAGGTTTAGGGCTACGGTTGGGTTTAGGGTTACGGCTAGGTTTAGGATTAGGATTAGGGCTAGGGATAGGGCTATGGCTCGGGTTCGGGCTAGGGTTATGTTTATGGTTATGGCTAGATCTAGGGATACGGTTAGGGTTAGTTCTTGGGCTAGGGCCAGGGCTAGGGCTAGGGTTCAGGTTAGGTTAAGGTTTATGGCTAGTGTTAGGGTTAGGTTTAGGGTTATGGCCAGGGCTAGGGTTAATTTTAGTGTTACGTCTAGGGCTAGGGCTAGGGTTATGGTTAGTTTAGGGCTAGGGTTAGGGTTAGAGTTAGGGCTAGGATTAGGTTTAGGGTTAGGGCTACGCCTAGGGCTAGGGCTTGGGTTAGGGTTAAGATTAGGATTAGGGCTAGAGCTAGGGCTAACGCTAGGGCTATTGTTATCGTTATGGTTATGGCTAGATCTAGGGATACCATTAGCGTTAGATCTTGGGCTAGGGCCAGGGCTAGGGCTACGGTTCAGGTTAGGTTTAGGTTTATGGCTAGTGTTAGAGTTAGGTTTAGGGTTATGCCCAGGGTAGGGTTAGTTTTAGTGTTACGGCTAGGGCTAGTCTAGGGCTAGTGTTAGGTTTAGGGCTAGGGTTAGGGTTAGGATTAGGGCTAGGGCTAGGGTTAGGGTTAGTGTTAGGGTTAGGGCTAGGGCTAGGGTTAGGGTTAGGGCTAGAGCTAGGGCTAGGGTTTGCATTAGGTTTAAGGTTACGGCTAGGATTAGGGTTAGGTTTGGGGTTCGGTTTAGGGTTAGGTTTGGGGTAGGGTTAGGTATAGGGCTAAGGCTAGGGCTAGGGCTATCGTTAGGGTTAAGGTTAGTGTTATGGTTAGGGTTAAGGCTATGGCTATTGCTATGTCTAGGGTTAGGGTGAGTGTTAGGACTAGGGCTAGGGTTAGGCTTAGGTTTAGGGTTAGAGTTAGGTTTAGGCTCAGGGCTAGGGTTAGGGTTAGGGTAAGGGTTAAGGCTATGGCTAGGTGTAGGACTAGGATTAGGGTTAGGGTTAGGTTTAGGGCTAGGGCTAGTGGTAGTGGTAGGGTTAGGGTTACGGTTAGGGTTAGGGCTAGGGTTAGGCCTAGGGATAGTATTAGGGTTAGGGTTAGGGTTAGGGTTTGGGTTAGTGCTAGGGTTAGGGTTAGGGTTAGGGCTAGGGTTAGAGATAGTATTAGGGCTAGGGCTAGAGTTAGGGTTAGGGTTAGGGTTAGGGCTAGGGTTAGGGTTTGGGTTAGGATTAGGGTTAGTACTAGGGCCAGGGCTAGGGCTAGGGTTAGGGTTAGGGTTAGGGTTAGTGATAGGGTTAGCGTTAGTGCTAGGTCTAAGTCTAGGGTTAGGGTTCGGGTTAGTGCTAGGGCTAGGGCTAGGGCTAGTGCTCGGGTTAGGTTTAGGGTTAGGGTTTGTGCTAGGTTTACTGTTAGGGTTATGGTTAGGATTAGGGCTAGTGTTAGTGTTAGGGTTAGGCTAGGGCTAGGGTTAGGTTTAGGGTTAGATTTTGCGCTAGGTTTACTGGTAGGGTTATGGAAAGGATTAGGGCTATTTTTAGGGTTAGGGTTAGGCCTAGGTCTACGGCCAGGGTTAAGGTTAGGGCTAGGTTTGGGTTTATGGATAGGGCTATGGCTATGGTTAGGGTTAGTGTTAGCGTTTGGGCTTGAGCTAGGGCTAGGGTTCGGGTTAGGTTTAGGGCTAGGGTTAGGTATAGGTTTAGGCTTAGGCCTAGGGCTAGGTCTAGGTCTATGGTTAGAGTTAGGGTTAGTGCTGCGGCTAGGGCTAGGGTTATGGTTAGGTTTATGGCTAGGGTTAGGGTTAGGGTTAGGGCTAGGGTTAGGGTTAGGGCTAGGGTTAGGGTTAGGGCTAGGGCTAAGCCTAGGGCTAGGGGTAGGCTTAGGGCTAGGATTAGGATTAGGGCTAAGGCTAGGGCTATGGCTAGGTCTAGTGTTATGGTTATGGCTATGGCTAGATCCAGGGATATGGTTAGGGTTAGTTCCTGGGCTAGGGCCTAGGGCTAGGGCTAGGGTTAGGGTTAGTTTCAGGTTTATGGCTAGTGTTAGGGTTGGGTTTAGGGTTATGGCCAGGGTAGGGTTAGTTTTAGTTTTGCAGCTAGGGCTAGGCCTAGGGCTAGTCTTAGGTTTAGGGCTAGGGTTAGGGTTAGGATTAGGGCTAGGGCTTGGGCTAGTGTTAGGGTTAGGGTTAGTGCTAGGGCTAGGATTAGGTTTACGGTTAGGGTTTGTGCTAGGTTTACTGTTAGGGTTATTGTTAGGATTAGGGCTAGGGTTAGGGTTAGGCCTAGGGCTAGGGCTAGGTCTACGGTTAGAGTTAGGGTTAGTGCTGCAGCTAGGGCTAGTGCTAGGGTTATGGTTAGGTTTAGGGCTAGGGTTAGGGTTAGGGTTAGGGCTAGGGTTAGGGTTAGTTTAGGGCTATGCCTAGGGCTAGGGCTAGGGTTAGGGTTATTATTAGGATTAGGATTAGGGCTAGGGCTAGGGCTAGGGCTATGGCTAGGGCTAGGGTTATGGTTATGGTTATGACTAGATCTAGGGATACTGTTAGGGTTAGTTCTTGGGCTAGGGTAGGGCTAGGGTTAGCGTTAGGTTCAGGTTTATGGCTAGTGCTAGGGTTAGGTTTAGGGTTATGGCCAGGGCTAGGGTTAATTTTAGTGTTACAGCTAGGGCTAGGGCTAGGGCTAGTGTTAGGTTTACAGCTAGGGTAAGGGTTAGGATTACGGCTATGGCTAGGGTTAGGGTTAAGGTTAGGGTTAGTGCTAGGGCTAGGGTTAGGGCTTGGATTGGGGTTAGGGTTAGGGTTAGTGCTAGGGCTAGGGTTAGGGCTTGGATTGGGGTTAGGGTTAGGTCTAGGGCTAGGGTTAATGTTAGGGCTAGGTCTAGGTTTACGATTAGGTTTATGGTTAGGGTTAGGGCTAGAGTTAGGGATAGTGTTAGGGCTAGAGCTAGGGATAGGGCTAGGGTTAGTGCTAGGAATATGGCTCGGGCTTGGGATACGGTTTTGGTTATGGCAAGGGCTATGGCTAGGGTTAGGGTTAAGGTTAGGGCTAGGGTTATGTTTAGGGTTAGTGTTAGTACTAGGTTTAAGGTTAGGTCTAGGGTTAGGGTTAAGGCTAGGATTAGGTTTAGGATTATTGCAAGGGCTAGTGTTAGGGTTAGGTTTAGGGTTAGGGCTAGGACTAGGGTTAGCTTAAGGCCTGAGCTAGGGCTAGGGTTAGGGTTAGGGTTATGGCTACTGCTAGGTTTAGGGTTAGGTTTGGGGTTCAGTTTAGGGTTAGGGTTGCGTTAGGGTTAGGTATAGGGCTAAGGCTAGGGCTAGGTCTATCGTTATGGTTAAGGTTAGGGTTAGGGTTAGGGTTAGGGCTATGGCTACGTCTAGGGCTAGGGTTAGGGTGAGTGTTAGGACTAGGGCTAGGGTTAGGGTTAGGGTTAGGGATACTGTTAGGTTTAGGGTCAGGGCTAATGTTAGAGTTAGAATTAGGGTTAGGGCTAGATCTGGGGTTAGTGTTATGTTTAGGGTTAGGGCTAGGGCTAGTTCTAGGTCTATGGTTAGGTTTAGGGTTAGGGTTAGGGTTATGGCTAATGCTAGGGTTAGGTTTAGCGTTAAGGTTAGGGTTGGGGATAGGGCTAGGGCTAGGGCTAGGGCTAGTGTTAGGGTTAGGGTTAGGTTTATGGTTAGTGCTAGGGCAAGGGTTTGGTTTAGGGTAGGGTTAGGGTTAGTGCTAGGCCTATGGTTAGGCTAATATTATGGCTAGGGTTAGGGTTAGATTTAGGTTTATGGTTATTGTTATGGTTAGTGCTAGGTTTAAGGTTAGGGCTAGGGTTCTGGTTAGTGCTAGGGTTAGGGTTAGGATTAGGACTAGGGCTATGGTTAGGGTTAGGATTAGGGCTAGGCCTAGGGTTAGGGTTAGTGTTAGGGCTAGGGTTAGGGTTAGGTTTTGGGTTGGTGTAGGGTTAGGGTTAGGGTTGGGTTTAGGGTTACATATAGGGCTAAAGCTATGGCTAGCGGTATGCTTAGGGTTAAGGTTAGGCCTAGGGTTAGAGTTAGGAATATGGCTAGGGCTAGGGCTAGAGTTAAGGTTAGGGCTAGGGTTAGGGTTAGGGTTAGGATTAGGTCTAGGGCTAGGGTTAGGGTTAGGGTTAGGGTTGTGGTTGGGGTTAGGGTTAGTGTCGTTGTTAGGGTTACGTATAGGGCTAAGGCTAGGTTTAGGGTTATGGTTAGGGTTAGGATTAGGTTTTGGCCGAGTGTTAGGGTTAGGGTTAGGGTTAGGGTTAGGGTTAGGGCTAGGGTTATGGTTACGATTAGGTCTAGGGCTAGGGTTAGGGTTAGGGTTAGGGCTAGTGTTAGGGTTAGGGTTTGGGTTAGTGCTAGGTTTAAGGTAAGGGTTAGGATTAGATTTTGGGTAGGGCTAGGGTTAGGGTTAGGGTTAGTGTTAGTGCTAGGTCTAGTGCGAGGGTTAGCGTTAGGTTTAGTTCTAGGGTTAGGGCTAGGATTAGGGTTAGGTTTAGGGTTATGGCCAGAGATAGGGTTAATTTTAGTGATATAGCTAGGGCTAGGGCTAGGGCTTGTGTTAGGTTTAAGGCTAGGGTTAGGGTTAGGATTAGGGCTATTGCTAGGTTTAGGTTTAGGGTTAGGGTTAGGGCTATGGCTAGGGTTATTGTTAGGGTTAGGGCCTGGGTTGGTGTTAGGGTTAGGGTTAGTGCTAGGGCTAGGGTTAGGGTTAGGGTTAGGGTTAGGGTTAGGGTTAGTGCTAGGGCTAGGGTTAGGGCTTGGATTGGGGTTAGGGTTAGGTCTAGGGCTAGGGTTAGTGTTAGGGTTAGGGCTAGGATTGGGGTTAGGGTTAGGGCTAGGTCTACTTTTACGCTTAGGTTTATGGTTAGGGTTAGGGCTAGGGTTAGGGATAGTTTTAGGGCTAGAGCTAGGGATAGGGCTAGGGTTAGTGCTAGGATTAGGGCTCGGGCTAGGGATAGGGTTATGGTTATGGCGAGGGCTATGGCTAGGGTTAGGGTTAAGGTTAGGGCTAGGGTTATGTTTAGGGTTAGGGTTAGTGCTAGGTTTAAGGTTAGGGCAAGGGTTAGTTTAGGGCTAGGATTAGGGTTAGGATTAGTGCAAGGGCTAGTGTTAGGGTTAGGTTTAGGGTTAGGGCTAGGACTAGGGTTAGGCTAAGGCCTGAGCTAGGGCTAGGGTTAGGGTTAGGGTTATGGCTACGGATAGGTTTAGGGTTAGGTTTGTGGTTCGGTTTAGGGTTAGGGTTGTGTTAGGGTTAGGTATAGGGCTAAGGCTAGGGCTAGGTCTATCATTATGGTCAAGGTTAGGGTTAGGGTTAGGGCTAGGGCTATGGCTCGGGCTAGGGCTAGGGTTAGGGTGAGTGTTAGGACTAGGGCTAGGGTTAGGGTTAGGGTTAGGGTTAGGTTTAGGGTTAGGGCTAATGTTAGGTTTAGAATTAGGGTTAGGGCTAGATCTGGGGTTAGTGTTATGTTTAGGGTTAGGGCTAGGGATAGTGCTAGGTCTATGGTTAGGGTTAGGGTTAGGGTTAAGGCTAGGGCTAGGTTTAGGGTTATGGTAAGGGTTATGATTAGGTCCAGGCCTAGGGTATGGTTAGGATTAGGGCTAGGGTTGCGTTAGGGTTAGGCATCGGACTAAGTCTAGGGCTAAGTTTAGGGTTAGGGTTAGGGTTAGAGCTAGGGCTAGGGTTAGGGTAAGGGCTAGGTCTGGGGTTAGGGCTAGGTTTGGGGTTAGTGTTACGGTTGGGGTTGGGGTTATGGTTAGGGTTGTGGTTAGGTTTATGGTTAGGGCTAAGGCTAAGGCTATGGTAATGGTTAGGGTTAAGGTTAGGTTTAGGGTTAGGGCTACGGCTAGGGCTAAGTTTAGGTTTAGGGTTAGGGTAAACGCTAGGGCTAGGGCTAGGGTTAGGGTTAGGCTTAGGGTTAGGGTTAGGGTTAGGATTAGGTCTAGGCCTATGTTTAGGGTTAGGGTTATGGTTAGGTTTAGGGTTAGAGTTAGGGTAAGGGCTAGGGTTAGGAGAGTGTGAGGGCTAGGTTAGTTTTAGGGTTAGAATTAGGGCTAGGGCTAGGTAGAAGATTAGCATTAGGGTTAGGGCTAGGGCTAGGGTTAGCGTTAGGTTTAGGGGTAGGGTTACGATTAGGTGTAGTCCTAGGGTTTGGGTTAGGGCTAGGGCTAGGATTAGGGTTAGTGTTAGGGATAGGGTTGGGGTTAGGGTTAAGGCTACTTCTAGGGCTAGAGCTAGGATTAGGTTTAGGTTTAGGCTACGGCTAGGCCTAGGGCTAGTATTAGGGTTAGGGCTAGGGTTAGGGTTAGGATTATGGCTATGTCTATTTTTAGGGTTAGTGCTAGGGTTAGGGTTAGGGCTAGGGTTCGGTTAGTGCTATGGTTAGGGTTATGGCTAGGTTAGGGTTAGCGTTAGGGCTATGGCTAGGGCTAGGTCTAGAGTTAGGGTTAGGGTTAGGGTTATGGTTTGGGTTAGGGTTAGTGTCGGTGTTAGGGTTACGTATAGGGTAAGGCTAGGTTTAGGGTTATGGTTAGGGTTAGGATTAGGTCTAGGCCTAGGTATAGGGTTAGGGTTAGGGCTAGGGTTAGGTTTAGAGTTAGGCCTAGGGCTATGGTTAGGGTTAAGGTTAGGGTAGGGTTAGAGTTAGGACTATGGCTAGGGCTAGGGTTAGGGTTAAGATTAGGGTTAGGGTTACGCCTAGGGCTAGGGTTAAGGTTAGGGTTAAGGTTAGTTTTAGGTTTAGGCCTAGGGTTAGGGTTACGGTTAGGGCTATGGCTAGGGCTAGGGCTAGGGTTTGGGTTAGGGTTAGGGCTAGGTTTAGGGTTAGGGCTAGAGGTATGGTTAGGGTTAGGACTAGGGTTAATAATAGGGTTTGCACTAGGGCAAGGGCTATGGCTAGGTCTAGGTTAGGTTTAGGGTTAGGGCTAGGGTTGGGGCTAGGGCTAGGATTAGGTTTATGGCTAGGGTTAGGGTTAGGGTTAGGGTTATGGCTAGGTCTAGGTTTAGGGTTAGTGCTACGGTTAGGGTTAGGGCTAGGGTTTGGTTAGTGCTACGGTTAGGGTTAGGGTTAGGGTTAGGTTTATGGCTAGGTCTAGGGCTAGGGTCAGGTTTATGGTTAGGGCTAGGATTATGGTTAGGACCAGGTGTAGGGTTAGGGTTAGGGTTAGGGTTAGTGTTAGGTTTAAGGTAAGGGTTAGGATTAGATTTTGGGTTAGGGCTAGGTTTAGGGTTAGGGTTAGTGTTAGTTTTAGGGTTAGAGCTACGGCTAGGTTTAGGGTTAGGTTTAGTGTTAGTGCTAGGTCTAGGGCTAGGCTTAGGGTTAGGTTTAGTGCTAGGGCTAGGGCTAGGGTTAGGGTTAGGGTTAGGTTTGGGGTTTGGGTTAGGGTTGGGGTTGGGGTTAGGGCTACGTATAGTGCTAAGACTAGGGCTAGGGCTAGGGCTATGATTAGGGTTAAGGTTAGGCTTAGGGTTAGGGTTAGGGCTAGGGCTAGGTCTAGGTCTCTTGCTAGGGTTAGGTTTAGGATTAGGGCTAGGGCTATGGTTAGGGTTAAAATTAGGCTTAGGGTTAGGGTTAAGGCTAGGGCTAGGTTTAGGGTTAGGGTTAGGGTTATGATTAGGTCTAGGCCTAGGGTAGGTTTAGGTTTAGGGTTAGGGCTAGGGCTATGGTTAGGGTTAAAGTTAGTTTTTGGGTTAGGGTTAAGTCTAAGGCTAGGTTTAGGGTTCTGGTTAGGGTTATGATTAGGTCTTGGC
Source organism: Sylvilagus bachmani (assembly GCA_015711505.1). Classification (NCBI taxonomy): domain Eukaryota; kingdom Metazoa; phylum Chordata; class Mammalia; order Lagomorpha; family Leporidae; genus Sylvilagus; species Sylvilagus bachmani. The sequence goes on along the minus strand of CM027406.1, from coordinate 473,964 downwards.
CTAGGGTAGGGTTAGGATTAGGGCTAGGGTTGGGTTAGGTTTAGGCATAGGGCTAAGTCTAGGGCTAGGTTTAGGGTTAGGGATAGGGCTAGGGTTAGGGTTAGGGTTAGGGTTAGGGATAGGGTACGATTAGGTGTAGGCCTAGGGTTAGGGTTAGGGCTAGGGCTAGGATTAGTGTTAGTGTTAGGGATACGGTTGGGGTTAGGGTTAGGGCTACTGCTAGGTCTAGGGCTAGGCTTTTGGTTATGTTTAGGCTACGGCTAGGGTTAGGGCTAGGATTAGGGTTATGGTTAGGATTATGGCTAGGTCTAGGGTTAGGGTTAGTTCTAGGGTTAGGGTTAGGACTAGGGTTCGGTTAGTACTATCGTTAGGGTTATGGCTAGGTTAGTTTTAGTGTTAGGGCAATGGTTATGGCTAGGGCTAGGGTTAGGGTTAGGGTTAGGTCTAGTTCTAGGGTTGGGGTTAGAGTTAGTGTTGTGTTTGGGGTTAGGGTTAGGGTCGGTGTTAGGGTTACGTATACGGCTAAGGCTAGGTTTAGTGTTATGGTTAGGGTTAGGATTAGGTCTAGGCCTAGGGTTTGGTTTAGGGTTAGGGTTGGGGTTAGGTTTAGAGTTAGGCGTAGGGCTATGGTTAGGGTTAAGTTTAGGGTAGGGTTAGAGTTAGGACTATGGCTAGGGCTAGGGTAAGGGTTAAGGTTAGGGTTAGGGTTACGCCTAGGGCTAGGATTAAGGTTAGGGTTCAGGTTAGATTTAGGTCTAGGCCTTGGGTTAGGGTTACTGTTAGGGCTACGGCTAGGGCTAGGGCTAGGGTTTGGGTTAGGGTTAGGGCTAGGTTTAGGGTTAGGGCTAGGGGTATGGTTAGGGCTAGGGCTAGGGTTAATATCAGGGTTACGGCTAGGGCAAGGGCTATGGCTAGGTCTAGGTTAGGTTTAGGGTTAGGGGTAGGGTTGGGGCTAGGGCTAGGATTAGGTTTATGGCTAGGGTTAGGGTTAGGGTTAGGGTTATGGCTAGGTCTAGGTTTAGGGTTAGTGCTAGGGTTAGGGTTAGGGCTAGGGTTTGGTTAGTGCTATGGTTAGGGTTAGGGTTAGGGCTATGGATAGGTCTAGGGCTTGGGTCAGGTTTAGGGTTAGTTCTAGGGTTAGGGTTAGGATTAGGTCTAGGGTTAGGACTAGGGTTTTGTTTAGGGTTAGGTTTAGGACTAGGGCTAAGGCTAAGGATAGGTTTAGGTTTAGGTCTAGGGCTAAGGTTAGGGTTAAGGTTAGGTTTAATTTTATGGTTAAGGCTAGGGATTGGTTTCGGGTTAGTGTTAGGGTCAGGATTTTGTCTAGGCCTAGGGCTAGGGTTAGGGTTAGGCTGGGTAAGGGTTAAGGTTAGGGTTAGGGTTAGGGCTAGGGCTAGGTTTAGGGATAGGGTTAGGGCTAGGGTTGGGGTTAGGGTTAGGTATAGGGCTAAGGCTAGGGCTAGTGTTAGGGTTAGGTTTAGGGTTAGAGATGTGCTAGGGTTAGAATTAGTTTTAGGGCTAAGTCCAGGGGTAGGGTTAGTGTTAGTGTTAGGGTTGGGGTTGGGGTTTGGATTAGGGTTGGGGTTAGGGTTACGTATAGGGGTAAAGCTAGGCCTAGGGTTTTGATTAGGGTTAAAGTTAGGCTTAGGTTTAGGTTTAGGGCTATGGCTAGGAATAGGGCTAGGTTTAGGTTTAGGGTTAGGGCCAGTGCTATGGTTAGGTTTAAGGTGAGGTTTAGGTTTAGGGTTAGGGCTAGTGCTATGGTTAGGTTTAAGGTTAGGTTTAGGGTTAGGGTTGGGGCTATGGCTAAGTTTAGGGTTTTGTTAGGGTTAGGGTTAGGATTAGGTCTAGGCCTAGGTTTAGTGTTATGGTTAGGGCTAGGGTTTGGGTTATAGTTCGGGTTAGGCCTAGGGTTAGGGTTAGCGTTAGGGCTAGGATTAGTGTGACGGTTAGGTTTAGGGTTAGGTCTAGGTTGAGGGTTAGAGCTAGGGTGAGTGTTAGAGTATTGTTAGGGTTAGTGCTAGTTTTATGGTCAGGGCTAGGGCTAGGGTTAGTGTTAGGGTTAGGGTTGTGGTTGGGGTTAGGGTTAGGGTTGTTGTTAGGGTTATGTATAGGGCTAAGGCTAGGGCTAGGGCTATGGTTAGGGTTAAGGTTAGGGTTAGGGTTAGAGTTAGGGCTGTGGCTAGGGCTAGGACTAGGTTTAGGGTTAGGACTATGGCTAGGGCTAGGGTTAGGGTTAGGGTTAGGGTTAGTGTTGTGGTTGGGATTAGGTTTAGGGTCGGTGTTAGGTTTACGTATAGGGCTAAGGCTAGGTTTAGGGTTATAGTTAGGGTTAGGATTAGGTCTAGGCCTAGGGTTAGGGTTAGGGTTAGGGTTAGGGCTATGGCTAGGTTTAGGGTTTTGTTAGGGTTAGGATTAGGATTAGGTCTAGGCCTAGGTTTACTGTTATGGTTAGGACTATGGTTTGGGTTAGAGTTAGGGTTAGGCCTAGGGTTAGGGTTAGGGCTAGGGTTAGGGTTATGGTTAGGTTTAGGGTTAGGGCTAGGGTGAGGGTTAGAGTATTGTTAGGGTTAGTGCTAGGTTTATGGTTAGGGCTAGGGTTAGGGTTAGGGCCAGGGTTAGGGTTATGTTTAGGGCTAGGGCTTGGGTAATGGATAGGTTTAGGGTTAGGGCTAGGGGTAGGTTTAAGGTTAGGGTTAGGGTTCAGGTTAGGGTTGTGGTTGGGGTTAGGGTTAGGGTCGGTGTTAGGGTTATGTATTGGGCTAAGGCTAGGGATAGGGCTATGGTTAGGGTTAAGTTTAGGGTTAGGGTTAGAGTTAGGTCTATGGCTAGGGCTAGGGTTAGGGTTAAGGTTAGGTTAGGGTTAGCGTTAGGGTTAGGGTTAGGGTTAGGGTTGTGGTTTCGGTTAGGTTTAGGGTAGGTGTTAGGGTTATGTAGGGCTAAGGCTAGGTTTAGGGTTTTGGTTAGTGTTAGAATTAGGTCTAGGCCTAGGTTTAGGGTTAGGGTTAGGGCTAGGGTTAGGTTTAGAGTTAGGGCTAGGGCTATGGTTAGGGTTCAGTTTAGGGTAGGGTTAGAGTTAGGACGATGGCTTGTGCTACGGTTAGCATTAAGGTTAGGGTTAGGGTTACGCCTAGGGCTAGGGCTAAGGTTAGGGTTAAGGTTAGATTTAGGTCTAGGCCTAGGGTTAGGGTTACAGTTAGGGCTACAGCTAGGGCTAGGGCTAGGGTTTGGGTTAGGGTTAGGGCTAGGTTTAGGGTTAGGGTTAGGGCTAGGTTTAGGGTTAGGGCTAGGGCTAGGGCTAGGGTTAGTATTAGGGTTAGCGCTAGGGCAAGGGCTATGGCTAGGGCTAGGTTTGGTTTAGGGTTAGGGCTAGGGTTGGGGCTAGAGCTAGGATTAGGTTTATGGCTTGGGTTAGGTTTAGGGTTAGGGTTATGGCTAGGTCTAGGTTTAGGGTTAATGCTAGGGTTAGGATTAGGGCTAGGTTTTTGTTAGTGTTATGGTTAGGGTTAGGGTTAGGGCTAGGGTTAATGTTAAATTAGGTCTAGGACTAGGGTTAGGGTCATGGGTAGGCTTAGGGCTATGGCTAAAATTTTGGTTAGGGTTAGGGCTAGGGTTAGGTTTAGGTTTAAGGTAAGGGTTAGGACTAGAGTTTTGGTTAGTGCTAGGGTTAGTGTTACGGTTAGTGTGAGGTTTAGGGTTAGAGCTAAGGCTAGGGTTAGGGTTAGGTTTAGTGTTAGTGCTAGGTCTAAGGCTAGGGTTAGGGTTAGGGTTAGGGTTGGGGTTGGGGTTAGGGTTCGGGTTGAGGTTTGGGTTACGTATAGGGCTAAGGCTAGGGCTAGGGCTATGATTAGGGTTAAGGTCAGGCTTGGGGTTAGGGTTAGGGCTATGGCCAGAGCTAGGGCTAGGTTTAGTATTAGGGTTAGGGCTAGTGTTAGGGTTAGGATTATGGCTAGGTCTAGGGTTAGGGTTAGTTCTTGGGTTAGGGTTTTGGCTAGGGTTCGGTTAGTGCTATGGTTAGTGTTATGGCTAGGTTAGGGTTAGCGTGAGGGCTATGGCTAGAGGTAGGTCTAGGGTTAGGGTTAGGATTAGGATTAAGGCTAGGCCAAGGTTTAGTGTTATGGTTGGGGCTAGGGTTTGGGATAGAGTTAGGGTTAGGGCTAGGGTTAGGGTTTGATTTGGGCTAGGGTTGGGGTTACGGTTACATTTAGGATTAGGGCTAGGGTGAGGGTTAGAGTATTGTTAGGGTTAGTGCTAGGTTTATGGTTAGGACTAGGGTTAGGGTTAGGGCCATGATCAGGGTTAGGGTTGTGGTTGGGGTTAGGGTTAGGGTTAGGGTAATGGTTAGGGTTAGGTTCAGGGCTAGGGCTAGGGTTAGGGTTAGGGTTAGGGTTGTTGTTGGGGTTTGGGTTAGGGTCGATGTTAGGGTTACGTATAGGGCTATGTCTAGGGCTAGGGCTATGGTTATCGTTAAGTTTAGGGTTAGGGTTAGAGTTAGGGCTATGGTGAGGGCTAGGGCTAGGGTTAGGGTTAGGGTTAGGTCTAGGGCTAGGGCTAGGGTTAGGGTTAGGGTTAGGGTTAGGGTTAGGATTGTAGTTGGGTTTAGGGTTAGGGTCGGTATTAGGGTTACGTATAGGGCTAAGGCTAGGTTTAGGGTTATGGTTAGGGTTAGGATTATGTCTAAGCCTAGGATTAGGGTTAGGGTTAGGGCTAGGATTAGGTTTAGAGTTATGGCTAGGGCTATGTTTAGGGTTAAGTTTAGGGTAGGTTTAGGGTTAGGACTATGGCTAGGGCTAGGGTTAGGGTTAAGGTTAGGGTTAGTGCTATGTCTAGGGCTAGGGTTGGGGCTAGGGCTATGATTAGGTTTATGGCTAGGGTTAGGGTTTGCATTAGGGTTATGGCTAGGTTTAGGTTTAGGGTTAGTGCTAGGGTTAGGGTTAGGGCTAGGGTATCGTTAGTGCTATGGTTAGGGTTTGGGCTATGGTTAGGGTTAGGGTTAGGGTTAGGTTAAGGTTAGGCTTAGTGCTAGGGCTAGGGTTAGGGTTAGGGTTAGGATTAGCGTTAATGCTAGGATTGGGGTTAGGGTTAGGTATAGGGCTATGGCTAGGGCTAGGGTTAGGGTTAGGGTTAGGGCCATGGCTAGGATTAGGGTTAGGGTTAGTGTTAGGGCTTGGGATAGGGTTAGTATTAGGGCTAGGGCAATGGTTTGGGTTAGGGTTAGGGCTAAGGCTAGGTTTAGGAATAGGGTTAGGGCTAGGGTTGGGGTGAGAGTTAGGTATAGGGCAAAGGTTAGGGCTAGGGTTAGGGTTAGGGTTACAGATGGGCTAGGGTTAGGGTTAGGTTTAGGGCTAAGTCTAGGGGTAGGGTGAGTGTTAGGGTTGGGGTTGGGGTTAGGGTTAGGGTTGGGGTTAGGGTTACATATAGGGGTAAAGCTAGGCCTAGGGTTTTGATTAGTGTTAAGTTTAGGATTAGGGTTAGGTTTAGGGCTATAGCTAGTACTAGGGCTAGGGTTAGGT